>JARQOC010000005.1:222187060-222436532 GCA_033576535.1 Allobates femoralis | reverse complement strand
CCCGGACACTCAGATTGAGAAGGGGTTGTCCAAGTAGTGGACAAACCCTTTAAAATGTAATTACTATTTTAATTTTTATTTCCCAAATTAATAGTACACATGAATATAAGCAACTTTGTAATATATCTTGTCAGAAAAATTCAGCTTCTTTTTCTTCCATGATGGATCATTCACTCTAAGGAATATAATCTGTAAAGGTACCGTATAGCTTCCATATCGCTGGCGATTTGACGTGAGCGCGCACATTTCGGGCACTTTTTTCATATAGCTGTGGAGCTGTCACACGTAGCAATCTTGCGTGCGATCTTCGGCAATCCTGCATTCTGGAAATCACTTTCAGAAGACCAGAATCGATCTTCCCTTCCCTTGACCAATGGGAACGCAGTTCCATCCACCAATCGCAGTGATAGGGGCACGGTGAAACCCACTCTAGCACGCCCCTATCAAAACACTATGCCCACAGCGCTGCTACGATTGTGACGTGTGACGTGGCGATGTGTGAAGGGAAGATCACTTCCGGTCTTCTGCAGGCAATTTCCAGAACGCAGGATTGCCAAAGATCGCACGCGAGATCACTACGTGTGACAGCTACACAGCGATGTGAAAAAAGTGCCCGAAACGTGCACGCTCACGTCAAATCGCTAGCGATATGGAAGCCATATCGCAGCGTGTGACAGTACCTTACGGGATTTATTACAGGATTGCTGTGTATGTCGCTATCGCCCTGTCACAAGGCATGATCCGCTGAAATCGCCTGGTGCATATCGCCTGATTTCACTGCAGTGGTTATAGGAATCACTGCACACGTACAAGGGAAATAGTGCTTTTTCGTGAGAATGTTATTTATAGTGTTGGTTCACTGCGACAAGGTTATGATGTTTCGGCCCAGTATGGGCCTTGATCACATGGTCGCTTGATTTGGATGAAACCAAGATATGGCGCTTAGGAACTGCTTGCTGTGGTAGTTTTGCAGGGTAAAACCCCTTCTGATCCAGTTGAAGTTGTGCCCAAGGGGAGTGCACTTGGTAACTTTTGCAGTCTGGTCACTGTTAAGGGATAGGCCAGGCTCAGAGCTGTCACTCTGGAAGGGAGGAGCGGCCTGGTGGACAGTGTTTCCACATGAGATGTCCAGATAGCAGTGGACAACCTGCAAAACTACCACAGCAAGCAGTTCCTAAGGGCCATATCTTGGTTTCATCCAAATCAAACAACCATGTGATTAAGGCCCACACTGGGCTGAAACATCATAACTTTGTCGCAGTGAACAAACACTATAAATAAAATTCTCATGAAAAAGCACTATTTCCCTTGTACGTGTGCAGTGATTCCTATAGCCATTGTCTGTGGAACTTTTGGTTCCTTTCACTTGCACCGTTAACCTCACTAACTCAATTGCTAGCCATTGCCTTCCAATTGATTTCACTGCAGTGCAGGGCAATCAGGCGACGCTCCACCAGCGATTTCTCGCTGTAGAATCGCCCAGGCACACGCCACTATGCACGTGCGATGTGGTTTCCACATCGCCGAATTCAGGAATTGCCAGTCATCTTGCCGGCGATATGGCGGCGTGTGACAGTACCTTAAAATCTGCATTCAAAGAATACACATTTTCCAGTTTCAGAGATAGAAGATAACAGTTTTTCTTAGTGTTGCAAAATCCATTTGTGACCCCTAAAAGGGGTCCAGCAAAATATTCTATATCGTATACCATTTAAAGAACCGCTCCGAAATTTTTTTTGTATTTCACCACTGGAATGATGCTTTAAATCTAAGGGTACCTTTACACACGGCTACATTTGTAGCTTGTCACCAGGTAACTTACTGGTTGCAGTGAAATCATGGATACATGGTTCCATTTGTACACAGCAACAAGATAGAACCATGTATCCATGATTTCACTGCAACCAGTAAGTTACCTGGTGACAAGCTACAAATGTAGCCGTGTGTAAAGGTACCCTCAGTCCACTTCCCCCTGTCATATGCCTACCTTTTGACATCTTCAGCTGCTATTAAGGTACCTTTACACGCTGCCACTGCGTGGTAGCAACTGCCTGGCAATGGGGATTTTTGTGACTGTTGCCTTGAAATTGCTACGAAGTAGCGGCATATAATTTGGGAAAGTGATCGGGTTCCTCGCAGTTGCTTCAGGTAGCTGTTTCCGAGCCGTGTTCAAAAATCCAAGGCAACACAAAGGGAGAATTGTCGTGGTAGTGGCGTGTAAACGGGGGACAGGGATGGAATCAGCATCGCCTAGTGATTTCCCTGGGGCATACCACAGTGTGCTGGAGACCGCACCCCATCAGCGATGATTGGTGGGGGCTAATGTGTAACCATTGGCTTTCCCTTTACAGGGCACCATATTTAAAGAGCTGACCATTCACACTACACAATTGCAATGGCGTCATGTATTATCCAGGCTTCCTGCGCAGGCTGCCCAATCATGACGCTATTGCATTGTCCAATCACCATGTTAGCGTGACGGAATACACAACTCTGTTACGCCTAGGTACTTGCGGCGCAAAAGATGTACGCCCATATTCCTTTGTGGTAGCGGCGTGTGATGCAGTGAAGGTATTCCACAGGAAGTTATCCGCAGGTATTGTCGGAACTTCCGGGGAACAAAGGTACCTTCAGTGGAGCACGCAATGGCGGCGTGTACATGCTGCATCAGCGATTGGTATCCACCGTCAAAAAACGTGCTCGTGCACGTGCGGTGGATACCTGTTGCTAGCCACAGTGGCGGCGTGTAAAGGTACCTTAAAGGTACCTTTACACGCCGCCACTGTGGCTAGCAACAGGTATCCACTGCACGTGCACGCGCACGTTTTTAACAGTGGATACCGATCGCTAATGCAGCATGTACACGCCGCCATTGCGTGCTCCACTGAAGGTATCTTTGTTCCCCGGAAGTGCCGACGGGTGCCGCAGCTAACTTCCTGTGGAATACCTTCGCTACTTCACACGCCACTACCACAAAGGAATATGGGCGTACATATTTTGCGCCGTAAGTACATAGGCATAACAGAGTTGTGTATTCCGTGATGCACAAGCGTTGATTGGACAACGCAATAGCATCATGATTGGCCAGCCTGCAATTGTGGATTGTGAATGGACGGGTCTTTAAATATAGCGCCCTGTGAAGGGACAGCCAATGGTTACACAGTAGCCCCACCAATGATCGCTGATGGGGCGTGGTATCCACGCCCCTGGGGGTTCACTAGGCGACGCAACATCCATGCCTGTGCCCCGTTTACACGCCACCACCATAGCTATTGTGCCTTTCTGTTTTTGAGCACGGCTCAGCAACAGGTATTCGAAGCAACTGCTGGACACCGGGAGGAACTGCCCTATTTACACGCCGCCATTTCGTAGCAATTTCATGGCAACAGGCACAATTATCCCCAGTGCCCGGCAATTGCTGCCTTCCTGTGGTGGCGTGTAAAGGTACTTTTAGAGTTGCTCCCATCAGCCTTCAGCAGTTTGTGACCTACCACTGTTTATGGAGGTCCCAACTCAATGCATCTCTATGGGGGCCTCGTTCTGGCCTCATTCAGGCTCTCATAGAGATGCATTGGGAGCTTGTGATATAACTTCTGACTTGCAGTCAGAAATAACAGGCACAAGATAGCGCCACAACACCGGAGCGATACCAAGAAGAGCTGAAGACTCATGACGGGTGAGTATAACACTGGGGCAAGGGAACTTAGATTTAAAATGCCACTACAACAGTGAAGAAAAAAAAAAACTAGACAAAATGTTAACATGGTGCTTTAAATCTTTGATGTTCAGTTTGAAAATGTATTAAAGTGTGACAATGCACTTCTCAGACTTAGTCCATGTTTCTTACCTAGCCGTACACTCCTTGACCAGTCAGCGGTTATTAAACAAAATCAACGACCTGTTAATCAGTTAGGAGAGAGTGTTTCTGGTCAGGGAAAGACATTGGAGGATGAGGAGCAGTATGTGTATCATCACAACTCAATGCACCTCCAGACTGAACTTAAAAATGTGATTTCTCGCTGCGAGATGGACTGATTGGATAATCTTTTAAATAGCTTCGTAGTCAAAAATGGTTTGGGGGGAGGAGAGAGTTGCTAACAGATTCCCTTTAGTTACTAAAGGAATGGTGACATAGTCAAACCTACAGTTACCGTATATACTCGTGTATAAGCCGAGTTTTTCAGCACATAAAATGTGCTGAAAAGTCCCCCCTCGGCTTATACACGGGTATATACGGTACCTATGTATGTATAACAGCCCCCCCCCGTGGTCTCCCCCCCCGCCGTATATACAGCCCCCGTGGTATCCAGGGCCCCCCTTGCTGCACCTGTAAAGGAAGATGTCGGTATACTTATCGCTGCTGCCGCCGCCTCCGCTCCGCTTCTCGGTCACCGCGCTGCTCCGGCCGGGTCTTCATGCTTCCTATTCCTTCTCCGGCGCTCAGGAAATGACGTCATTGTTCCAGCGTCGGAGAAGAAACAGGAAGCATGAAGACCCGGCCGGAGCAGCGCGGTGACCGAGAAGCGGAGCGGCGGCGGCAGCAGCGATAAGTATACTGACATCTTCCTTTACAGGTGCAGCAAGGGGGGCCCTGGATACCACGAGGGGGCTGTATACAGCTGGGGCTGCTGTATACAGCTGGGGCCCCTGTATACTAATGGGGGGGGGTCTGTATACCCCTGGGGCTGCTGCGGTATATACCCCCTGGGGCTGCTGCTGTATATACCCCCTGGGGCTGCTGCTGTATATACCCCCTGGGGCTGCTGCTGTATATACCCCCTGGGGCTGCTGCTGTATATACCCCCTGGGGCTGCTGCTGCTGTATATACCCCCTGGGGCTGCTGCTGTATACTACTACTGGGGCTGCTGCTGTATACTACTACTGGGGCTGCTGTATACTACTACTGGGGCTGCTGCTGTATATACCACTGAGGCTGCTGTATACTACTACTGGGGCTGCTGTATACTACCTCTGGGGCTTCTGTATACTACCACTGGGGCTGCTGTATATATCTCTGGGGCTGCTGTATACTACCACTGGGGCTGCTGCTGTATATACCACTGGGGAGGCTACTGTATATACCTCTGGGGCTTCTGTATACTACCACTGGGGCTGCTGTATATATCTCTGGGGCTGCTGTATACTACCACTGGGGAGGCTGCTGTATATACCTCTGGGGCTTCTGTATACTACCACTGGGGCTGCTGATATATCTCTGGGGCTGCTGTATACTACCACTGGGGCTGCTGCTGTATATACCACTGGGGAGGCTGCTGTATATACCTCTGGGGCTGCTGTATACTACCACTGGGGCTGCTGTATATATCTCTGGGGCTGCTGTATACTACCACTGGGGCTGCTGCTGTATATACCACTGGGGAGGCTGCTGTAACACTGCTGGGGCCTGTATGTACCACTGGGGAGGCTGCTGTATACCACACTTCTGGGGGCTGTATACTACCACTGGGGAGGCCTGTATACCACTGCGCGGGCCTGTATACCACAATGCTGGGGGCTGTATACCTGTGCTGGGGTCCACCCTCGGCTTATACACGAGTCAATAGGTTTTCCCAGATTTTGGGGGCAAAAGTAGGGGGGTCGGCTTATACACGGGTCGGCTTATACACGAGTATATACGGTAACTGGTTCCCACTCTGTGCCTGGTGATGTCCGGACTCTATGTGTACAATGGCACAAGTAATGCAAAATGTTATTAAAACATTATAGTATATATAGTATATCACACTTAAAGGTCCAGTAACATTTTCTCAACAGTGCCCTAACAATCAACATTACGTAATAACTTTAATAGGTTGTAAGTATGCAGTTTACTCCTTTTAAAGTGTTATATGTCCCTTTTATGTATAGTACATTAAAAAGAAACTACAGTCTATTGGTAACGATTCCAAAGAGGTGTCTAATCCTGCAAGCAAATGAAAAACTTTTATTCATAGCATATGGTTTTAAAAACATAAGTTTTACATCTTAGCACTTTATGTGCTTCATATATCATTTTATTATATCTACTAGAACATTTAAATATATTTATACCATCATGAGCAGCAATATTTTCATGGTTTAAGTAATGCCAATTTTTCCTAAATGTTATACATGTATATTTTATATGTATATAAATCATAGAAGTATATAAAGGCAGATTGCCAGCTAAAAACTGCTTTCTACTGAGTAAGAGAAGAACAGAAAAGGACTTGTAATACGGACTTAAGAGAAATCAAGGTTCAGGTCATTTAGTATGTGCATAAGATGCTTATAGTTCTTCAAACAACACTTTCTTCAGGGTCAAAATGTTATTAGTGATTGGGTAAATGGAGAAATATTTCCTAGTGCCATTCTTTACAGGGCTGTGGAGTTGAAGTCGGAGTTGTAGAGTCAGAGTCGGAATCAGGGGCAATTTTGGTGGAGTCAGAGTCGGAGTTGGGGTTGGTATAAAATGGACTGATTCCAACTCCTACAATAAATTAGGTACAGTAGTTTAATACAGTATGCGCTGAATAATATTATTATCAATTATTATTATGTTCTAATATCTTGATTGTTGTATCATAATAATGATTAAAACTTGATGTTCACATTGCAGTACAATAAATTTATCACTCAAACATGAGGAATATTTGTGCCAAGCAAAGTGCACTTGACCACAAAACTCATCAAGATTCACTGCTGGCAGCTCCTTTTGCAATTTCCAACCATTTACGTCCCAAATTTCAACATGACAACCCCTGGCTACATGTTGCTCATTCTATAGTGGGCATAGCCGAACCGTCCTATCAGGACCTGCATAATCTCTATACTTGCAAATTATTAAGTTTATCTGGAGATCTCATTAATCAGCAATTGTAAATGGGACTGCCAGCATCGGATCTTGATTATTTGCATGTCCAAGTTCATTTAGCATGGCAGAACATTCCTCAGGAAATCATTAATAACCTTATTGATGGAGTGCCAAGGCATGTAAATGTTTGTATTTCACATGGCACCCATACTCTATAAAGAATAATTTAAGATTATTGATCATTTTAATTTTTTTTTATCATTTGTATATTATCAGTGTGTATGTCTATCAATCTTGGGATTACTATACATCCACAACTTTTCCTTCTCAGTGTTTTAATTTCACTGTTGAGAAGTGTAGCTTATTTCACACTACCTTTATACACTGTATGTCAGTCAAAAAATAAAAGAATTATTGCTCTTGGAAGAAAGGGACAAATACATAAAAGTATAAAATAGCTGCAGAAAAAAGGGCTTAAAGGGACACTGTGAGGTAATTTTTCAGTATGATACTAATATTACCCTTGAATAGGGCCTTGGCAGACCTTTTAAAAATGTAAAACTGTTATTGTACACTTTGTAGTTTCCATTTTATCAGCATCTTCAGACTCTGCAGGGAGCTGATGCATTAGTCCTCTCCATTATAAGAAAGCAGGAATAGCCCGACTGCTGTATAAGTGTTATTTAAATAACCACACCCATGCAGGTTTGTGTTCACTCCCTCCCCTCTGTGCCAGGAAGGGGGAGATGTTTGGTGCTGCAAGTCTGTAAGATTTCTATGTGTATATATAAACTTTGGTTTTCCTGTGTGTATCTGAGCAAAAGACCAAATGTTCTTATAATCACATAGGAATATCTCAGACTACACTGCACATATATCTCATACACACACACTACACATATGTCTCATACACACAATGTCAAGAAGAGCTGCAGATAAACTCCCCCCTACTTCCCTCCCTCCTCTGTCTGCTGTGAATGAGTCACACAACAGACAGATCAGAGAGGAGGCAGGAGAGTGTCATGAAGAATGAATATTCAATCATTGTGGGAGTGGGCAGCAAAGAAATCACTGTGAGTGACAGAGGGAAATAATCTTTTATTTTGAAATTTACAAAAGATAGGAGGGGAGTATAAATATTAGAAATACATGAATAGAGAGAGCTTAGAGAAAAGAATTAGAAAATTATAGCAGTTACATATGGATATTTTGCCTGACAGTTTTCCTTTAAAAGAAAATACAAATTAAAATTGCAATGAAAACAAAATCTATAAATAAAAAAAACTGCGTATAAAAATTCCAAACGACAAGATCTCTACAACAAACTCATGTCAACCATCAAATGAAATTGCAGTCTGTGTATAACATATATTAATAATATGCAAGCCAAATCTGAGGCTGGCTTCACAGTTTGTTTCTGTTCATGTGGATCCTGTTTTTTGCAGGAACACATGGCCAGGAATGGAATTATTAAAACGAATGTCAATTGTTCTCCCGGAATCTGTTTTTACAGGATCCGTTTTGTGCATTGTAAAGTATCACCATACAAAATAATGGCAATGTGCTCGAGAGAGAGAGAGAGAGAGACTGCCCAGGAGGTGGGAGGGGAGAGGCGGGAGAGGGAGGAACCTGAAGAGACAGCGGAAACACAGGAAAGAAAGTGATGGGCAGGAAGAAGGGAAGAGATGGTGCACGGACACAGGAGCTCCACAGGGGGAGAGACAGCCAGGACGGCATGGAGCCTTCATTGTCTGCTGACTGCCCATATTACGGACTGGTGGAGCGGCTGTCAGTGAGTGGCAGCAGTCTCTTCTCCCAGTGACTGTTATCTTTGTTTGCTGACACACTTGCCCTCTCCTGTCCCCCTGAGCCTCCTCCATGGCATTACTGGAAAGTAACTAAACCCACAGATAAAGGCAGGGAGGGGAGAACCAAAACTGAAGTTCCCAGCACTCACACACAGGGAAAACACAATATGTGATAAGGGAGAAAACAAGTACAAGCAGAAGATAAAAATACAACAAGAAAGTTTCCACCAAAAAACAAACTAGCAGCAACTGTTATCAAACAATTGGACACCAAGTACAAGACCAGTATAGCTGGAGCAAAGCTGAAGCTATAATCGACATAGGAGACTGAGCTCCACCATACTTAAAGGGTGGAGATGGCCGTGATAGGCCAAAAGCAACCAAAAACTACAGCAACAAATTACCTGACGTCAGAAAGTTAACTTCTGCAAGACTGATGGCTAATGAACACAAAACAGTCGACACCCTTAGGGTACCGTCACACGGGGAGATATCGCCGGCGATGTCGCCGGGAACACAGGGGCGTGGCCTAATTGTGGCGACATCACCGGCGAATTGCCGCGTGTGACAGGACGATAATCAGGCGATGAATCGCCTGAGCAACATCGACATTGTTGGGAAACCTGGCGATGTTGCTGAGGCGATCATGCCTGATCACCCTGTATAACGCGGCAACCTGCAACTTTGCGGGCGACACCGCCTATCTCCAACATTGCGTGTTACCGACCCAGCGAGCGATAGCCGCGGCAACTAGCCGGCGACATCGCCGGTAAGTTGCTCCGTCTGACATCTCCCCGGCGATGTTGCCAGGGATGCGCGCTCCCGCGCATCGCGCGCAACATCGCCACAACCGTCGCCCCGTGTGACCGTACCCTTAGGGACCTTTCACACTTGCGGTTTTTTCCTGATTTGGAAGATCAGGAAAACACCTGATTCTTACAGGATTCATTTTTTTTGCCCATTCTCTTTAATGATTTCAGGAAAAAACATGAAGCAACAAGATTCTACCTGACCAAATTAAAGTGAATGGGCAAAATACTGTAAGAACAGGTTTTTTCCTGATCTTCCAAATCAGGAAAAAACGCAAAGTGTGAAAGGCCCCTAACTCTGGCTGAGCAACAAAGAAGCACAAGTTTGCATATCAGACTCTATAGTATAAACTGAGTGAGAAGATCCCATAACACCAAGTGAGTGCAGAGCAGAACAGCGCATGACAATAAAGAGATTACATACATGCTATTTACTCTTATTTATCAGGTTTTTATATGCTGTGCATTATATTTAAGGTTCTGCTCAGATTCACACCAACACATAATTGTGTGGGACAATCTAACGACCTGTTTAGAGGTTCAGTTTTTTTGTAACCCACACGTAAAGGTGGTGTTTATAGGCTGTTTACATGGATTTTAAATCTTAATTCACACACTACATTTCTGACACAGTAGCGTGGCATGGAGCGGTAGTCATGCGTGAGGTCTGCATTTTCTGCACACACTACATGAGATTGTGGGTCCTGGCTGAGTGTGTCATTTTGCTCAAAGGAGGCGATGAGCCTTTGCAGGCCACATGACGCCAATTGCTTTCGGTGGCTAGGACCAAATGTTAACTAGTATATCAAGGGAGACCACAAGTTCTTTAAAAATGCAGTTTTACTCAACTGTAACTTGTAAACAACTGTGTATATAAAATAGCGTGCACATATCCTCTGAAATGTTTCTTTAGCACAGAGTATCTCTATGCACAGTTTCTTCACTTTACCTGTTCCAGCCTCTATTAAATCTGCTCGCTCCACCACTACCCAGCCTAGCACTACAGTATAATCTATAAAAGTCATATTTTCCTTCCATGGTTCCACGACTTCTCCCTCTTATCTCCTTCAAGACATATGATGTAAGTTTACATAATGATGAGGAAGGGGTTTCTGCAAAATGGTGTAAACTTAAATCAAGGCAAACATGCAGGCACAGGAGCTGTGCCTTCCTGATTGCTGTCTGGAGCTCGGCTTAAGTGATAGCTGAGCTCTGACTGTTGAAGCCAGGGATGGCCATTGCACCATCTCTGGATGTTCAACCCCATACATGATTGTAACCCTTGCAATGTGCCATAACAACCCATGGTCAAATGACGATTTCAGGGTATGCCAGTTATGGTGGCCTTTTAGACCATGAAAGGAGCATGGTCTAACAGGTGATCTGGCAGTGTCATGATAACAGGTATAATATATTGCAATGTATGTGTATTTCAATACATTATACAAGCAATCAAAGTACCGTAATAAAAGTTAATGTCCCATATTGGGACTAAGGAAAAAAGTGAATAAAAAAATGTAAAAAATAAATAAAAAGCATTAAAAAAATATTATACCAATAAATATGTATATTTTTGTAAACAAAATAAGAAAAAAAAAGTACACATATTTGATATTTCTGTCTGCAACAACCTGATCTATAAAACTGTCATACAAGTTATCTCCTGCAGTGAACACTGTAAAAAAAATTAATGTAGCTAAAACTAGGTCTTTTTTATCATAGAGCTTACAAAAAAGTGGAAAAAAGGCGATCAAAAAGTCATATGTAATTGAAAATGGTATAGCTGAAAACATTAACTTGTCGCACAAAAAGCATGCCCCTATACAGCTCCATCAGCAAAAAAATAAAAAAAACTATAGGTTTCAGACTACAGTAACGCAAAAAACAATTTTTATTTCTATAAAATTGTTTTATTGGTGTAAAAGCAGCAAAACAAAAAATACTTTTAAAAAAATCCTAAATTTCAATTTTTCTCTTCATTTAACTTCACAAAAAGCAGAGTATAAAGCATTTAAAACATATTATGTGGCCCAGAATGGTATCAATAAAAACTCCAACTAATCCTGCCAAAAGCAAGCACTCAAATCATTTTGTTGGCAGAAAAATAAAAATGTATAGCCTTAAAAATTTGGTGTTGCAAAAAACTTTATTTTGTAAAGAAAAGCAGTTTTATAGTGTCATGGTCGTGCGGGCCAGAGTACTCGGTAGCCGGGTAGGTAGTCTGTTGGGATATCACAGTGGCGATTGCCCAGAACTATGGCCTTGACCTGAAAGTGAAAGGGGATATACAGGTGGGCCATTTACACTGTGGACAGAATTATTAGACAAGTAGTATTGTAGAGGATTATTTTTATTATTGATCAACAACTATGTTTTCAATCAACCCAAAAAACTAAAATATCAAGGATTAATATTTTTGTAAGTTTTTTTTTTAGATTTGGCTATCTTAGGAGGATATCTGTTTGTGCAGGTAACTATTACTGTGCAGAATTATTAGGCAACTTAATAAAAACCAAATATATTCCCATCTCACTTGTTTATTTTCACCAGGTAAACCAATATAACTGCACAAAATTTAGAAATAAACATTTCAGACATGCAAAAACAAAACCCAAAATAATTAGTGACAAATATAGCCACCTTTCTTTATGATGACACTCAACAGCCTTCCATCCATAGACTCTCTCAGTTTCTTGATCTGTTTACGATCAACATTGCGTGCAGCAGCCACCACAGCCTCCCAGACACTGTTCTGAGAGGTGTACTGTTTTCCCTCCCTGTAGATCTCACATTTTAGGAGGAACCACAGGTTCTCTATGGGGTTCAGATTAGGTGAACAAGGCGGCCATGTCATTATTTTTTCTTCTTTTAGACCTTTACTGGCCAGCCATGCTGTGGACTAGTTGGATGCATGTGATGGAGCATTGTCCTGCATGAAAATCATGTTTTTCTTGAACGATACCGACTTCTTCCTATACCACTGCTTGAAGAAGTTGTCTTCCAAAAACTGGCAGTAGGTCTGGGAGTTGAGCTTCACTCCATCCTCAACCCGAAAAGATGCCACAAGTAATTTTTTGATGATACCAGCCCATACCAGTACCCCACCTCCACCTTGCTGGCATCTGAGTCGGAGTGGAGCTCTCTGCCCTTTACTGATCCAGCCTTTGGCCCATCCATCTGGCCCATCAAGAGTCACTCTCATTTCATCAGTCCATAAAACCTTGGAAAAATCAGTCTTAAAATATTTCTTGGCCCAGCCTTGATGTCACAGACTGTGCGGACATAGGATGAACCCGGGTGTCAGCCGCCTCCTGTCAGCCGCTTCCTATATGTATTATTCAGTTTAGCGATCCCTTTTACATATATTATACATTATTAGTGGTGACCTCCCTCTACTACTTCCATGCCTATTCTACTGAGCTTTGCAATGTGCCTTAAAAGTACTTTTCGACTAACATACGGAGTATTGGTGAGCTCGGGAGAAATTATGTAACAGATTGTATGGGCCATTTTCTTCTGTAACTTTTTATGAAAATTAAAACTTTGAGGCCAAAAAAAGCATTTTTGTGGAATTAATGGTAATTTTTTTTTTTCACAGCCCATTGTTATACAATTCAGTGAATCACATGATGGTTAAAATTGTTAATTAGACCTCTAGATGAATTCCTTGAAAGGTTTAGTTTCCACAATGGATTCATTTGTGGGAGGTTTTTGCTTTTTTGACATGTCCGGTGATCCTCACATGTGACAATCTATTTCATACAATTTTGACCTCCAAAACAAATTGTATGTTCCATTTTCTCCTGTTATCCTTGCAAAAATGAAAAATTTGATGCTAAAGCAAAAGTGAAATTTTAATTTTTTTCATTCCACACTGCTGGAGTTCCCGTGAAGCACCTAAAAGGTTAAGAAACTTCTTGAATGGGTTTTGTGCAATTTGAGGGGTGCAGTTTTTACAATAGCGTCATTTTCGGGTATTTTTTATCATGTAGGATCCTCTAAGTCACTTCAAATGTGATGCGGTCCTTAACAAAAAATTGGTTTGATAAATTGTGATGGTAAAATGAGATATTGCTAATAACGCCTTAACCCTTCTTCTATCTTAACACAAATTATGTTTCAAAAATGGTACTTATGTTAAGTAGAGATGGTGCAAATGTTATTTATTAATCATTTTTTGTGATATTAATATCTAGTTTAAGGGTGTAATGACCGGTGGTAAGGCCGCGGGTGTGTGTGTATGATCTTTCTCAACAGAATCCCCATACTCAGGTTTAACCGGTAATAACGTTTCTTTACTGTCAAACATGTTTATATCACAGTCAACCGAACTATATGCGCACTTGTATATATTAGAGTCTCTGGATCTTCACTTCTTCCGGGTACGCAGCAAGAAAAAAAAACACAACAATGAAGGTATCTTTCCTTAACTTTCCCTAAAATCACGTACCAGTCTATCACAGAAGAAGATGTCGCTCCCACGTAGCAGGCCTGGGGATCTCACGATGACGGGTCCCGGTGCAGCGCTGAAGGGGGAAACTCCTCAGTCTTCTTCTTTGGTCTCCTTCTGCAGGTAACTGGATTTTTCTTTGTTAGTCTCTCCCAGTCTCAGGGCACACCGAGCAGCAGAAGGGAGCCCACAGCAGCACAGAAGTCTCTCTCAGTCTCGGGGGCACCCCGAGCAGCAGGAGGGAGATCACGGCAGTACAAATGGCTCCCTTATGTCGGTCACGGCCCCTGCACATGCACTCCGGGTGCTCGGTTTTGCAGAGCGGCCAGAGTCACAGCACCAAAGTCCAGTGGCCCAGGATCAGTCACGGGGGCTCGTCTGGGATGATTTTTCCGGCAAGGTGTAGCAAAGTAGCCCTCTTTCAACAGACATCCACACGCAGGTCTCCCCTGGCTCAGCTCTGGATCTGCACTGACTCCCCGCTCTTTCTCTTCCTGGGTAAACACTTTTGCTGAAAAGGGAATTTCCCACTTCTCTGCGTTTGTGTCAGCACTTGTCCACAAGGTGGCAGTAGCGGACTGTGCACAGTTCATTTCCATATCCATTTCTATGATACAGTCTGAATTGTTCACCTCATTACATACCCCCCTACTTAAAGGTTGACAGTCCCTGTCAACAACCATCGGCTCCAAGGCAGTGATGGCTGTTGATATCACAGGGATTAATCTCCGGCGGAGTAGGGACCTCTGTTGGGGGAAACCATCATCCCCCCGTTCACCTTCGCTCCCTTGTTCAGGGCTCACAATATCTCCAATAAACTCAGTCACGTTTTCCACCCGGGGAGAGTAGGATCGCCGGCGGTAGCGGCGCCGGTTGGGGGCAAATCTGCTTCCATTAACGGGAATACCCCCAGGACTGGTGACGTCGGCGGCCTCTGTACCCTTCTCTCCCTTCACAACATCAAACTGTACCATCTCCCCATCACCAACGCTGCGAAGGCACTTACGAGGATTGTTACGCTTTATGGCAGTCTGATGTACAAACACGTCATCCTTTGTGTCATTCCTGTTGATGAAGCCATACCCATCGCGGACATTAAACCACTTCACCGTCCCCTGGACCCGAGTGGCCAGTACTTGCTTATCGGTCTTGCTCTGTCTCTTTACACCCTTTTCTCTGATCTCCCCTGCCGAGCGAGCTGCTTTGGCTGGGGCGTCTAGTTTAAAGGTAGCTGCTGTTGTGGGGCATGACTTGCTGGTTCTGGTATATCGGACCACGGGTGGAGGATGCGGACAACGGTTTGCCCTATGGCGGGGGTCGCCGCATGTCCAGCACCTTCCCATAGGCCGGCTGGGTTGCTGTCTCGCTTGCCTGTCCGCCTGTTGGTCTAGCATGAGCTGTAGCTGTAGTATCTGTTTCTGCAACTCTGCTACTATCTGCTTCAATTCTTCCGTGTCACTGTTCGGAGTGCTGGCACCGGATATGGACCTGCAGGCCGTAGTATAAGTCTGGTTATAAGCTACTACCGGGAGGAGATTCTGTTGATCACACATCCTACCGACTAAGCCAGATGTAATGACCGGTGGTAAGGCCGCGGGTGTGTGTGTATGATCTTTCTCAACAGAATCCCCATACTCAGGTTTAACCGGTAATAACGTTTCTTTACTGTCAAACATGTTTATATCACAGTCAACCGAACTATATGCGCACTTGTATATATTAGAGTCTCTGGATCTTCACTTCTTCCGGGTACGCAGCAAGAAAAAAAAACACAACAATGAAGGTATCTTTCCCTAACTTTCCCTAAAATCACGTACCAGTCTATCACAGAAGAAGATGTCGCTCCCACGTAGCAGGCCTGGGGATCTCACGATGACGGGTCCCGGTGCAGCGCTGAAGGGGGAAACTCCTCAGTCTTCTTCTTTGGTCTCCTTCTGCAGGTAACTGGATTTTTCTTTGTTAGTCTCTCCCAGTCTCAAGGCACACCGAGCAGCAGAAGGGAGCCCACAGCAGCACAGAAGTCTCTCTCAGTCTCGGGGGCACCCCGAGCAGAAGGAGGGAGATCACGGCAGTACAAATGGCTCCCTTATGTCGGTCACGGCCCCTGCACATGCACTCCGGGTGCTCGGCGGGCAAGGTTTTGCAGAGCGGCCAGAGTCACAGCACCAAAGTCCAGTGGCCCAGGATCAGTCACGGGGGCTCGTCCGGGATGATTTTTCCGGCAAGGTGTAGCAAAGTAGCCCTCTTTCAACAGACATCCACATGCAGGTCTCCCCTGGCTCAGCTCTGGATCTGCACTGACTCCCCGCTCTTTCTCTTCCTGGGTAAACACTTTTGCTGAAAAGGGAATTTCCCATTTCTCTGCGTTTGTTTCAGCACTTGTCCACAAGGGTGCAGTAGCGGACTGTGCACAGTTCATTTCCATATCCATTTCTATGATACAGTCTGAATTGTTCACCTCATTACAAGGGCATAACAATTAAAAGCTCAAAATTAGCTACCGTATATACTCGTGTATAAGCCAAGTTTTTCAGCTCAAAATCCCCGGCCGTCGCAGGCATATGACGTCATCGCGCGACGGCCGGAGATCCCGGATGCAGCCAGCGAGGACGGGAGGATGAAGAAGAAGCACCGAGGAGCGGCGCCGATCAGAACACCGGGATGGTAATGTATAAGCAGCGGCGGGGGGGCCCTTACAAGGGGGGACAGTGCCAGCTTTTGGGGGCTGTTGGTAGCCCCAGGGGCTGCTGGGTACCCCCAGGGGGCTGTTGGTACCCCCAGGGGGCTGTTGGTACCCCCAGGGGGCTGATGGGTACCCCCAGGGGGCTGTTGGTACCCCCAGGGGGCTGCTGGGTACCCCCTGGGGGCTGCTGGGTACCCCCTGGGGGCTGTTGGTACCCCCTGGGGGATGTTGGTACCCCCAGGGGGCTGTTGGTACCCCCAGGGGGCTGTTGGTACCCCCAGGGGGCTGCTGGGTACCCCCTGAGGGCTGCTGTATATACTGCTGAGGCCTGTATACCACTGGGGCTGCTGTATAACCCCTGGGGGCTGCTGTATATACTGCTGAGGCCTGTATACCACTGGGGCTGCTGTATATACCACTGGGGCTGCTGTATATACCACTGGGGCTGCTGTATATACCACTGGGGCTGCTGTATATACTGATGGGGTCTGTATATACCACTGGGGAGGCTGCTGTATACCACTGGGGTTGCTGTATATACTACTGGGGCCTGTATATGCCACTGGAGAGGCTGCTGTATACTACCATTGGGGGCCTGTATACCACACTGCTGGGGGCTGTACACCTGTGCTGGGGTCCACCCTCGGCTTATACACGAGTCAATAGGTTTTCCCAGGTTTTGAGGGCAAAAGTAGGGGGGTCGGCTTATACACGGGGCGGCTTATACACGAGTATATACGGTAAATTATTTTCATAAATAAATACAAATCATGTAAAACCAAAATTTATTTTTATTTACTAACATGAAGTATAATGTGTCATGAAAAAAACATTCTCAAAATTACTGGGAAATATTAAAGCATTCCAAAGTTATTAACTTATAAAGTGACAATGGTCAGAATTGTAAATGTTGGCCTGGCCAGGAAGGTGAATACAGGTGTGGGGGTGAAGGGTTTAAGGGGATACTGCCAATATGGACAAACGGGTAGCTTCCAGCTCTGAGACACTTAGGAAACACCCACTTGGAGCACTCATTTTGTTTTACAGTCTGCTTCATCCTGTACTAGCACCCGACTCACTAGGAAATTAGTTCTCCGGTCAGTCCTTTGATGCATCTCCCATAGATCACTCCGTAACTCTGTCACTCTCTCTCTCTGTTGCTTGCACCTTAGGATCTTGATATCCTTTGCTTTAGTGTCACCTTGCTCCAGGGACACTCATGGCATGCTGGTCTGCAGACTACTTTAGACATTAGGTCTATCTCTGTCCCAAGTTGGACTTGCTTCTTATAGCTATTTAATGTTTATTTTTGTCTGTTCAGTGAGTCCATGACTAAGGTTCCATTGTAGGCCGAAACATGTCGCTGTAGACGTCCACTGGTTTGACCTGACTGCGTGTAACTGTGCTTTTATATATTTGTTAACCATTTTTCAATAAAATGGAAATTTTATAAAAAATAAGACCTCTGAGGGTGCAGCGGATTCTTCATCACCGGGTCACAACCCTCTCGCCTGGAATTCGTTGCAGCGGCTGCCGAGCCACGACCCTGGCTGAAGGACGAATTCCTGGAGTGAGACGAGGACGGTGAGCTGACTAAAATATCTCTTTTGTCTTGTTGTATACTTATATGGGGTTTGAAGTTCAAGCTAAAATTTGGGTCAAGTTTGGTCCTGAACCCAGACTTTACGAGGTATCTGTCCAGATGTTTGAATGGATCTGCCAAAACTGAACATCTGCTGGTTAGCCCAACTCTAATTCTGACCTTACTGTCAGTATTACACAATACTACAATACTAAACTTCACAGTTCACATTATACATTCAATTACACAACTATAATGCGATTAGTGTCTTCCAGGGCGAACATGCACCACAAGTCTATGTACTTACAACTGAGTATTTTCACTACCCAAATAACACAGCATCAAAATGCATGATATTTCTATGCATCATGCAGGATGTAAATTTGCAGGCTGATAGCCTTGCCATTAGTCCTGGAGTTGTCCTGTTGACCAGATAAGGACTGTTTCTTTGTAGCTCTGACAAGAGCGAGGTCTGTTTTTTTGCCTCTTGGCCAGGTAGGCCAAATTTTTTTTTTTCCTTCCCAGGTTTAGCACCAGTTGTGCTTCCCCTTGCTGAATTAGCGGGGATGCAGTCTTCAGGCTGCATCTCAATGCCCTAAATAGACTGTGCCCTAAATGGACTGTGCCCTTAATGGACAGTGCCCTACATGGATTATGCCCTAAATGGACTGTGTCTTAAATGGACAATGCTTTTAATGGACTGTGCTCCATTATCTTGATGGCCTGTACCCTATTTTAATAGACTCTGCCGATCCTTGTCGGACTTGTTGGGTCTTATGGACTATTGTGTGGAAAGGGGAATTGTCAGAGGACCGGATGGGCCAGCCGTTTCATTTGTTTGCAACACTCAAGAACTGTGAAGAACTCATTTTAATGTTGATGTTCTCTGTGTTGTGCCTCTGCCACAATGAGAGAATGGAGTCAAATGCTTATTCAAGCCTCTGTGAATCTTGTACTCCTGTTGGTCTGTTTTAGGGAAAATGGACTTGGATTCTATAGTTCAGTAGTCTCAACCCAGTGAGCCCAGGGTCAAGAAAACTGAAAGAAAGATTGGAAATACGTTTTATAATGTTTTTATCTATGTTTTATGTGTAATTGTATGCCTCATGTCTTCAAGGTATCCACTATGGCTGAGGAGGACGGCCATGGTTAAAAAGGGGACCTGTGTGAGGGGCGAGGTGACCAGTGCCCCCATGAAGTTTTGACCTCCTGAAGACATCATTGTTACTGTGTATATTTATATATGTGCTTATAAGACTTAGTATGAATACCGTATATACTCGTGTATAAGCCGACCCGTGTATAAGCCGACCCCCCTACTTTTGCCCCCAAAAACTGGGAAAACTTATTGACTCGCGTATAAGCCGAGGGTGGACTCCAGCACAGGTATACAACCCCCAGCAGTGAGGTATACAGCAGCCTCCCCAGTGGTAGTATACAGCAGCAGCCCCAGTGGTAGTATACAGCAGCCCCAGAGGTATATACAGCCCCATATGCAGCCCCAGATGTATATGCAGCCCCAGAGGTATATGCAGCCCCATATGCAGCCCCAGAGGTATATGCAGCCCCATATGCAGCCCCATATGCAGCCCCAGAGGTATATGCAGCCCCATAGGTATATGCAGCCCCATATGCAGCCCCAGAGGTATATGCAGCCCCATATGCAGCCCCATAGGTATATGCAGCCCCATATGCAGCCCCAGAGGTATATGCAGCCCCATATGCAGCCCCAGAGGTATATACAGCAGCAGCAGCCCCAGCCCCAGGGCTGTATACAGCAGCAGCAGCCCCAGCCCCAGGGCTGTATACAGCAGCAGCCCCAGGGCTGTATACAGCCGCAGCCCCAGGGCTGTATACAGCCGCAGCCCCAGGGCTGTATACAGCTGCAGCCCCAGGGCTTTATACAGCAGCAGCCCCAGCCCCAGGGCTGTATACAGCAGCAGCAGCCCCAGCCCCAGGGCTGTATACAGCCGCAGCCCCGGAGGTATACAGGCCCCCCATCAAGTTCCAGGGCCCCCCCCCACTTGCGCGCCAGCCTGTAAGGTAAATTCATACTTACCGGTGTCCAGTCGCGCCGCCCGCAGCTGCCGACATGACGATTCCGGGCTCCATTCAGCGTCTTCCCGCGGCTTCCTGTAGTCGCGGGCAATGACGTCATTGCCCGCGACTGCAGGAAATGTGGAAGACGCTGAATGGAGCCCGGAATCGTCATGTCGGCAGCTGCGGGCGGCGCGACTGGACACCGGTAAGTATGAATTTACCTTACAGGCTGGCGCGCAAGTGGGGGGGGGCCCTGGAACTTGATGGGGGGCCTGTATACCTCCGGGGCTGCGGCTGTATTTTTTATTTTTTTTCATATACCGTATATACTCGCGTATAAGCCGAGGGGGGACTTTTCAGCCCAAATTTTGGGCTGAAAAACTCGGCTTATACGCGAGTATATACGGTAGTCAGTTCTGTGTGCCAATTTGAAAATGATTAGTGTTTGTGTAACATAAATCTGAAAAAATTACATGATATACAAACATGTGATTTTTTTTTAACTCTGCAAAAGTAAAGCTTTTTAACTTTACTCCTTGTTTGCCTGTTTATGCAAAGTAAGAGGTGCTTTGATACTCCCCTACAGATGCTGGATAACAGTTGATTTATTAATCTACTAATGTTTGTTTTGGTGCTGATTTATTGTACTAATGATGATTCTGGTGCTGTATTCAGTTATTGATTTTTGTTCTGGTGATGTATTCATGTACTAATGGTGATTCTGGTGATGTGTTCCTGTTAGTGGTTAAGGTGCTGTATTTGTGTAATGATGGTGATTCTGTTCCTGTATTCCTTCATAGGGAACAGTGAATTCCTCTATATTGCTCTTCAGTACTATGGCATTGCATTATATAGTATAAGTGATCAGACAATCACAGATTTAAGTCCTCAAAGGTGACTAAGTAATAATGAATGAATTTTGTTAAAGCAAAATCTAAAAAACAATGATGGAATTACATTTGTTCTCTGCAAGTGTAAATTTCATTCTGGGAGTGCAATGTTATTTTGCTTTTCAAAATGTTAACTTTGCACATCTACATTGTATAAATATACAAGATTTTATATTTGATGGCTATATAGCCATTACTTAATTAGTTTATATTTTAAGGTCCACTCTTATGTTATTCAACTTTAAAGTTGGATCACCAAAAACCTAATGGTGATCTAAGTGTTACATTCCTAATGTACATTTTTTGCAAAAAACATATCAACTAAGTACTCTGTTATTGACACTGTTTTGCACTTGCTTTTTACTTTTACCTATATAGCAGAGTATTTTTAGACATTTTTTATACTGTCTTTTTGTGGTATAGATTCTTGGTGGTGTGAACACGGTTCTACAGACCTATTCACATTGTGCTCTGGCTCAGCTGTTAGTATCACTCCCCTGTCTGTTGCCTGGCATCTCACTCGCCTGTACTTTTCATTTTGATTGTTCAAACACAATTGTGCTTCATATGTGACAATGTCATCTCATTTCCAGAGTGGGGCAGTCCACAAAAGAGGACCCATTCCCTGATTTTCTCAGCTCACTGCTTCGATCCTGGGTTTTGTGCTGCTTCATCTCATACATGCATGGACACTAATTCTTAGCTCTTACAAAGGTATCATTTTTCTAGTCAATGGTCACCAGTCACAGGCGTGAGATGGACTTTCTGTTTCTGAACAATAATTACTGTAAAGTGCATATATTGCTACCAAAACCAACTATCCATTGCTAACTCAGTCTACTTAGCTGCAGAGAATACTCTGGAACTTACCTCCTTACAGAGGCAAAGGATAAAAATATGTTGCAACCCAAAGGGATGTCCATGTACGCCTTGGGTCAAGTATTTGTAGATATAGATGTTGACTGAATAGATGTATTAAATTTAAATATTCAAATGTATTGCCTGTGTCAATATGGATTTTGGAAATCTGGACAGGAAGGGATTTGAAAACAGGAAGTGAATTTTTAAGCAAATTTTGACCTTTCAGATAAAGCTGTTTTTAAATGTTGGCACTCTTCAGAATGTACTCTTGCAATTGGAGGTTTTGTTAAGAAAGCACAGCAGGTGCAAAAGCCACTTACAAAACATAGGCATCAGTATAAAACAGAAGCACTAAGAGACCCTTGTTTTCTTTGTCGTCTAGCCATGCAGGGAGGGTAAAGACTGTGTGGAAGTTGATATTTTGTCTTTATAAATTAAGGATCAGGAATGAAAGAAAGTAAAAAATGGTCTAAGCATTGGCAAATATTAGTTTGTAATGTTCCAAGCACTTTTGAACTGGGTTCTAAAAAGGCAGAACCACGTTTGACTATCCTCCAAGTGATTTAAATAGTCTTTCACTGTACAGTAATGGGTGCTGTAAGCATGCTAAGGGCTCAATAAACTTTAAAGACCTAGTACTTAACTTTAATGGGCAAGAGAATAATAGGTTATTAAACAAATAATTTAGTTTCAGCACTGCTACGAGAAAGCTTTGATTGAAACTCTATAGACTTTCCTCCTTCCAGTATAATTACCAACACTAATTATTCCACGTATAGAAGTTCACAATCATTCAACCAGCGTTGTCTTTTCAATCTCTCAGTGACCTGTAAATTACCCTTAGATGGTCATAATACAGTAAGTAAACCAAATCATGATAATACTTCAGTGCCACCATATTTGTCTAACTAATGAATGTAGTGATGCTTCACAGCATGAAATGTTCAAATGAAATGAACAAAACTAGACAATCATTTACAATAACAGTGATGATTTGCATAATATGAGTTCTAGCCATTGTTTAATCAAATAACTATTCATAAAATTGTTAATATAAATTCAATAGCGTGATATTCAATAGAAGAAATTACCTTTTTGCTACCAAAAAGAGACTGTAACCATTGATATCAACAATGGGTTGGAAGAAAAGCATTTAGAAACATAATGTTTACTTGGCCCAGCATTTAATAAAAGCAGAAGCTATGCTAGTGTCAATAACGGGCAAAGAAAGGCAAATTTCAGGACCAATTGTCTTGGGCATACCAATGCCTTTCTGGCTGAGGCAAGGGGAAACAAGGTAACCTACTGTGACTATGTAGCTCAAGCCTACAAATATAGAGGGAACAAACCCCTTGTCTGAAATATGTGGCAAATCCTAAGGCTGTGTTCCCACGATTAGTAGTAGCAGCATTTTGGATGCAACGTAATGCCCCTGCATCCAAAATGCATTCAACAGCACAAGCACAGTGGATGACATTTATAGAAATCTCATGCCCACTGTGCTTCTTTTGTAAGCAGCGTTAATTGATATGTGAGGCGGATATCCGCACCTCCACTTGTCCCCAACATGTCAATTTAGTGCTGAGGAGTCGAACGTGATCTCAGCAGGTGAATGCAAGGGAATAGCCACCGTGCCCCGAATGCTGCCTTCATCTGTGGAGATCCCATGGCATCCCCACAGGAGAGAAGACACTGCGTCCAGGACATATGTCTACCGATCGGAAAAAATTTGTTATATTATCCAAATGCTCTTGTCGAGTTGAGAAAAGACAACATTATCTGAAATTATGGAAGTTTTAAATCAACAGGTTTTCACTTCAGAAATTAATTTCTTTTATTGACAACCCTCTCCAATAAACACATTTAAATGGAAAAATGCTGAGAAAAAGTTTAACTTTTTATTGTAGATTTTGAAGTGCTAACTCAAGTAAATATATTGTCAGTTCATAAAGAAATAAGCGGCACTCACCGGATCTTCACTTGCAGTGTTGAATTTTATTCCGATTAAAACAAGGTCACAAAGTGCAGGGAAGGGGGGTCAGCAGAGTCGGACAATGGTCACACCGTTTTGTACATTAGCGCTTCAACGGGTCCTATACATAAATATAGGACCCGTTGAAGCACTAGTGACCGTTGTCTACCCCTGCTGACCCCCCCTCCCTGCACTTTGTGACCATGTTGTGACCATCCGGTGAGTGCTGCTCATTTTTTATGAATTGTTTAATTATCTCCGAGCTGGGAGCAGAGCAACGCCGGCCACACTCCATTGCCTGTTAATGTAATAGGCAATAAGCCGTGTTACAGTAGCTGGTACTCAGATTCTTTCTGCTTCATATAAATATATTGTCATATCACTTAAGTGAATAAAAGTGTTTAGCCAGCAAGACTGTTTGCAAAATTCTCAGTGTTTTAAGAAAAACAAAACACTGACTAACCAGTTCCATGAAAGATCTGTACTTATTGATCTCATCTTGATACATCGGAAATGATAAGAAATCTTTGTGAGCCAAGTACTGGCTGAGGCAGGCCCCACCTCTGCTAAGTGAGTAACTAAACATGGTTTTCCTCTATGTCGAGACAGAACTAGAAATTAGAAACAGGCAGGGACCCATTAAACATTAGAAAGGATGCAGGCAACAAAAACATAAAAACTTTGATCCCTTTCCAAAAACATATAGTCCACTTTAACCTCTAATTAATGTAACTAATTTTAGCCTTAAATAGCAGTAAACATTGTCTCTCCTCTGGGTTTCAGCTGTAATAACTTTTTTTATTTTTCTTCAAAACCTAGAATTGTTTGTGATGAGTTGTAGAAACTATTTTTTATTTATAATATTGTGAGGTAGCGCATGTCTAGGGGGTTTGCTTGGCAGCGTAAGGCTGCGTTCACACGCTGCGTATTTGCCGCGTTTTT
This sequence comes from Allobates femoralis, assembly GCA_033576535.1. Taxonomy (NCBI): domain Eukaryota; kingdom Metazoa; phylum Chordata; class Amphibia; order Anura; family Aromobatidae; genus Allobates; species Allobates femoralis. The sequence continues at coordinate 222,411,701 of JARQOC010000005.1, read as the reverse complement.
TTACGTGCGTTTTTTTAAGGGGAAAAACATGCGTAAAAAAAATGCGACAGAACAACTTCAATTGCGCTTCCAGTGCTTTTAATGGGGCCTATGGAAGAAACGCGCATAAAAAACTGGAAAGAATTGACATGTTCATTCTTTTTACGTACGCGTTTTTTGCTCCAAAAACGCTGCGTAAAATTACGCGACGTCTGAATGGCACAAAGTGAATGTCCATTCACTTTGCAGGGAAATGCAGACGCACATGCATTTTTGGAGCAAATACGCGTGTAAAAAAACGCGCCAAATAAGCAACGTGTGAACGCAGCCTTAGTGACACCAAAAACCATGTTTAACGTAGCACAAAACAGCAGTTTATTATTTTTTTGTCATAAACCACTTACTATTCACATATACAACATAAATCGTTACAGGTCATACACTATTCACATAGTAACAGTAATCACATATCAAAGTACATAGAATACTAGGAGCACTAGTCACATCTCCATAAAATACCAAGAGCAATAATGACAGCTCCAATGGTAGTTACGGCCGCCTGGCCTTAGCTACTCCTTACATGTACATTATACATAATCAACATAAAATAGCGACATCATAGTCTGTTCTAATGAATAAAAGAAAGGGAAGGGGAACAAGAGGCGCAATAGTGCCCTATCACTTATGACACTGAATGTAGAGGTGGTGTGTAAGGAATTCACTCACCTATGTCAGTTGTGAGACCCACAACTGGTATGAAGGCGTATAGTAGTAATGTCCTGATGGCTGCTGCTGGACTTCCACCGACCACTCACACGTGGAAACACATCAAGATGTAGGGAAGAAAAGGTGTATAACAGTCCGCGCTGCCAAGGTCCACTTACTTCAGGGGCGGACCTACCGTGGTGCCGCTGGTGCAGCGGCACCAGGGCCCCGACAGGCTAGGGGGCCCCCCCTCAAGGCACGGAGAATAAGCCGACATGCTTCCGGCCACGCCTCTTCTAGCTGCCGGCCACGCCCCCTCACAGCAGCTCAGGAGCGGGGACAGAGCCCCAATCACAGTGCAGAGAGTGAGTCATGTGACCTCTCCTGCACTGTGGGGAGGACCTCACTCAACCAATCCTGGCAATGCGCGCGGGCCTCTGAAATTCTCTCCACATGGCTGATGGCTGTTCAGCATCATCAGCAGCAGATGAGGGGACACAGCTCTGCACAAGGACCCAGGTACAAGGAAAGGGACCAAAGACAGGGCACAGGCTGAGGACAGACCCAGGGGGGGGGGTTTGCTGCTCTGTACACTGCTTTTATGCTTTTACAGGACCTGTGATGATGTCACATTGAGGGGAGGAGTCAGTGGTCACATGATCAGCTCCTCAGTGTATGCAGGACTCTGCTGTGCTGGTTGTCATGGTGCTGGATGAGATGAAGTTTATGTCAGGAGGGATTTACAGTGTGGATGTAGCAGAGCCGAGTGTGTATGAGGTGTATGGAGCGGAGTTCAGAGTGTATACGTGGTGTACGGAACAGAGCCGAGTGTGTACGTAGCGGAGCTGAGTGTGTACGTAGCGGAGCCGAGTGTGTACGAGGTGTACGGAGTAAAGCCGAGTGTGTATGTGGTGTACGGAACAGAGCCGAGTGTGTACGTAGCGGAGCCGAGTGTGTACGGAGCAGAGCCGAGTGTGTACGAGGTGTACGGAGTAAAGCCGAGTGTGTATGTGGTGTACGGAACAGAGCCGAGTGTGTACGTAGCGGAGCCGAGTGTGTACGGAGCAGAGCCGAGTGTGTACGAGGTGTACGGAGCTGAGCCGCATGTGTACGAGGTGTACGGAGCGGAGCCGTGTGTGTACGAGGTGTATGGAGCAGAGCCGAGTGTATGAGGTGTATGGAGCAGAGCCGAGTATGTACGAGGTGTATGGAGCGGAGCCACGTGTGTGCAGAGCCGCGTGAGTATGAGGCAGGGCCACATGTGCGGGACATATGGAGTAAAGCCGCGTGTGCATAAGGTGGATGGAGTGGAGCCGCATATGCTGGGGCGTCCTGTAGAGGAGCCGCATGTGTACGGAGCGGAGGCGTGTGCGCAGGGCATGTGGAGCGGAGCCGCGTGTCTACAAGGCATTTGGAGCGGAGCCACGTGCGTACAAGGTGTGTGTGCGCCAGTGGTAGTTCCCCGCGGATGCCGCTCCCGTTCCTATAGTCCCGGCTGCCTCTGCCGGCAGCATTCTTCACTCGAGTCCTGGCTGAGCTGTCTGCTTTTTGCAGCTCAGCATGGTGGGGCACGATGATGTCATCACTGAGTGCCACTGTGCTGATACGTGCAGAGCGGAGCAGCACGAAGAGAGGTGAGTATTTACTTTTTTTTTTTTAACCCGTGAATACAGTGATGGGAGACTATGTAATGTGCAATATAACATAGGAGGAGTATGGGGTGCAATATACTATATGGAGGAATATGAGGGCCCATTATACTATATGGAGGACTATGGGACTGCCTTATACTATATGGAGGGCTATGCGGGTGTATTATAATATATGGAGGGTCGTGGAATGCATTATAATATATGGAGGACTATGGATGATGTATTAAAATATATATAGCCAATTATATAATATGGAAGCCATTTTAATATATCTGGAGGGCTCTGTGGGGGCAAAAATATCTGAGGATCCCTGAGGAAGGTGCCAGGAGGGCACCGAAACGCGTCGGAGGCAATAAAAGAGATCTGTTTGAACATCACCTACTCGTGTGTTCTTTGAAGTAAGTGGACCTTGGCAGCACGGACTGTTATACACCTTTCCTTCCCTACATCTTGATAGTCTGTTCTAATGGCAGCTATGCCCACCTGGCAGTATTTACAGTACACACGCTCAATAGAACCTTAAGGTGACCCTTTCAGCCCATTAGAGACCCAGTCTGGTTCTAATGACGGCTATGCCTGCCTGCATTATGGAATTATTTACACTTTACATGCTCAACAGAACCGTAAGGCGTCCCTTACCGACCCTTACAGACCCAGTCTGGTTCTAATGGCGGCTATGCCTGCCTGGCATTTGAGACACCTCCAGTCTCTCACATGCTACTCCGCATACATACATTAGCCAACAGGACCCTCACGACCTGACAGTCGGTCCCAATGGTGGTTAGGCCACCTGGCCTTTGAGACATCCCCAGTCTCAGCACACATACATGGATCAATGGGACCCTCATGACCTGACAGTCGGTACCAATAGCGGTTACGGCCACCTGGCCTTTGAGACCTACCCAGTCATAGGACACATAGAGTCCATCATGGACTTCAGCCTTGTCAGGCCCAGACCAGGTTTTGGGCTACATGAGCTCCCAGGCAGTCAAGGCGTCCCCCAAGGTCTCCTCACACTACAAATGTTGCCCAGTCACCTCCCAGCCTTACCAACCAGGCAGACTTCCAGGACCGCAACCTCACCATCATGTCCAAAGCGAGAGCCTTGCAGGTTCAGCCAGGACCCCCATATGCTCAGCTGCTCCTCCAACCTCTCAGTCTGACCACAGGCTCCATATGGGTCAGAAGGACAGGCTTCTCCCACATAGAGAGTTAGGGACCCCTCTGCCTCACATCCTATCCCTCAGAGGATCATCCTGTTCTGCTCTCAATCACAGTACTAGACAGCTCATATCCTTTTCTGCCACACCCACACCTGGGATTCTGTCAGTAATCAGCACATTCACTCACACAGACCTGGGTGCAGTTAACCCTATGTGCACCAGTCAGGTCTAAGAAAGTAAACACCCATTCAAACACACAGGTCCAGTTGCTGTTAACACTGTGTGTACGGTTCAAGGCCCATGTGATGTATACCGGCCATGAGCTATCATGCCGGTCATACCTTACAATATATAAAAGCCTCTCACATCCAGTCATCAGGGCAATGCAGTGAGATGGAACATAGAAAAATATCCCCTAGGGAAGAAAACGATCATATGGTCATTTATATGAAAATATGAATTTTTTATTAATATTCAAAGATTACACGGTGTAATCTTTGAATAAAAAATTCATATTTTCATATAAATGACCATATGATCGTTTTCTTCCCCTAGGGGATATTTTTCTATAGTAATTTTGTACGATCGGTCATATTTGACTAGTAGTCCATATATATTCCAGTATGATTTGATAGACATTATATATTTATGATGGTATGGTATAGCTAGCCCTGATGTACTGGATACTAAAACTGTGCTGTTTTCTAATTAGTGAGATGGAACAGTCACTATTCACTACACAGGAAAACACTACTGAAATAATTCCATCTGCATTATTTTCTAGAATGCAACAGCCTAGAGCCAGCTTCCAGTCACTGCGCAGGTAGATTGATAACAGTACAATCACTTTGTAGTGAGTGATAATAATAGTGGCCGGGCTGCACAGCTAATGCAGATACAATGAAAAAAAAGACATAGCAATAACTGCTCTAAAATATAATGAAAATAGGAAGACTTAGCTTCAGCAGCGGCCACTGCGAAGTGCCTGATAACCGCGCCAAAGTGCCTCCCGTCTTATCGGATCCTAACATCATGACTAGCAGAGTTGTGTAGTGTGAATGGGTTTATATGCCTCAATTTGTAACTACAACCAACCATGAAAAGTGTGTGCTGGACTCCAACAAGATGGAGGTCTCAGCTGGCTACAGGGGGAAGGGGGAAAGGAAGAGGGATCTCAGTCAGAATAAATACTAATAACTTTTTGTCAGCATTCCTGGGGCCAGTTTTAGTCTGCTCCAGACGTGTCTAAGACAAAGTAGCTGTTTAAAGTGGCAAAGTATGAAATAGACCAGAAATTACATGATATGAACCAACTGGGCTCCATCACTCCATCCGCCATCTATTATAATCCATCTGCATTGCTGTGATCATCACCTAAGCATCATGTTGACTCTGTGTTTCCTTACAGCTATGTGTAACTGCACAGTGCTCCACTCATCAGTGCTGTGCATGTGGTGCAATTTCCTTGCTTAAAATATCTGTGGTACGTGTACCTGCACAGTCCTCCACTCATCTGTGCTGTCCATGTGGTGCAATTTCCTTGCTTAAAATATCTGTGGTACGTGTAACTGCACCGTCCTCCACTCATCTGTGCTGTCCATGTGGTGCAATTTCCCTGCTGTAATATATTGTATTCCATTATGAATATACCTCTCCATTTCACTGCCCCTAATTAGCTGGCTGTGAATCACCATGTGTCTATTGCCTGACTGGTGATGGGCTAATGAAGTTCAGTTCCCTCCCCCTGCTCCTCACCTGAATTCACTTTTTGGGAGCATATTAGTCTGCTCCAGACGTGTCTGCGACAAAGTGGCTGTTTATAGTGGCAAAATATGAAATAGACCAGAAATGGACAGGAATTGACTGGGAGACTATTCACTACTGATCTTTACCATGTCTTTTATTTCATTGTTTGTTTTCCTATGTGCTCTCACCACCAACTTTTATCACCCTATCCCCCCTCCATCACCACTCATTCACATCAGTGAATAATTCCATCTGCATTATTTTCTAGAAAGCAACAGCCTAGAGCAGGCTCTCAGTCACTGCGCAGGTAGATTGATAACAGTACAATCACTGTGTAGTGAGTGATAATAATAGTGTGAATGACTGGCATCATCTTAGAGTGTAGGTGCAAGCAGAAAAACAAATTATTAAAGAAAGGATGATCTGCTGCGACACTAAACACTTAATATGAAAAGTTAGATAACTGTAATGAGTGGCCGGGCTGCACAGCTAATGCAGATTCAATGAAAAGAAAAGGACATAGCAATAACTGCTCTAAAATATAATGAAAATGGGAAGACTTGGCATCAGCAGTGGCCACTGCGGAGTGCCCAATAACTGCGCCAAGGTGCCTCCCATCTTATCGGGTCCTAATACTATGACTAGCGGAATTTTGTGGTGTGAAACGGTGATTATTATAATAACTAGCTGTGAGCCCAATGCAAATGCATCGGGATTCTAGAACGTGGCAATATTATTTGCATTAATAGCATTATTATTACCATTAATAGCATAATTATTAGCATTAATAGCATAATTATTAACATTAATAGCATAATTATTAGCATTAATAGCATTAATAGCAATATTATTTGCATTAATACCATTATGATTACCATTAATAGCATAATTATTAGCATTAATAGCATAAATATTAGCATTAATAGCATAATTATTAGCATTAATGGTATTAATATTAGCATTAATAGCATAATTATTAGCATTAATAGCATAAATATTAGCAATAATAGCATAATTATTAACATTAATAGCATTAATAATAGCATTAATAGCAATATTATTTGCATTAATAGCATTATTATTACCATTAATAGCATAATTATTAGCATTAATAGCATAATTATTAACATTAATAGCATAATTATTAGCATTAATAGCATTAATAGCAATATTATTTGCATTAATACCATTATGCTTACCATAAATAGCATAATTATTAGCATTAATAGCATAAATATTAGCATTAATAGCATAATTATTAGCATTAATAGTGTAAATATTAGCATTAATAGCATAATTATTAGCATTAATAGCATAAATATTAGCATTAATAGCAATATTATTTGCATTAATAGCATTATTATTACCATTAATAGCATAATTATTAGCATGAATAGCATAATTATTAACATTAATAGCATAATTATTAGCATTAATAGCATTAATAGCAATATTATTTGCATTAATACCATTATGATTACCATTAATAGCATAATTATTGGCATTAATAGCATAAATATTAGCATTAATAGCATAATTATTAGCATTAATAGTATTAATATTAGCATTAATAGCATAATTATTAGCATTAATAGCATAAATATTAGCATTAATAGCATAATTATTAACATTAATAGCATTAATAATAGCATTAATAGCAATATTATTTGCATTAATAGCATTATTATTACCATTAATAGCATAATTATTAGCATTAATAGCATAATTATTAACATTAATAGCATAATTATTAGCATTAATAGCATTAATAGCAATATTATTTGCATTAATACCATTATGATTACCATTAATAGCATAATTATTAGCATTAATAGCATAAATATTAGCATTAATAGCATAATTATTAGCATTAATAGTATTAATATTAGCATTAATAGAATTATTATTAGCATTAATAGCATAAATATTAGCATTAATAGCATAATTATTAACATTAATAGCATTAATAATAGCATTAATAGCAATATTATTTGCATTAATAGATTATTATTACATTAATAGCATAATTATTAGCATTAATAGCATAATTATTACATTAATAGCATAATTATTAACATTAATAGCATTAATAGCATATATATTATTGCATTAATACATTATATTGCCATATAATAGCATAATTATTAGCATTAATAGCATAATTATTAGCATTAATAGCAATAATTATTAGCATTAATAGCTATATAAATATTAGCATTAATAGCATAATTATTATGCATTAATAGCATAAATTATTAGCATTAATAGCATATAATTATTGCATTAATAGCATAATTATTAGCATTAATAGCATAAATTATTAGCATTAAAGCATAATAATTAACATTAATAGCATAATATATTAGCATTAATAGCATTAATAGCAATATATTTGCATTAATTACCATTAATAGCATAATTATTAGCATTACAGCATAATTATTAACATTAATAGCATAATATTAGCATTAATAGCATTAATACATATTATTGCATTAATACCATTAATATTACATTAATAGCATAATTATTAGCATTAATAGCATAAATATTAGCATTAATAGCATATTATTAGCATTAATAGTATTAATATAGCATTAATAGCATAATTTTTTAGCATTAATAGCATAAATATTACATTAATAGCATAGTTATTAACATTAATAGCATAATATAATTAATACAATATTATTTGCATTAATAATTATTATTACCATTAATAGCATAATTATTAGCATTAATACTATTATTATTACCATTAATAGCATAATTATTAGCATTAATAGCATATTATTTGCATAATACCATTAGATTACATTAAAGCAATATAGCATTAATTATAAATATTAGCATTAATAGCATAATATTAGCATTATAGCATAATAATAGCATTAATAGAATATTATTTGCATTAATAGCATTATTATTACCATTAATAGCATAATTATTAGCATGAATAGCATAATTATTAATATTAATAGCATTAATAATAGCATTAATAGCAATATTATTTGCATTAATAGCATTATTATTACCATTAATACCATAATTATTAGCATTAATAGCATAATTATTAGCATTAATAACATAAATATTAGCATTAATAGCATAATTATTAGCATTAATAGCATTATTATTAGCAGTAATAGCATTATTAATAGCATTAATAAAATTAATAATACAATTAATAGCATTTATTTATTTTTTTTATTATTATTTTTTATTTAATTATTTATTATTTTTTATTTATTTTTTTTATTATTTTTTAATTATTATTATTTTTTTTTTTTTATTATTAAATTTATTATTTATTTAAAGTGAGCCTGAGGCTGAGACCCAGTTCTCCTTCAGGTCCGCTGAAAGGGCTGATATTATTAGCATATATTTAATTTTTTTATTATTATTTTTATTTAATTATTTATGATTTTTAATTTATTTTTTTATTATTTTTTAATTATTTTTTAATAATTTTTTTTATTATTAAATTTATTATTTAGGCTGAGACCCAGTTCTCTTTCAGGTCCGCTGAAAGGGCTGATATTATTAGCATATATTTAATTTTTTTATTATTATTTTTATTGAATTATTTATGATTTTTAATTTATTTTTTAATTATTTTTTAATTATTTTTTTTATTATTAAATTTATTATTTAGGCTGAGACCCAGTTCTCTTTCAGGTCCGCTGAAAGGGCTGATATAATTAGCATATATTTAATTTTTTTATTATTATTTTTATTGAATTATTTATTATTTTTTATTTATTTTTTATTATTTTTTTAATTATTTTTTAATTATTTTTTTTATTATTAAATGTATTATTTAGGCTGAGACCCAGTTCTCTTTCAGGTCCGCTGAAAGGGCTGATATAATTAGCATATATTTAATTTTTTTATTATTATTTTTATTGAATTATTTATTATTTTTTATTTATTTTTTTATTATTTTTTAATTATTTTTTAATTATTTTTTTATTATTAAATTTTTTATTTAGGCTGAGACCCAGTTCTCTTTCAGGTCCGCTGAAAGGGCTGATATAATTAGCATATATTTAATTTTTTAATTATTATTTTTATTGAATTATTTATTATTTTGACCTGGTTCTATTTGTCGGCCCTAAAATCGCGGACACACCGCTAATGCATGTCTATGGGCAGTGAGCTCGAGACAGCGACCAATCAGAAATCGGGCTGACTGCCCATAGAGATGCATTAGCGGTGTGTCCGCGATTTTAGGGCCGACAAATAGAACCAGGTGGCCGGCCATAAAATCGCCGAGACACCGCTAATGTATGTCAATGGGAAATGAGGGCCTCTTCTGATTGGCTGAGGGCAGTAGACAGCGACCAATCAGAAGAGCCCCTCACATCTCATTGACATAGAATGGTGGATTTGTCGTCCATTCTATGTTAATGATAAGTGAAGAGGACGTCGGAGCTGGAAGTTGGCGGAAAGAAGACAGAAGATCCCCGGGGCCGGACGAAGAGGCGGAGATGGCGGAAAGAAGAGAGAAGACCCCCGGGGCCGGAGGAAGAGGACGCCTGGCCGGACGGAGGACTTGTGGATCGGACGGACGATCAGATGACTAAGAAGGCATGTAAGTGATCGACGGGGACGTTAGGGTGGGGGACGGCGGGGGCTTCGGGTGTAGGGCGTTAGGTGTTAGCGGTGTGAGCTTAGGAGGCGGCAGGGCTTAGGGGATAGGGGCTTAGGTGCGCCGGGCTTAGGGGGTGGGGGGGGTAGGGGTTTAGGTGCGGCTTCGGGGGTAGGGGGTTAGGTGCGGCTTAGGGGGTAGGGGCTTGCGGCAGAGGGTAGTGGCTGCGGCGGGGTAGTGGCTTAGGGCGGCAGGGGGTAGGGGCTTCGGTGGCGGGGTAGTGGCTTAGGGGTTAGGTGCGGCAGAGGGTAGTGGCTGCGGCGGGGTAGTGGGTTAGGGCGGCAGGGGGTAGGGGCTTGCGGCAGAGGGTAGTGGCTGCGGCGGGGTAGTGGCTTAGGGCAGCAGGGGGTAGGGGCTTGCGGCAGAGGGTAGTGGCTGCGGCGGGGTAGTGGCTTAGGGCGGCAGGGGGTAGGGGCTTGCGGCAGAGGGTAGTGGCTGCGGCGGGGTAGTGGCTTACGGCGGCAGGGGGTAGGGGCTTCGGCGGCGGGGTAGTGGGTTAGGGGTTAGGTGCGGCAGAGGGTAGTGGCTGCGGCGGGGTAGTGTATTAGGGCGGCAGGGGGTAGGGGCTTGCGGCAGAGGGTAGTGGCTGCGGCGGGATAGTGGCTTAGGGCGGCAGGGGGTAGGGGCTTCGGCGGCGGGGTAGTGGCTTAGGGTTAGGTGCGGCAGAGGGTAGTGGCTGCGGCGGGGTAGTGGCTTAGGGCGGCAGGCGGTAGGGGCTTGCGGCAGAGGGTAGTGGCTGCGGCGGGGTAGTGGCTTACGGCGGCAGGGGGTAGGGGCTTCGGCGGCGGGGTAGTGGCTTAGGGGTTAGGTGCGGCAGAGGGTAGTGGCTGCGGCGGGGTAGTGGCTTAGGGCGGCAGGGGGTAGGGGCTTGCGGCAGTGGCTTAGGGCGGCAGGGGGTAGGGGCTTGCGGCGGCAGGGGGTAGGGGCTTCGGCGGCGGGGTAGTGGCTTAGGGCGGCAGGGGGTAGGGGCTTCGGCGGCGGGGTAGTGGCTTAGGGCGGCAGGGGGTAGGGGCTTCGGCGGGACTTAGGGGGTAGGGGGTAGTGGCTTAGGGCGGCAGGGGGTAGGGGTGTTTTAGAGCATGGCGCTGTAGTGTACAGCGCGATGGTATACTACAGTCCCATGGGCATACGCGTGTCGGCCCTTAAGCGCCAGCGGACATTGCGAGTGGTTGGCGCTTAGGTTTAGGGGCGGACAGGCGTATGGGCATGGGACTGTAGTATACTATAGCGGTGTACACTACAGTCGTATGGGCTTCTGTGGCTTGGTTAGCGGTGGGTGCAAGCGACTCGCAATGCCCGCTTTGCGGGCATTGCTTCGCGAGACTGCAACGACTCGCAATGCCCGCTTTGCGGGCATTGCTTCGGGAGTCGCCGTGGCCGCTACGCGGCCACGGACAGAGTCCAGGAGAAGAAACCTGGACTCGCTAACCAAGCCACCGGAAGTTGCGCCGCTCCGACGGAAGTCAGTTACGGCAATTATATAATAGATAATAAATCTTTATTTATATAGCATCAACATATTCCGCAGCACTTTACAATACAGTGGGTAATAAACAAAAATACACAGTATATTACAGTAAGAACATACACAATATAATACAGTAATTCAAGTAGAGAAAGAATACAGTACAATAATAGAGAGCAATACAATAAGCATAGAATCAATGTAAAAAATACAATACAATAGATAAAGCAAAAACTAAAGGTGACCCTGGTCATAAGAGCTTACAATCTACAATGAGATAGGGGTTACACAAAGTGCAGGGGCTTATTACACTGATGGTCCAGGCATCTTGAGGAAATGGGGGATAGAAATAAAGTTACCAGACAATCTGTGTAAACCTTTTGGGATTGGTGAAGTTTGAATAGTCTTCAGTTACACGTACCACAGATATTTTAAGCAAGGAAATTGCACGACATGGACAGCACAGGTGAGTGGAGGACTGTGCAGTTACACGTACCACAGTACAGATATTTTAACCAAGGAAATTGCACCACATGGACAGCACAGATGAGTGGAGGAGTGTGCAGTTACACGTACCTGTAGGGAAAGACAGAGTCAACATGATGCTTAGATGATGATCACAGCAATGCAGATGGATTATTATAGATGGCAGATTGAGTGATGGAGCCCAGTTGGTTCATATCATTTAATTTCTGGTCTATTTCATATTTTGCCACTTTAAACAGCCACTTTGTCTTAGACACGTCTGGAACAGACTAAAACTGGCCCCAGATATGCTCACAAAAAGTTATTATTGAGTTATTATTTATTATTTTAGTGAGAAAAAGCATAACTTAAGTCAATTAAAATTCCAGGTAATTGATCATGTACCCCTTTCAAGGCGGGGGAATGACCGTATCCGTAAACTTAAAGAGAGAGAGTCTTTTTGGATACACCATGTAAATACCCTCTCCCCATTGGGACTCAATAAGGAATTTGAGTTGATTTATTGACCAAAGCATTCCTTGATTATGGCCATACTGGGAGCAACATATTTTGGTGGGGTCTAAAATCTCCTAGAATGGTTTAATGGACATTATGTAATTTGTAACCATTATAAATACAAGGGTTGTTGATTCATTTAAGAGCTTTAATCTGATATTCTCTTTTGTGTGAAGTATTCTAATTTGGTTTTTTTATGTTTCCACTATAGAGATAACATGAATATGGATGCTATCATTTCTGTGCCACTTTGAAACGGGCACCATCACTGTCTCTCCACAAGGTCATCCATCAGAGACCACCACTGGATATCAGCACCATGTTTAACCTAACCTAGTAGCATTATGTCTCCGGTCATGTCACTAGATAATCCCACAATCCCATCACAAGATCATGCACACTAGTAGCGCTTATATCAAATCACTCTTTTCTCCCTTAATAACGCCGTCCCCTTTAACACAATAGCGGTTGCGCCCTGTTTCCATAGCGGCGCGCATGCCCTGTGAACATATCGCCATATAGGACTTCATATCCCACAATCAAAATGGCGCCCACGCATGCACACAGGCTTAGCGATGTCGCACATCCAGCCGGATGACGTGCATCCACCCACAAACTGGCTCCGCCCTACCCAGTGCAATTAAAAGCGGTAAAACACCGCTCAGACCCACTCCTGTCCTTCCTCTGCAACTACTTGATCAGGCCCAGGACATAAAGGTAATTGACTGCCCATTTGGCATCTTTTATTCAACTTACAGGATTGCTTCCCCAGTTTAACTCCTTCATTAACTTATAGGCAGGAGTCACATACTAAGCCATATTGTAGGTATGTACCCTAGCCTTTCCTCCTCATTTTATTCCTCAATTCCTCAATATTTTAATACTAATGTTTAACCACCTCATACCCAGTTCCTGAGGGTTTACACCCAGGACGTAATTCACTCTTAATTTTCTAGATACTGCAAACCTAGGTGGTTTATGAGAAGAGGTATATACATATATCTCTTTGTATTATTTTCCATTTGCTAGTCTCCTGCTACAACCCTTGTCCATAATAGGACAGCGGTGCCCATACTTGTATCTCCTATAACAAACCTCGTTTCCTCCACCTTAGGCTTTGGCATTAAAGAGATGCCCAAAGTGATGAACTAGAAGTCCTAATCATACAGGACCATTTGATGGTATTGATATATATCCCTCTAGAACTAGATTTGCAAAAATTTTATAGAAATATAAGATTAAAGAAATGGTTTCAAGGAAAACCTAATAGATTGGTGGAGAGGAAGAGTGAATTGATGTTGACAGATGTAGGTTTGCATAAGAAAAGTAATTTTGTCCCCAATGAAAATGTACCAGCCATTGAAGCCTTTATCCTAGCAGTGGAGAGAGATATTGCGGGTATAAGGAAAGGAGCACAACACCAATATAAAAGACCAAACATAACAAAAGAGGAGGTTGTTGCATTGAAGGAGCTTGTCCATGACGGCGACATAGTAGTAAAACCTGCGGATAAAGCGGGAGCAGTCGTCGTCATGGACAAGGCTCTATACATTGATGAAGTTATGAGGCAAGTTGGCGACAAAGAGGTTTATAGGCCACTTGATAATGATCCCAGAATTGCAATTCAAAGTAAAATTAATAAAGTACTAGATCAGGCCCTAGAAAGGGAGATCATAGATGAGGGTCTACGTGAGTACCTGGAGATGAAACACCCGATCACACCTGTACTGTACATAGTGCCGAAGGTGCACAAAAGATTGGATAACCCCCCAGGGAGACCCATTGTCTCAGGGGTGGACTCGGTGGTGAGTAAGATTGGGGTGTTCCTCGACAAGGTATTGGGTCCTTTAGCCACAAAAGCAGCCTCATATGTAAAGGATACTGGGGATTTCTAGGTAAATTGAATCAGGTGACATTAACAGAGAAAGTAATTTTGACATCGTTTGATGTGACATCACTCTACACATCCATAAGCCATGAGAGTGGCATAAGGGCGGTTGAAAAAAAGTTATGTGGGACTAATTATTCGAATGAATGCAAGGAGTTTATATTGGAGCTACTATCATTGGCGCTCACATGTAATTATTTCATGTTTGGGGACAAATTTTATCTACAACAACAAGGAACGGCCATGGGGGCACATATGGCCCCAGCGTATGCCAACATTGTCATGACAGTACTGGAGGAGGACCTCGTCTATGTATCCCACCACTACAGAGATGTGGTAGTGTGGTGGAGATACATAGACGATGTCTTCCTCCTGTGGAAAGGAACAAAAGAGGATTTACTACAATTCCACCGGTATCTTAATACTATAGACAAAACAATAAAATTTACACTAGTTCAATCTGAAAGTCAGTTACAGTTTTTAGATGTATTAGTCATCCTGGATGGACAGAAGTTGAGTACATCATTATATGTCAAACCTACTGACAAGAATAACATGCTGCACTTTGAGAGCAATCATCCTGTAAGGATGAAGCGGTCAATCCCCTACAGTCAAATGTTGAGAGTCAATAGAATTGAGACAACAGAGGAGGGGAAACAAACATCCCTAGAAAAACTAGTTCAGAAGTTTGAGAATAGAGGCTACCCAAAAAAGTTGTTGAGGACACAGATGGAAAAAAATCGGTGGGAAGAGGAAGGATAGCAGTGAAACTGATAGTCCTAATAAAGAAAAAAGAGTCACCTTTGTTACATCATACGGTGAGGAGAGTGAGGATGTAGCTGGAATAATAAAAAGACATTGGACAATGTTGACAAAATGTCTACCTCTTGTTGAGGAATTTAAACTACCTCCACGTATTGCGTATAAGAAAAATGTTAACATTAAAAACAAAATGGTACATTCAGATATAGGGAGCTTTAAGAAAACTACACAGCTGACCCTAATGAACACAAGAAGAACAGGCTGTTATCCCTGCCTATCGTGTGTAGACTGTTCCTACATGATTAAAGGTAATAGATTTGTGCACCCAGTAACTAACAAAGAATATAAGATCAATCATTTCTTAACGTGTGATAGTGATTACGTGATATATCTTCTGGAGTGCCCCTGCAGGCTTTGGTATGTGTGGGAGACGACATTAGATGTAAAAACACGTATCAATAACCATAGGTACACAATACGGAAGAAGAATACGGAATTACCTGTACCAAAACACTTCACCGAAGCTGGACATAGTGAAAAACATTTGAAATTTAGGATCATTGACCAAGTGCCACCACTGAGGAGAGGGGGTGACAGGGAGAAAAAACTCAAATTATTAGAACTCGAGTGGATACATAGATTGGAGACTCTGAGACCCCAGGGACTAAATATAGATTTTAAGATAGGCCCCGTACTATAATCATAAGTATAATCTTGATAACTCATAATCAATGGTATTAGTCAAATAGAGGTATATAAGTAATCATATTTATGAGAAACAATAATACTTTTAACTATTTTATATGTTTTGTATTTTTGTATTTTAGATGAAAAATGAAGATGAAAAGTTGAAGACTCATCCATCCATGTATAGGAATATAAGGAGGGGGGTAATATGTATTTTTACCCAGGGACATGTGAGTAACCCACCAATCACCATATATTCAAAGAATTTAATTGGCATTATACTGAGAAATTGATAATTTTAGCCCCCGGTGATCGGCCCTAGTCTATATAGGGGAACTGTACAAAGGTTTAATTGTGTACAGTGACCCAGTAGATAGAATGGTATTGTTTTAGCCACGAATGGGCACTGTAGGGAGCAGTATTATAGAGTACATATCAGTGCCAGCCCCTTTGTTGAAAGCGGCCCCTACTTAAAATGGTGGATGGAGAGCCGAGTATGGGCAGGTGACGTCATAGGGCAGCGATCCTGCACGCATAATGGAGGCGCCGAACTGCGATTGGCTGCAATACCACATGATCGCAAGCACAGCAGCGAGATTGGTGGGAGACAGCCGCGGAGGTGATTGGTGGTCTACTGCGCATGCCCAGGGAACCCGGAAGACGCCGGTCACCGGGATGTAACGTGTTTTTACATGTGATGGGTGAGTCTGATGAATTAAAACACTTTAATGTATTCGAAACACCTGTAAGCACTTTAGATAATAATGTATGTACATGATGCACTGTAATAGCGATATTAATTTAGCACAAGGCACTTTATATCTATCAAAGAGGTTAAAATACCTGATAGTCTATGGCAATAATATAAGGTTGGAAACCATTGTAATAATGCACTTTATGGATAATTGTCTGTAAATAACACTAATGACTGGCACACTATATAAACCTAACACAATGTGTGAGTTGTACACTGCTGGAGGAAGGTTCTTGAGGAACCGAAACGTTCAGTACACATGGGCCAATAAAGAAAACGTGATGTGCAAGATGGAGTGCTGTCCAATTTTTTGGTAATGTTTATAACTTATTTCTATGTATGATTTGGTTTTTGTAAATATTTTCATTAGACCAATCCAGATGAAGACCCGGTGTGGGTCGAAACGTTAATTTTTTTTGTCTTCACAATCACGAATAATAAAACCACAATATGCAAAGTACAACTTCTCAAGTTTCTTTTGGAGTGCCAGGGATTGATATTAATTACCTGTGGAATTTTTTCCCTTGAGCACCCGAATGGTGGTCAAGCTTGAATTTATATTTTAACTGCGGTAATGTCAACACTTGTCACGCTCTCACCAGTGCCTGCTCTCACAGCATATGGGGGCTGCTTTCTGTGAATGTGAAACCACCATATTGTTGTAAGGCGTTGTGTCCATAGTATGTTGTTTGATGTTTCTCTTGAAGTAAATATTTAGAATCTGCATCAAAATTTGCATGTCTATCCTGCAGCCAGCAAAGTCTATGAGAGTTCAGAAGTGCTGTGCCAATGTATTTTTCTTTAACTTGCAGACTACATGCAGATTTAGGGGCCCAAAAAAGAAATCTGAACCACATGTGCATGGAAAAAAAAGCAACGTGGGCAGAGCAGTTTTGACCTGTTATAGATGTTGCTGGCCTCAGGGTAGACATGCAGATTTTGATGCAGATTCTCAAAATCTTTGTCAAACAAGCATCAAACAACACACAGTGGTCACAGTGCCTAAAAGGGTCCAGGGAGAGCCACAGTTGTGATACGGCTTCAGGATTCCTCTTTCCCCCCAGCAACTTCCACACAGATTTTTAGGGCAAGGATGGCCCACTACAGTCCTCAAGTTCTGAAAACAGTGCAAGTTTTCAGGATTTCCTTTGCATTGCATAGTTCATAACTTCATCACTTGCAGAGGTAATTATTCGAACACTTTGTGCAATGCTAAGGAAATCCTGAAAACATGCACTGTTTGCAGCTCATGAGGACCACACTTGGCCAGCCCGGTTCTACAGGAGTGTGTGTAGTGTCTTGCATTTCCAAACCTCAGACCATCAAGCCAGAGTCCTGTGGCTTGTTTACCAGTCTCTTTTGGGCAGTATCAAAGCACCTGTTTACAGAAGTAGTCCAGCACACAAGGGTTGAAGTACAAAAAACTTTACTGTAACTTAAACTATAAGTCTCAAACACAAATCTCTGAATATATATAGTACATATTTATTATGAAAGTCCCAAAGGAATCAGCAGACTCTTAAAATGGTGGAAAGTTCATGAAGGTCAGAGTCCATGAAGGGCTTTGAGTTGTACCCCAAAGGCTGCATGCAGGCTCACTTATCTAGTAGGGGACGCGCATATGGCACAAACATTTGAAGAGGAAATACAGCATTCTTGACAGGAGATAGTGAATTCAACCTGATCAGCTCCTAGCCATCGCACTACAGGTTGGTGACTCATTTGACCCCATATTCTTTGTTCATTTGATACTTGACTCTGAGAGCAGTTAAATTCCATATCTACCTTTTTTTGGCTTTTACCTGACTTAACTCTCAGAATAATAAGCTTCCTGACATCTAGTGATAAATGTGCCTCTATCTGTGCCATGTTTTAGCCAACAAACACACAAACAAAAAGAAAAAAATATTAGGCAAAACTAGACTTCCCATGAAAAAATATGCAAAACATTTGGGCCAGCAAATGTGGAGATAAAACAATGTGAAAAGCAGCTTTTATCCCTAGAGCTGACAACCATTTGTTTCCGGTTTACTAAAATCTCAAGGAAAATGGCAACACAACAATTAGACAGAAGGAATCAAACTTAAGAATAATGCAAAACTATTGGTCGCTACTGTATGAATATCACATATAATTAGTCATTTTACCAGTAATCTAGAAAAATCTCATTTGAAATATTTCAGTAATAAAAGGAAGTATTTAACAGGCCAAAAAAAACAATGTTCTCAAAAGTCATTTATTTTCTATAAAATGCTTAATGCAGCAAATTATTTCTTTTTTCTTGTATCAACTGGTGAATACATTTGAAATCGAGAACATGAAAAGCAAGGTGATGACTAATCTAACAATTTGCGAAATAGCAGAAATTCCAGCCATAGTTCTGCCTTTTTCATGTTCATAATTCATTAAGCACAAAATTCAAATACAATTATTCCATATTCAAAGTACATTTGCATACATTCAGAGACCTTTAATTAAACACATTAGAATAATTGAATTCTTTGTAGCAAATGCCTAGTAACTATTTTTTTATAGTCATACTATAGCTGGGAAGGTATGACTGAGAAACCTGATATGCCAATTCACATGGCAGAATTGTGGTCAGTATTTTCCATCAGTATTTGCAGTAAAGGCCCAATCGTTCTCTGTATTGAGTCCTCTCCTGCACTTGGCTGATAAATACTGATGTCAAACACTGTCCCGTGAAAGAGGCAGAAGGAACCTCTCATGTGAAAACACAGTAATAACCTGCAGATATGGGACTAGTCTGCAGATTAAGAGCATTTTACACCTGCCCAGTGGGCACACTTAGAGCTCCGCTGTCAAGAGGAAATTAACTTTATACTTCCTGGTTACATTCAGCTAGAGGTGGCGCCAGTTTGGGTTTACTCACCTCTCTGGCCATAGTGAGCATTGGTTGCAACTGCACCCCCCGTACTGACTGACAGGCGGCTCTGCATTAGAACTAGCTGTCAGTCAGTGTACGGTTACAGCTCCCGCTTACTGTATACTGAGCAGTGACTGAAGCCGCACTAGCTCAACCCTATGACTGGAAGCTGAATGCAACCAGGAGGAAAAAAGTTTATTCTCCCTGGCAGTGGGGCTCTAAGTATGGCCACTGGGCAGGTTTACAATACTCTTAATGGCCCGTTACATGCTTCAATGTCTCAGCGATCCGACCAATGATCCGACATGGCTGAGATCGCTGGGACATCGTTTAGTGATTGCTGCTGATATATTGAACAACGCAGCAACGATTCCGCGACAAGCGAAAGATACTTGTGATCGTTCGGTCGCCTATGTGCTTCAGTTCGGAATAGGCGATGTCATAAGTGAGATCGTTGGAAAGGTGTCACACACATCAATGCTGCAGGTTGAACGTATGAAGAACGACAGATTTATGGACATGTTCATAAACCTACGATCAACGATCTAACGACTTATCGTTAGTCGTATCTACGTGTCACACGCAATGACGTTGTTACGATGTCGCTGCACCGCCCCAAAAGCCGTGACGTACCAACAATATCGTTAATGATATTGTAGCATGTAACGGGCCCTTTAATCTGCACATTAACCCCATATCTGCAGGCTAATAGCCTTCTTCACATAACAGGTTCCCTTTAATAACTAAATGAAATCAGCTCCCAAATCCAACTGGGTAACTTTAATGAATGATTCCAATGCTAGGCCACGTGTTCATCCAACAAATGTAAAACACTGCCAAGATCTACAGGTCACAACTTTCCAAATATGAATTATGAAAAAAGGAAACATTATTTATAACGTGGAACAGATTTCATATCCCAAAAAATCCTTTTGATACATCCTCAGACATCTCTTCGGTGTAGCATATTTTTTCCCTTTTTATTAAAGAAAACAATATTTGTATATCTAAGGCCCCTTTCATATCAGCGTTTTTTTCAAATCGCGGCAGATGCGGTGAAAAAACCGCATCTGCCGCGATTAACGCATAACCGACACACTTGCGGCACAGTTGCGGCAAGCCCCATGCAATGTCTATGGGGCTTGCGGTAAGGGTGCGGCAAGTGCGGTTTCGGCACTTGCGGCAGGTGCGGCCGCAAAAAAACCGCAGTCAGCAGCGTTTTTTTTCGCGGCCGCACCTGCCGCAAGTGCCGAAACCGCACTTGCCGCACCTGCCGCACCCTTACCGCAAGCCCCATAGACATTGCATGGGGCTTGCCGCAAGTGTGCCGCAAGTGTCGCGGTTATACGTTAATCGCGGCAGATGCGGTTTTTTCACCGCATCTGCCGCGATTTGAAAAAACGCTAATGTGAAAGGGCCCTAACACGATGGTATCATTACACAAGTTATCTATATCTACAGTACTCAACATTGCATATTGAAAGAGCTGTGGAGATTCCCTGTAAATTCCATGAAAGAGAAGACTGTTGATTGAACAAAACAGCCTTTGTTATTGTACGTGATATTCTTTTGTTGAAGTTCAAGATGCTGGAATATTACAGACTTGAAATAAGCCTGAAAATGGAAGCAAATGAATATACATTAAACCAAATATAGCATGTACTGTATATAGTGACCTCTAGGAATATTTATACACTGTCGCCAAACATGATCAAGCTGACAGAAAGGTGGCGACAAGATATCTATAAATCTTGTGGATGAGCTAAAAAAGCATAAAGTCTATATTAGGTTCCACATTTTGTAGGCTGCAACCAACAGCAAAATAGGGTTGGACCACCCAGCTTGACATATTTTTTCTGGACCATACATATTGCAGGGTCACAATTTAGCAACCCTCCATGATTAAATAAATCCAAATGACCTTATCTAAGTATTGGATTTATATCTCAGTAGCCTGTAAGCATGAGATGCTAGACTCCACAATTAAAGGGTGTATATCAGCAGGTTTTTCCTATATAATCTAACTACAGCATGCAGTAAGGGTTAAAAAATAAAAGTCAACTATGCCTCTCTTATCAGGGTGTGTGCTGTTGTTTTCTTGACTAAAGGCTTTATAATCTAGTGATTATCATTGCTGGGATACGTTGTTACATGCACGGCAGTGTGAGAGGGAGTGATTTGAACGTTTATTTTTTTTTATCTTTCTCATATTTTTTTTAATTATTTGTGTAACTTTTTCTTTATTTTACACTGCCCCTTAGGGCACCTCAGCACTGCACAGACAGATTGCATGTGTTATGTAGAGAGAGGCTTCATCGTCCCCTGCACAGCACAAATTATCACTTTCTGCCAGTGACGTCACTCGGGCATCAGTGGCAGGAAGTGATTCATTACATCATCCATGGTCATCAGTTGACCCCGTACTGTCATGACAACGCATCAAGACCCTGTGATCACATTACGGGGCTGCAATGCCAGCGGGGAACAGTGTGATCCCCACTGCAATGCTTTGGATCCCTCTGTCAGTGATTGATCTAAAGGGTTAACAGTGTGGATCAGATCGCTCATCCGATCAGTGTTGTTAGGCTGGCTTCACACCACGGTTTTGTGCTGTCTGGTTGGATCCTGTTTTTTTCAGGGTCCACCAGACAGAACCAAACAGGACAGGATGTGCACAAAAGTGTGGTCAAATATGCTCCCTGGTCCTGTATTTAGCTGGATTCGTTTTCTGCTGCAGTCCATGGTCTTGGCCTACCTGTGTGCGCTCTGCTGTTGTCCATGGTACTGAATTCACAGTCTGTGCATGAAATACTGCTGTCCATGGTGCTGAACTGTGGACGTCAGGATTTCTGAATATGCTCTGTTGAAAAAATCAGATCTGGGAAACGATCCGAATTTTTCACGGATCCAGCGCCCATAGATTCCCATTATATGGGAACCGGATTGCCACGGACCCGGTTTTGTATTGTTTTGTCCGATTTTTGCACCAGAGACAAAAAATGCTGCTGGCTCCGATTTTGGGGATTGTGAAAATCCTGACAAAACCGCATCGGGCACAGCATACACAAAACCTGATGGCTAAATAGGACCGATCCAGCACCATATTGATACATGGGAGGCAAACCTGGATCAGGTTCTGTCCGGTTTGAACCGAACCAAACCTGATGTTGAAAACCGTGGTGTGAAGCCGGCTTTAGATGTACATGTTAGCTGATCAGATCAATGCTGACATGTACAGGGAATGATGTGAGCTCAGCGAGTGAGCTCGCATCAGGGGAAGGGACACGGCCATTGGTGTATATACACTGTGTAGCGACCGGTGGTAAGGCCGCGGGTGTGTGTGTATGATCTTTCTCAACAGAATCCCCATACTCAGGTTTAACCGATAATAACGTTTCTTTACTGGCAAACATATTTATCTCACAGTCAACCGAACTATATGCGCACTTGTATATATTAGAGTCTCTGGATCTTCACTTCTGCCGGGTACGCAGCAAGAAAAGAAAACACAACAATGAAGGTATCTTTCCCTAACTTTCCCTAAAATCACGTACCAGTCTTATCACAGAAGAAGATGTCGCTCCCACGTAGCAGGCCTGGGGATCTCCTCACTCTTCT
Organism: Allobates femoralis; assembly: GCA_033576535.1. Taxonomy (NCBI): domain Eukaryota; kingdom Metazoa; phylum Chordata; class Amphibia; order Anura; family Aromobatidae; genus Allobates; species Allobates femoralis. Next base: position 222,388,763 of record JARQOC010000005.1, on the reverse strand, counting down.
TCTTTGGTCTCCTTCTGCAGGTAAGTCTGTCTCTCCCAGTCTCAGGGCACACAGAGCAACAGCAGAAGGGAGATCACAGCAGCACAAATGGCTCCCTTATGTCGGTCACGGCCCCTACACAAGCACTCTGGGTGCTCGGCGGGCAAGGTTTTGCAGAGCGGCCAGAGTCACAGCACCAAAGTCCAGTGGCCCAGGATCAGTCACAGGGGCTTCTGCGGGGTGATTTTTCCGGTAAGGTGTAGCAAAGTAGTCCACTTTAAACAGACATCCGCAGGGAGATCTTCTCAGCTCTGGATTTATACTGCTCTGATTCTCTGCTTTCACTTCCTGGTTCAACAACAGAGATGGCTGGGAGTTTCCCAGCTCTGTGATTGTACAGTCCACTGATGCCCCCTGGTGGACAAGTGCGGACTGTGCACAGTTCATTGCAGTTTCAATTTCAATAATACAATCTGAATTGTACACATCATTACATACCCCCCCACTTAAAGGTTGACAGTCCCTGTCAACAACCATCGGCTCCAAGGCAGTGATGGCCGTTGATATCACAGGGATTGATCTCCGGCGGAGTAGGGACCTCTGTTGGGGGAAACCGTCATCCCCCCGTTCACCTTCGCTCCCTTGTTCAGGGCTCACAACATCTCCAATAAACTCAGTCACGTTTTCTACCCGGGGAGAGTAGGATCGCCGGCGGTAGCGGCGCCGGTTGGGGCAAATCTGCTTCCTTTAACGGGAACACCCCCAGGACCGGTGACGTCGGCGGCCTCTGTACCCCTCTCTCCCTTCACAACATCAAACTGTACCACCTCCCCATCACCAACGCTGCGGAGGCACTTACGAGGATTGTTACGCTTTATGGCAGTCTGATGTACAAACACGTCATCCTTTGTGTCATTCCTGTTGATGAAGCCATACCCATCGCGGACAATAAACCACTTCACCGTCCCCTGGACCCGAGTGGCCAGTACTTGCTTATCGGTCTGGCTCTGTCTCTTCACACCCTTTTCCCTGATCTCCCCTGCCGAGCGAGCCGCTTTGGCTGGGGCGTCTAGTTTAAAGGTGGCTGCTGTTGTGGGGCATGGCTTGCTGGTTCTGGTATATCGGACCACGGGTGGAGGATGCGGACAACGGTTTGCCCTATGGCGGGGGTCGCCGCATGTCCAGCACCTTCCCATAGGCCGACTGGGTTGCTGTCTCGCTTGCCTGTCCGCCTGTTGGTCTAGCCTGAGCTGTAACTGTAGTATCTGTTTCTGCAACTCTGCTACTATCTGCTTCAATTCTTCCGTGTCACTGTTTGGAGTGCTGGCACCGGATATGGACCTGCAGGCCGTAGTATAAGGCTGGTTATAAGTTACTACCGGGAGGAGATTCTGTTGATCACACATCCTGCCGACTACGCCAGATGTAGCGACCGGTGGTAAGGCCGCGGGTGTGTGTGTATGATCTTTCTCAACAGAATCCCCATACTCAGGTTTAACCGATAATAACGTTTCTTTACTGGCAAACATATTTATCTCACAGTCAACCGAACTATATGCGCACTTGTATATATTAGAGTCTCTGGATCTTCACTTCTGCCGGGTACGCAGCAAGAAAAGAAAACACAACAATGAAGGTATCTTTCCCTAACTTTCCCTAAAATCACGTACCAGTCTTATCACAGAAGAAGATGTCGCTCCCACGTAGCAGGCCTGGGGATCTCCTCACTCTTCTTCTTTGGTCTCCTTCTGCAGGTAACAGTCTGTCTCTCCCAGTCTCAGGGCACACAGAGCAACAGCAGAAGGGAGATCACAGCAGCACAAATGGCTCCCTTATGTCGGTCACGGCCCCTGCACAAGCACTCTGGGTGCTCGGCGGGCAAGGTTTTGCAGAGCGGCCAGAGTCACAGCACCAAAGTCCAGTGGCCCAGGATCAGTCACAGGGGCTTCTGCGGGGTGATTTTTTCCGGTAAGGTGTAGCAAAGTAGTCCACTTTAAACAGACATCCGCAGGAAGATCTTCTCAGCTCTGGATTTATACTGCTCTGATTCTCTGCTTTCACTTCCTGGTTCAACAACAGAGATGGCTGGGAGTTTCCCAGCTCTGTGATTGTACAGTCCACTGATGCCCCCTGGTGGACAAGTGCGGACTGTGCACAGTTCATTGCAGTTTCAATTTCAATAATACAATCTGAATTGTACACATCATTACACACTGTGTGAAGAGTTATTAGGCAAGTTGTATTATAGAGGATTATTTTTATTATTGATCAACAACTATGTTCTCAATCAACCCAAAAGACTCAACTATCAAAGCTTAATATTTTTGGAAGTTGGAGTGGGTTGTTTTTTTAGATTTGGCTATCTTAGGATGATATCTGTTGGTGCAGGTAACTATTACTGTGCAGAATTATTAGGCAACTTAATAAAAATCTAATATATTCCCATCTCACTTGTTTATTTTCACCAGGTAAACTAATATAACTGCACAAAATTTAGAAATAAACATTTCTGACATGCAAAAACAAAACCCCCAAAAATTAGTGACCAATATAGCCACCTTTCTTTATGATGACACTCAACAGCCTTCCGACTTCTTCCTGCACCACTGCTTGAAGAAGTTGTCTTCCAGAAACTGGCAGTAGGTCCGGGAGTTGAGCTTCACTCCATCCTCAACCCGAAAAGGTCCCACAAGTTCATCTTTGATGATACCAGCCCATACCAGTACCTCACCTCTACCTGCGTGGCGTCTGAGTCGGAGTGGAGCTCTCTGCCCTTTACTTTTCCAGTCTCTGGTCCATCCATCTGGCCCATCAAGAGTCACTCTCATTTCATCAGTCCATAAAACCTTTGAAAAATCAGTCTTGAGATATTTCTTGGCCCAGTCTTGACGTTTTGTCTTATGTTTCTTGTTCAAAGGTGATCGTTTTTCAGCCTTCCTTACCTTGGCCAAGTCCATGAGTATCGCACACCTTGTGCTTTTTGATACTCCAGTAACGTTGCAGCTCTGAAATATTGCAAAACTGGTGGCAAATGGCATCTTGGTAGCTTCACTCTTGATTTTCCTCAATTCATGGGCAGTTATTTTGCGCCTATTTTGCCCAACACGCTTCTTGCGACCCTGTTGGCTATTTGCCAGGAAACGCTTGATTGTTCGGTGATCATGCTTCATAAGTTTGGCAATTTCAAGACTGCTGAATCCCTCTACAAATTGCACAAAATGGACCTCAAGGCTGTAGGTCAGAGAAGGGTGGGAAGCGAGAAAAAGGCGCAGATCTAAATGAAAAAGTAAACTATTTGTCAGGAATACACAGAAATACACAAGGCAAGAGGGCTCACCTTTACTGTGTCTTGGTGCTGGCATTGTAATGGTCCATCTGTAATTATGAAGGCAGTGGTTTCTGGAGGGAGAAGAAGAGCAAATCGCTGTCTATTTAACACAAAACATTGTCTAGAGAAGGTTAAGATGGTATAGTGGGACTTTGGGTGGGGATGAAATGATTGAATACAAAAAGAATAAGATCAATTCCAGTAGAAGTATGCAATATATGAGATGTATATATATATATATATATATTATCAAGGAAAATGAAAAGTATTTTATGGTAAATTTATCATGCTAGAATATAACGGGCTTAATATATCTATGTAAGTACCTGTCCTTGAGGGGGATTGAGGTATATTGGGATGTAACAATTATATGGTACTTGTGAATGGGTTGACTTGTAGTGTTTTTTTATAGATGAAGTGTATAGCCTAGTGGTATGCACTTCTGAATGGGGAAGATATGTTGATAGAGAATATGCAGGATCGATTCCATCAGGAATTGAGAATAATTTTTTTGAGAATATAACCTTTTGATATTAAGAGGATCCTAATTAATAAGAAATATTTAGACCTTGACTTCGAAAAATAAAAATAAGAATAAAAGAAAAATAAAGATAAAGATAAATATTGGAGCAAAAGGGAATAAATAATGTTTTAATTATATCTAAAATACAGTTGATACCAATGGTTTTTTGAATTATATATATGTGCTGTGAGCCCGATGCAAATGCATCGGGATTCTAGAACGTGGCAATATTATTTGCATTAATAGCATTAGTATTACCATTAATGGCATAATTATTAGCATTAATAGCATAATTATTACCATTAATAGCATAATTATTAGCATTAATAGCATTAATAGCAATATTATTTGCATTAATACCATTATGATTACCATTAATAGCATAATTATTAGCATTAATAGCATAAATATTAGCATTAATAGCATAATTATTAGCATTAATAGTATTAATATTAGCATTAATAGCATAATTATTAGCATTGATAGCATAAATATTAGCATTAATAGCATAATTATTAACATTAATAGCATTAATAATAGCATTAATAGCAATATTATTTGCATTAATAGCATTATTATTACCATTAATAGCATAATTATTAGCATTAATAGCATAATTATTAACATTAATAGCATAATTATTAGCATTAATAGCATTAATAGCAATATTATTTGCATTAATACCATTATGATTACCATTAATAGCATAATTATTAGCATTAATAGCATAAATATTAGCATTAATAGCATAATTATTAGCATTAATAGTATTAATATTAGCATTAATAGCATAATTATTAACATTAATAGCATTAATAATAGCATTAATAGCAATATTATTTGCATTAATAGCATTATTATTACCATTAATAGCATAATTATTAGCATTAATAGCATAATTATTAACATTAATAGCATAATTATTAGCATTAATAGCATTAATAGCAATATTATTTGCATTAATACCATTATGATTACCATTAATAGCATAATTATTAGCATTAATAGCATAAATATTAGCATTAATAGCATAATTATTAGCATTAATAGTATAAATATTAGCATTAATAGCATAATTATTAGCATTAATAGAATAAATATTAGCATTAATAGCAATATTATTTGCATTAATAGCATTATTATTACCATTAATAGCATAATTATTAGCATTAATAGCATAATTATTAACATTAATAGCATAATTATTAGCATTAATAGCATTGATAGCAATATTATTTGCATTAATACCATTATGATTACCATTAATAGCATAATTATTAGCATTAATAGCATAATTATTAACATTAATAGCATAATTATTAGCATTAATAGCATTAATAGCAATATTATTTGCATTAATACCATTATGATTACCATTAATAGCATAATTATTAGCATTAATAGCATAAATATTAGCATTAATAGCATAATTATTACCATTAATAGTATAAATATTAGCATTAATAGCATAATTATTAGCATTAATAGCATAAATATTAGCATTAATAGCAATATTATTTGCATTAATAGCATTATTATTACCATTAATAGCATAATTATTAGCATGAATAGCATAATTATTAATATTAATAGCATTAATAATAGCATTAATAGCAATATTATTTGCATTAATAGCATTCTTATTACCATTAATAGCCTAATTATTAGCATTAATAGCATAATAATTAGCATTAATAGCATTAATAATAGAATTAATAGCAATATTATTTGCATTAATAGCATTATTATTATCATTAATACCATAATTATTAGCATTAATAGCATAATTATTAGCATTAATAACATAAATATTAGCATTAATAGCATAATTATTAGCATTAATAGCATTATTATTAGCAGTAATAGCATTATTAATAGCATTAATAAAATTAATAATACAATTAATAGCATTTATTTATTTTTTTTATCATTATTTTTTATTTAATTATTTATTATTTTTTATTTATTTTTTTATTATTTTTTAATTATTTTGTAATTATTTTTTTTATTATTAAATTTATTATTTATTTAAAGTGAGCCTGAGGCTGAGAGCCAGTTCTCCTTGAGGTCCACTGAAAGGGCTGATATTATTAGCATATATTTAATTTTTTATTATTATTTTTATTTAATTATTTATTATTTTTTATTTATTTTTTTATTATTTTTTAATTTTTTTAATTATTTTTTTTTTATTAAATGTATTATTTATTTAAAGTGAGCCTGAGGCAGAGACCCAGTTCTCTTTCAGGTCCGCTGAAAGGGCTGATATTATTAGCATAAATTTATTTTTTTTTTATTATTATTTTTTATTTAATTATTTATTATTTTTTATTTATTTTTTTATTATTTTTTAATTATTTTTAAATTATTTTTTTTATTATTAAATTTATTATTTATTTAAAGTGAGCCTGAGGCTGAGACCCAGTTCTCTTTCAGGTCCGCTGAAAGGGCTGATATTATTAGCATATATTTAATTTTTTTATTATTATTTTTATTGAATTATTTATTATTTTTTATTTATTTTTTTATTATTTTTTAATTATTTTTTAATATTTTTTTTATTATTAAATTTATTATTTAGGCTGAGACCCAGTTCTCTTTCAGGTCCACTGAAAGGGCTGATATTATTAGCATATATTTAATTTTGTTATTATTATTTTTATTGAATTATTTAGTATTTGTAATTTATTTTTTTATTATTTTTTAATTATTTTTTAATTATTTTTTTATTATTAAATTTATTATTTAGGCTGAGAGCCAGTTCTCTTTCAGGTCCGCTGAAAGGGCTGATATTATTAGCATATATTTAATTTTTTTATTATTATTTATTATTTTTATTGAATTATTTATGATTTTTAATTTATTTTTTTATTACTTTTTTAATAATTTTTTAATTATTTTTTTTTATTATTAAATTTATTATTTAGGCTGAGACCCAGTTCTCTTTCAGGTCCGCTGAAAGGGCTGATATTATTAGCATATATTTAATTTTTTTTATTATTATTTTTATTGAATTATTTATGATTTTTAATTTATTTTTTTATTATTTTGTAATTATTTTTTAATTATTTTTTTTATTATTAAATTTATTATTTAGGCTGAGAGCCAGTTCTCTTTCAGGTCCGCTGAAAGGGCTGATATTATTAGCATATATTTAATTTTTTTATTATTATTTTTATTGAATTATTTATGATTTTTAATTATTTTTTTTATTATTTTTTAATTATTTTTTTTATTATTAAATTTATTATTTAGGCTGAGAGCCAGTTCTCTTTCAGGTCCGCTGAAAGGGCTGATATTATTAGCATATATTTAATTTTTTTATTATTATTTTTATTGAATTATTTATGATTTTTAATTTATTTTTTTATTATTTTTTAATTATTTTTTAATTATTTTTTTTATTATTAAATTTATTATTTAGGCTGAGAGCCAGTTCTCTTTCAGGTCCGCTGAAAGGGCTGATATTATTAGCATATATTTAATTTTTTATTATTATTTTTATTGAATTATTTATGATTTTTAATTTATTTTTTTATTATTTTTTAATTATTTTTTAATTATTTTTTTTATTATTAAATTTATTATTTAGGCTGAGACCCAGTTCTCTTTCAGGTCCGCTAAAAGGGCTGATATAATTAGCATATATTTAATTTTGTTATTATTATTTTTATTGAATTATTTATTATTTTTAATTTCTTTTTTTATTATTTTTTAATTATTTTTTAATTATTTTTTTTATTATTAAATTTAATATTTAGGCTGAGACCCAGTTCTCTTTCAGGTCCGCTAAAAGGGCTGATATTATTAGCATATATTTAATTTTTTTATTATTATTTTTATTGAATTATTTATTATTTTTTATTTATTTTTTTATTATTTTTTAAATATTTTTTAATTTTTTTTTTTATTATTAAATTTATTTGTTCCCATTGAAATACATTAGCGGTGTGTCGGCGATTTTATGGCCGGCGACCTGGTTCTATTTGTCGGCCCTAAAATCGCGGACACACCGCTAATGCATGTCTATGGGCAGTGAGCTCGAATTCTGATTGGTCGCTCTCTGCTGACGCAGACCAATCAGAAATCGGGCGGACTGCCCATAGAGTTGCATTAGCGGTGTGTCCGCGATTTTAGGGCCGACAAATAGAACCAGGTGGGCGGCCATAAAATCGCCGACACACCGCTAATGTATGTCAATGGGAAATGAGGGGCTCTTCTGATTGGCTGAGGGCAGTAGACAGCGACCAATCAGAAGAGCCCCTCACATCTCATTGAGGTAGAATGGTGGATTTGTCGTCCATTCTATCTTAATGATAAGTGAAGAGGACGTCGGAGCTGGAAGTTGGTGGAAAGAAGACAGAAGATCCCCGGGGCCGGACGAAGAGGCGGAGATGGCGGAAAGAAGAGAGAAGACCCCCGGGGCCGGAGGAAGAGGACGCCTGGCCGGACGGAGGACTTGTGGATCGGACGGACGATCAGATGACTAAGAAGGCATGTAAGTAATCGACGGGGACGTTAGGTTAGGGGACGGCGGGGGCTTCGGGTGTAGGGCTTCAGGTGTTAGCGACAGCGGCGGGGGAAAGCGGCGGGGGAAAGCAGCGGGAGCTTAGGAGGCGGCGGGCTTAGGGGTAGGGGCTTAGGTGCGTCGGGTCGGCGGCGGACGGTAGGGGCTTAGGTGCGGCGTGGCTTAGGGGGTAGGTGCTTAGGTGCGGCGGGTAGGGGCTTAGGTGCGGCGGTGCTTAGGGGGTAGGGGCTTAGGTGCGGCGGGGCTTAGGGGGTAGGGGCTTAGGTGCGGCGGGTAGGGGCTTAGGTGCGGCGGTGCTTAGGGGGTAGGGGCTTAGGTGCGGCGGGTCGGGGCTTAGGATGCGGCGGGGCTTAGAGGGTAGGGACTTAGGGGCGGCGGAGTTAGGGGTAGGAGCTTAGGTGCGGGGTGGCTGTGCGGACATTGCGGGGTGGGTGTGCGGACATGGGGTGGCTGTGCGGACATGGGGGGGCTGTGTGGACGACATGTGGGTGGCTGTGCGGACATGGGGGTGGCTGTGTGGACATGGGGGTGGCTGTGCGGAGATGGGGGGGCTGTGCGGACATGGGGGGGGCTGTGCGGACATGGGGTGGCTGTGCGGACATGGGGGGGGCCGTGCGGACATGGGGGGGGCTGTGCGGACATGGGGGGGCTGTGCGGACATGGGGGGGGCTGTGCGGACATGGGGGGGGCTGTGCGGACATGGGGTGGCTGTGCGGACATGGGGGGGCTGTGTGGACGACATGTGGGTGGCTGTGCGGACATGGGGGTGGCTGTGCGGACATGTGGGTGGCTGTGCGGACATGGGGGTGGCTGTGCGGACATGGGGGTGGCTGTGTGGACATGGGGGTGGCTGTGCGGACATGGGGTGGCTGTGCGGACATGGGGGGGCTGTGTGGACGACATGTGGGTGGCTGTGCGGACATGGGGTGGCTGTGCGGAGATGGGGGGGGCTGTGCGGACATGGGGGGGCTGTGCGGACATGGGGGGGGCTGTGCGGACATGGGGTGGCTGTGCGGACATGGGGGGCTGTGTGGACGACATGTGGGTGGCTGTGCGGACATGGGGGTGGCTGTGCGGACATGGGGGTGGCTGTGTGGACATGGGGGTGGCTGTGCGGAGATGGGGGGGGGCTGTGCGGACATGGGGGGGGGCTGTGCGGACATGGGGGGGCTGTGCGGACATGGGGGGGGCGAATTGTGGGTAGCGGGGAGCGGAGGCGGCTGTCAGCAACTCACAATGGCCGCTTCGCGGCCATTGCTCGCACTCAGCCAGCGACTCGCAATGGCCTCGCGGCCATTGCTCGCGCAGCATTGGGCGCTTCGCGCCCAATGTTAAATTCGTATCCACATGACCACGCCGGAAGTAGCGCGCGGAGGGGCGCTTTTCCGATTAGCGATTATATAATAGATACCGTATATACTCGTGTATAAGCCGAGTTTTTCAGCCCAAAAATTGGGCTGAAAAGTCACCCCCTCAGCTTATACACGGGTCTATACGGTATATGGGATTTTTTTGCAGGTGCTGGGGAGGCTGGAGGAGGCGGGGGGGGGGCTGATGAGTGAGTGGCCCATCAAGTGGGGCCGCTCATTAGATATGCACGGCTCCCCCCGCCCATCACAGCGGCAGGGGGAGCCGTGCATACAGCCCCCCAGTGTATACAGCAGCCCCCCAATGGCACTAGCCCCCCCATTATGGAAAGAGCCCCCCACACTTTGCAGAGCCCCCCCGCTGCTTTATCTTACCATCCAGGGTCTTCGCCGTGGGTCCTGCGCGCTGTGTTCAGGTCTCACGTGACCCGGCGCGATGACGTCATTCCACTGCGACCGCCGGGTCACATGAGACCGGGAACACAGCGCGCGAGGAAGGACTGGAGGACCCGCGGTGAAGAAGACCCTGGATGGTAAGATAAAGCAGCGGGGGGGGGGGGCTCTACAAAGTGTGGGGGGCTCCTTCCCATGATGGGGGGGCGACTGCCACTGGGGCCTGCTGTATACCTCTGGGGCTGCTGTATATACCCTGGGGCCTGCTGTATACCTCTGGGGCCTGCTGTATACCTCTGGGGCCTGCTGTATATACCCTGGGGCCAGCTGTATATACCCTGGGGTCTGCTGTATACCTCTGGGGCCTGCTGTATACCTCTGTGGCCTGCTGTATACCTCTGGGGCCTGCTGTATATACCCTGGGGCCTGCTGTATACACCATGGGGCCAGCTGTATATACCCTGGGCCAGCTGTATATACCCTGGGGCCTGCTATATATACCCTGGGGCCTGCTGTATATGCCTCTGGGGCCTGCTGTATATGCCTCTGGGGCCTGCTGTATATGCCTCTGGGGCCTGCTGTATATGCCTTTGGGGCCTGCTGTATATGCCTCTGGGGCCTGCTGTATATGCCTCTGGGGCCTGCTGTATGCCTCTGGGGCCTGCTGTATACCTCTGGGGTCTGCTGTTTATACCTTTAGGGATGCTGTATATACCACTGGGGAGGCTGCTGTATACTACCACTGGGGAGGCTGCTGTATACTACCACTGGGGAGGCTGCTGTATACTACCACTGGGGAGGCCTGTATACCACACTGCTGGGGGCTGTTTACCTGTGCTGGGGTCCACCCTCGGCTTATACACGAGTCAATAGGTTTTCCCAAGTTTTGGGGGCAAAAGTAGGGGGGTCGGCTTATACACGGGTCGGCTTATACACGAGTATATACGATATATATATATATATATATATATATATATATATATATATGTGTAAAAAAACTGACATAGACATAATGTGAACTGGTGCCAGCGGGCACACTGGGTCAAACAAATAGAAAAAAATTCTCAGCAGCACTCAGCTACTACCAATGATGCACATATGCTAACAAGTGGTATATATTTGAGGAAAAAATTTAAAAACTTACGTTTTTTTCAAAAAACTCAAAAATCTTATTTTTTTATTTTCTTGGGGTTCTTGGTACACACATTGGCCAATGTCCGTTTGCACATCATTCGCGACAAGGTGACCCCAGGTCTGATGTGTCCTAACGCTGACATCCCTGTCCCCCTTTTCCTCCCTATCCCACTCTCAAGTGGGAGGACACCATCTCAACCTCACACCACCTGTAGGTGATGAGGGTGCAAATTGCAGACATGGAGCCAACAACTCCATTTGTTATACAAAAAACAGAAAAAAACTGCACAGCACTCACAGACATAATGTGAACTGGTGCCAGCAGGGACACTGGGTGATGATGATGCCATTATCAGCATGACTATTCCCGTCATTTACATGCTGGAGCACAATTTAAACAGTATTCAGAGTCAGATGGTGGCACTAGAGGAGGGGGAGGTAGTACAGGAGGAGTCGTATGCGAAAGGGCTCACAACATCTCCAAGGTGCAGTTGACGCTTTATGAATGAGGGTCTACATTATGCTTGCTGAGAACCTTCTTTATCTGGGCCTGGATCCGACTCCAAAAGCTTCTGGGCATCAGTGCAGATCCTTATCTCGTCTTGACTCACAAAAGCTTTTTTAAGCAGACCTCTGATTCCCAGACTATAGTATGAGTGAAGAGCGATGCATAGTCAACCATCTGTCTTACCCCATACTCAGATGGGTGGCTCGAGACTTGGCAGCTGTGCGGAAGCAAGTGGGATTGTGATGACATCTCTGAGGACTGGTGTATTTGTGAAGTAGAAGATGAGGTGGAGGAGAGCCCACTTGCTGAAGCGCTTGCTATCCATTCAAGCGCCTGCTCTTTTTGTGCGTCATCTAGAATTGGTATTGATCGTCGTCTGAGTCGTGTCTGTATGAAAGGGATCATTTCAGAATCTCCAAGGAAAGAAGTGGACATCTTACTTTGGCTGGAAGATGCTCTTTCTCCAGCAGATGTTAGGCTAGGGTCACATATAAGACCTTGGTCCATTTTTGGCATCAGTTTTTGCATTTTTTTTCTAAGTCCAAAAACTGATGGAAAAACAGATTATATGTAATAAACACCCTACCGGTTTTTTTCTGCACCTAAAAACATTGCTAGGAGCATTTTTTACCCAAAAACGTTGCTAGCAGCATTTTTGGGTGCCTTAAAAAAAACGGATCCATTTTTTTAACATGGGGCCCTATGGAAAAACGGATCCGTTTTTCTAGCATTTCTTTGCAAAAAATGACTAAGTCCAAAAAACGTTCAGGGGCACAGGAGGCTCAAAGAGCACCCTAAAAACACGGATTGGTCATGGAGAACACTTCCAAAAACGGATTGCTATGTGTGACCCTAGCCTTACTCTTGCTTTCCCACGTACCCCACGGACACAAACTGTTTTTCCCTTTCCACAACGCCTATTCCCCCTTTCACCAGCAGCAGGCCTTTTGCCACTCATTTTGTATGTGAACAAATTGGCAACTCTGCAGTTGTTGGGAAAAAATATTCTGATGGAAATCGAGCACAGCTGATTGGCCAGACAGTGGTACTAGGCACAAAAAATTATGCTTGATTGTTCCAGTAAAAAATTATTAGAATGAACTACACTTAAGGTGTATTTGGTTGTATTAAACGTGGCCTACAGTAAAGGTTTAGTGAACACTGCTTTTAAGCAAAAACTGCCAGGTTAGCTTGTTGCAGTAAAAAAGTAGTAGAATGAACTACACTCAAGGTGTATTTGGTTGTATTAACCCCTTCGTGACTGGGGAATTTTTCATTTTTCATTTTCGTTTTTTCGCTCCTCGGCTTCCAAGAGCCCATAACTTTTTTATTTTTCTGTCAATACAGACATATGATGGCTTCTTTTTTGCGGGACGAGATGTACTTTCATATGCAATAATTTATTTTACCATATAGTGTACAGGGAAATTGCAAAAAAATTCTAAATGCAATGAAATTGCAAAAAAAGTGCAATAACAAGTTTGTTTTTTGGGTATTTTAGTCGCCATGTTCACTATATGGTAAAACCGACATGACGGGGTGATGCCTCGGGTCGGTACGAGATCGTAGCCACCCAACATCAACATGTATACCTTTACTGGTATCTAGGTGGTGAAAACAAATTCAGAAGTTTGCAAAAAAACAAAAACTGACTTTTTGCGCCATGTTCTGCGACCCGTAGCGTCTTCATTTTTCAGGATCTGGGGCTGTGTGATGGCTTATTTTTGCATCTTGAGTTAATGCTTCTAATGATACCATTTTTGGGGGGATCCGCAGTTTTGATCGCCCGTTGTTGCCTTTTATAGCGATGTTGCGGCGACCAAAAAAAAAGGAATTTTGGCGTTTGGACCATTTTTTCCATTACGGAGTTTACGGCTGTCATTAACGGATTTAATATGATGATAGATCAGGCGATCCTGAACGCGGCAATACCAAATATGTGTATTTTTTTATTTTTTTAATACTTTTATTGTGATTGGGGGAAAAGGGGGGTGATTTGAACTTTGATATATTTTTTTTTTTTACAGGTTTTTAAAAACTTGATTTTTTTATTAATTCTTATTTTTACACTGCCCCTTTAAGAGGCACCTTGCTGCACAGTCCAATCGCTTCTGGGAGATACAGATGAGCTGCAGCTCATCTGTATCTCTCAGAATCGTGGACCTGTTGTGGTTGGCAGCGCCTGCCAACCACAGCAGGAAACTGCGCTCTGACAGCATCAGGACCCCGGGCTGTCACATGAGCGCCGGAGATCCGGCGATACTATCACGGGATCTCCGGAGCAGGCAGAGAACAGCGCGTTCCTCATCGCGGCCGCCTTGGATCCCGCTGTCAGAGATTGATGGCGGGATCCAAGGGGTTAACAGCGCCGATCAGATCCCAGATCCAATCGGCGCTGTTACTCCAACATCTCAGCTGATGAGATCAGCTGAGATGTCGGTGCTTTGATGTGAGCTCCGCGCCGGAGCTCACATCAAAGCCCCCTTACCGGCCCAGGACATTTTACAACGTCCTGTGTGGGCAAGGAGTTAAACATGGCCTACAGTAAAGGTTTAGTGAACACTGCTCTTAAGCAAAAAATGACAGGTTTGCTTATTGCAGTAAAAAATTTGTAGAAACAACTACACTGAAAGTGTAGCTTCTCTCACAAGTGGGCTACACCACTGTGGGACACTGCTAGTCTGCTGCTAGCCCGAGCAAAGTGCCTAGACTAGCTGCAGCAAAAAAAAAAAAAAGCATAAGTCCCTACTCCCTAAACCTATCTATCTAACTTTGTATTCGCTCACTAGCTGACTGAGAGAACACAATTTAGTTTGCACTGTTTAGCGGTCGCACACAGCAGCAGCCGCGGGTGCCGTCTAACACCTGCAGCAGCTATCAGCAAAATGGTGGCGATCTTTAAGATGGCCGGGTTTTATAGGGCTAGGACATGTGACAGACACAGCCAATGATGACATTAGTTGTGTGAAAAAATGCACTTAGCAGTGTGGCACTGTGATTGGCTAGCAGCCTGAACCGCCCCACTGTACATGCTTTAGGAGAAAAAAAAAAAAAGCGCAACCTTATTGCTGCAGCTCTGATACAAGTTCCCCCCTGCACAATATACACACAAACTGGATATTAACATTCATTTGCAGTATTAGGGCTAGGTTTAGGGTTAGGAAGATTAAGCTTTTGTTGATCGAAGCGTTATCGAACATATACTAGAACTGCCGAATTTCAAGCAAATTGTTCTAATTTGTCGAGTGACTCGTACACCGCCAAAAACAGCTCGAATTTGAGATTGGTGAACAATTCGCTCATCTCTAATCCCTGCACCTAGACTAGGGGACCAATCAGCTAACCCGTCACCAGGGTAACCGGTCCCAGTGGGAGGAGTGTTAGGGTAGAAGGAGCTGGAAACACACAGACAGAAAAGAGTCTAGTCTGAGGAACGAAGCAAGGAACAAGTCTTAGAGGGACACCACAGGGAGGATGCCCGAAAAGGAGTGGCGACCCAGACAGAAAGGGGAGACCTAGTGCTAAGGCTGTCCAAGTAACTGGTCTGGGGGAATCCCGGTCCACAACAGGGTACCGGCTCAGAGTTGCGGTGCAGGCAAGTCCAGCCCTGAGCCGCCAATACCAGTAAGTCGCAGGTCTGCCAAGCAGCCCCCGATCTCGATCACAGCGTGCAGCCCCACCAGATATCCTCAAATTGGGTTGAGCCCCTTTGAGAAGAAGGGTCACCTCATCACACCCGACGGACCAGGTAGGAAGTGAGTTGTACAGGGCAGCGCACGGTTAGAAAAGAGGTGCAAGAAAGACAGAGGACAGTGAACGTAAAGTTGAAGGAACACTTGGGGAGCCTCAGAGAGAGTTTGTACCCTCCAATGACTACCCGGCCAGCTACCCGCAAAGATTGCGTCACTATGAACTGAGTAAACCGTGAACTGTTGCCAGTAAAGTGCCCGTACAGAGTCAGCAAGCCTCCAGTGTTTTATTCTGCTTAAGTTAAGATGTAGCTGCTGCCATAATGACCAGCTCAGCAGCAGCACTGCCCCGGGGACCCCGCTCCACCTGCAGGGAGCATATTCAAATTACTTCAATACCACCATCCCCAGCGGTCTGTCAGCAGCGCTGGTGAGATCACCAAAAGCTGCAGGTGGCATCACGAAACTTTATTCCTTTATTTTTGTTTTTCCCTTTTACCCAGTGAACCCCAGGGAACGGGCCCGGGCATCGGCCACCGAGACATCACTCCCCAGCACTAACGCCCAGGTACCGAGTTCCCAAAGACCCATGGGCGGGTCATCTTTTGGCGATCACAAACAGGATCCCGCGCCCGGTGCTACCTTACAAACATTTAAAGTCGGCTTAAAAAGAACTCAGAATTGTCAATATACGGCACAAAAGAGCTGTTACCCGCCATTTCCAGTGAACCCCAAAATGGCGGCCTAAAAATGTGAGAGACAATGTGTTGGCCCAGGAGAGGCCTCGACCCCTTGCCATAGGAGGGCCATACCAGAGGCGCAAAACTATTTACCTGCCCTGATTGCTACCAAACAACCAAGGGGGCTGGCCAAAGAAAGTGGAACTCCAATCAACGCCCTTAAAAGCAATAAGAAGGGTGCGGTCAGAACTCCACAAAGCAAGGGTGCAGTCCAGGAACCAGCAAGCATGGCGGCAACCAGACTGAGTGACCTGTTGCGTGAAGTGGAAAAAGATGCCCTTGCTGCAACCGGGAACCCGAGGGCGGTCTCCCTTCTCACCTAAGAGGGAGACGCAGCCTTCTGGAAAACCGCGTTTCAGGACTTGAGAGTCCAGATCCTCGAGACCGTGTAGTGGACCGTCCGGCGGTGGAATGCCGATACTGCCCTAGAGCTGTTCCGTAGGGCCGAGCAGAGAGGAACCAGGGACCGAGAGCTGGAGCCAGGAACGAGAGACCAGGGCATGGTCGAGAACCCCGTGACCAGTGAGGACCCGCCTGTCAAAGCATCCCCAGTTGCCTGCGCTGAAGTCAGGGCATCCGGGCCTCGTGAAAACCCAGATGACCCCGAGGTCCTAACTGGTGATGAGGAGGAGACAGCTGCTTCGGAACCCGACAGCCGTGAGCAGGAGGTTGAGCTAGACGTCCTTGAGGAGCCACCCAATAAACCAGGCTCCGAGGAGGAGGATCCGGACACCAACAGCGATGGGGCTTGAGCAATCAGTCCCCGCCCGGAGTGGTGGAGAAACCTCAAGAATCGACTGGAAACAGTGAGCAGCCAATCCACCCATAGTGGAGGTCATGGACAGACCCCCGGTTCTGTTACCCCGCCACCGGCCTACCAACCACAGAAAAACTCGGCCGACCAGACAGAGCGGCAGCGCTGTCAGGAGGGCTGGTGGGCTAAAAAGATGGAGAACCGGCAGGTCCGAGCCCTGGCCCGCCTTCAGCCACTGGTACCCCCATAGGAACGGTGTATAGGTACTGTGTCATCTTTTTAACCTGGAGAGCGGGTGTGGGCTCATCCGGGAACCGGGCCTCTATGAAGTGTTTGTAGGAAGACGAGATGTAGAATCCCACCTCTCGAGGGCCATCCGGACCGGGACTTATACCGGGGTGACCAGATCAGTTACAAACGACATGTAGGGCCACGAGGATTGTATGCCCTGTGTGTATCCAAGCCATAAGGGCACTGTTAAGCCAAGTTGCATAAATAGTTTTGCCTTTATTCATAAGACTCATAGACTTTATTGAGGACTTTAATCCCTTTTTCATTAACATAGTAACATAGTAAAATAGTATTTAAGGTTGAAGGAAGACCTTAAGTCCATCTAGTTCAACCCATAGCCTAACATGTTGATCCAGAGGAAGGCAAAAAAAAAACCATGTGGCAACACTAAGCTCCACATTCCTTCCTGACTCTACATACGGCAATCAGACTAGTTCCCTGGATCAACGTCCTATCAGAGAATCTAGTATATATAACCAGTAATATTATATTTTTCAAGAAAGGCATCCAGGCCATTCTTAACTTTTAGTAGTGACTCACTCATTACAACATCATGTGGCAGAGAGTTCCATAGTCCCACTGCTCTTACAGTAAAGAATCCGCGTCTGTGATTATGATTAACCCTTCTTTCCTCCAGACGTAGAGGATGCCCCCTTGTCCCCATCTCAGGCCTAAGAGTAAAAAAAAAGATTATTAAAAAGGCCTCTGTACTGTCCCCTCATAATTTATACATTATTATAAGATCACCCCTAAGTCTGCGTTTTTCTAAACTAAATAACCCCAAGTTTAATAACCTGTCTTGGTATTGCATACCACTCAGTCCTCTAATAAACTTGGTCGCTCTTCTCTGCACCCGCTCTGGTTCAGCTATGTCTTTTTTATACCCCGGAAACCAGAATTGTACTCAGTATTCTATGTGTGCCTAAAGCGGCCCAGCGGTGAGAGAAGACACTGTACAGAGTGCAAGGACAAATTACCGCTGGGTCTGCAGGTGTGTGTGTACCGGCCTGTTAGGGCCACGTCACACACACAGATATCTGTGCAGATATTGTTCGCAGATCTCTGGTTGCAGTGAAATCATGGACACATTAATCCATTTTGTGGCTGTGTACAAATGAATAATGTGTCCATGGTTTCACAGCAACCAGAGATCTGTGAACAATATCTACACAAATATCTGTGTGTGTGACGTGGCCCTTAGGCCGATGTTAGTTAAAAGTGTTTGCAATGTTTATGAAAAGTGCCTCCCATAAAAGGAAGAAAATACCATTTATTGTTTGTAAATAAAAATGTTCCTGTTATGTTCCAGTAAAATACAAAAAGCTCTGTACCTGGTAGGGGTAGAAACACTTGAGGACAAGTGTGTTTCACCAAGGGGGAATGTGGCGTCCCACTGGTCAGTGCGCCACAGTAGGGGTACTGCACCCAAAACAGAGTGTGCGATATCCCAGTCATTGGAGAGGATAATGTTGAATTGAGGCTCTCTTCCCAGCATCCATACACCTAGACTAGGGAACCAATCAGCTAACCCATCACCAGGGTAACCGGTCCTGGTGGGAGGAGTGTTAGGGTAGAAGGAGCGGGAAACACACAGACGGAAAAGTCTAGTCTGAGGAACAATGCAAGGAACAAGTCTTAGAGGGACACCACAGGGAGGACACCCGAAAAGGAATGGCGACCCAGACAGAAAGGGGAGACCCAGTGTCAGACTGCCCGAGTAAATGGTCTGGGGGAGTCCCGGTCCACAACGGGGTACCGGCTCTGAGTCGCGGTGCAGACAAGTCCAGCCCTGAGCTGCCAATACCAGAGGGTCACAGGTCTGCCAAGCAGCCCCCGACCTCATCCACAATGTGCAGCCCCACCAGGTATCCTCAAACCGGGTTGTGCCCCTTAGAGAAGAAGGGCCAGGTAGGAAGTGGGTTGTACAGGGCAGCGCACGGATAGAAAGGAGGAGCAAGAAAGACAGAGGACAGTGAACGTAAAGTTGAAGGAACACTTGGGGAGCCTCAGAGAGACTTTTTACCCTCTGATGACTACCCGGCCAGCTACCCGCAATGACTGCGTGACTGTAAACTGAGTGAACCGTGAACTGTTGCCAGTAAAGTACCCGTACAGAGTCAGCAAGCCTCCAGTGTTTTATTCTGCTTAACTTAAGATGTAGCTGCTGCCACAATGACCAGCTCAGCAGCAGCACTGCTTAACTGCTTAAGTTAAGAGGTACAGTACAGACCAAAAGTTTGGACACACCTCATTCAAAGAGTTTTCTTTATTTTCATGACTATGAAAATTGTAGATTCACACTGAAGGCATCAAAACTATGAGCTAACACATGTGGAATTATATACTTAACAAAAAAGTGTGAAACAACTGAAAATACAGGTCACAATCAAAAAACGTAGACCAGAAATGGCAACCCCTTAAAGGAAACCTGTAAGGTCAAAAATCCATATGTAACTGCTATCATTTTCTAATTCCTTTCCCTAAGCTCTTTCTATTCATGTATTTCTATTATTCAGACTTCCCTCCTATCCTCTGTAAACTTCAAAATAAAAGAATAATTCCATCTGTCAATCACAGTGAACTCTCTGCTACCAACTCCCCAAGCAATGAATATTCATGCATCATTACACTGTCCTGCCCTCCTCTCTGATCTGTCTGCTGTTTGACTCATTGCACTATTGCAGATTCTGCAGACAGAGCAGAAAGGAGGGGGGAGGAGCAGTGTGCTTAGCTGAAGCTCTGAGATCTTCATGTCATTGTATGTATCTGGACATGTGTAGTGTGGGCAGTCTGATATATTTCTAGGTGATTATAAGAACAATAAACATTTGCTTACCAAATACACACATTACATGTATGAAGGAAAACCAAGAATCTTATCATAGAAATC
Source organism: Allobates femoralis (assembly GCA_033576535.1). Classification (NCBI taxonomy): domain Eukaryota; kingdom Metazoa; phylum Chordata; class Amphibia; order Anura; family Aromobatidae; genus Allobates; species Allobates femoralis. The sequence continues at coordinate 222,368,639 of JARQOC010000005.1, read as the reverse complement.
TCTTGCACAGTGCACACAGTGCAGGACAAAACACCTCCCCTCTCCCAGCACAGCACAGAGGGGAGGGACAGAACACCACCTTGGGTGGGCGTGGATATTTAATTAACATTTATACAGCAGCCAGACTAATCCTCTGTAAATGTAACAGACAGGACTATGCAGCAGCTCCCCGCAGTGTCTGAAAATGCTTATAGCAAGGAAACTACAAATTGTACAAAAATGACTTTACATGTTTTTAAAAAGTCTGCCCAGGAACTAGTCAAGGGTAATATTAGCATCGTACTGAAAAATTACCTGACACAGTCCTTTTAAAGAAGGATTTATTTGCATTGTTTCCTAACAGAAAGGGAAAGTCCATTTAGTTTACCACTCTCACAGAAGACCTCGCGGTCTTAGGCTATGTTCACACTGAGTTTTTTATCCTCTTTTGGATCCGTTTTTGCACTAAAAATGAAGTGAACACATCACTTAAATGGAATCCCGGCAGAGTCAATGGGTTCTCAAGTTTTGCTGTTTAATCTGTGCTTTCATGACCTGGTGCGTTTTTTCCTTGAAAAGTGATCTATAAAAAGAATGAGAATTATGGCTGCGCTTTTCTGATCCACTTTTCCCATTGAAACCACTGTCTATGGGCTGAAAAAAGCACCAAGAAAACGCAGCCAAAACAGATCAAAAACAGGTCGGAAACAGGTCAGATCCTTTTCTGATGCGTTTTTTTTTATAAAGCTAATCCGGGTTTCCAGCTGAAAACGAGGGAAAAACGCACAAGAAAAAAAACAGATCACAGACGCAGTGTGAACATAGCCTTATATGTATCAGAATTCTAATTTCTTGCTATAAAGAAACAATGATTACTCTAGATGACACAATGTGATATCATCAATAAACAGGGGCGTAACTACAACAGGTGCAGGAGTTGCGATCGCACCCGGGCCCTGCAGCCTAGGGGGGCCCAAAAAGTCCCTTTGGCCTATAGGAAAAGACTAATACTATTAAAGATTCGTAATAATTGGTGGCCCTGTTAGAGCTTTCGCATCGGAGCCCCTGGGCCTGAAGTTACGCCACTGTCAATAAAGATAAAAACGTGCAAAATTAATTACGAAATGTTGTAGCAAGGAGAAAAAGAAAAATCTGCGGAATTTTCTTCAGTGAGTGTAGCAGGGGAGTGAATTTAATGATGTACTGTTATGGAAAGCAGCTCCTGATAACATACTATTTTCAGACTCCAGTTTGGTTTTTCTAAGTAAATAAAATAAAAGACTCTTCAAAGAATTTGACCCTTTTCAAGGGAACCCCACGCCTAACTGCAGGCTGCCCAATTGAGCCAGTGAATGCATCAATAGCAGTCATCCAGTACTGACAGCTTTTAAACAAATACACCTGCTAGTGTGGCCAGCTGTCACACCATTTACCAGCAGTGGTTTTTGTACCTAAAGAATCCCTGCTGCGTCTAGCACAAAAACCTTCTTCCAAAAGCATTCATATTTATAAGCAACGAATACAGTAAGTCCGCAGACACTTCTATGACTTCTAATCCTTCGCTAATTTGGTAAAACAGTAACTGGCAACAAATATGGCTGAGTCACACAGGACTGTGGAGTGAAATTGCATCAAGCATACGTTGTAACAAATCTTAATAGCTTTAACATATAAGTAACATTAGTTATTGTGTTGGTAAACAGAGAGTACAAGTAAAAAAGAAAATATTAATGTTGTAAAGAGCATTGTCAGCAAAAATAGAAACATTATATAAAATGGGGATAGGGATTAAAAGGAGTTAACAGATGAACTACACAACACATGATTTACCTAACCTATCGGGGTTCTAGACTATACACTATACGATCACTATAATATGATGTCGCTCCAGTGAAGGTAAGAAATAATCAATTACAGGTATACAAAAGTAAAATAAAAGAATTCCACAATTAAAAAAAAACATTACTTGTTAAAATCCACTTTCATATCAGTATTAACGTTCAGGTTGTCCCTAAATTCTTCATTTACAAGCCAGCAATTATGATGCTAATAAGAAAAGAACTTGGTGGCTAAGGTCAGCATCAAGCAACTGTCTTCATCAGTCACATGCATGTTGTCATTGCTAGCAAATATTCACACTCCTAATTAAATATGTGCATACCAATTTCAAAAGCACAGATTCTTATAAACACTACTCAAAAAAATAAAGGGAACACTTAAAAAACACTATGTAACTCCAAGTCAATCACACTTCAGTGAAATCAACCTGTCCAGTTAGGAAGCCACACTGATTGTGAATCCATTTCCTCTGCTATTGTGCAAATGGAACAGACAACAGGTAGAAATGATTGGCAGTTAGCAAGACATCCCCTATTAAAGGAGCAGTCCTGCAGGTGGTGATCCCAGACCATTTCTCTATTGCCATCCTTTTTGGCTGTTATTTTGGTCACTTTTGCATTTTGCTCTCACCCCTAGAGGTAGCATGATGCAGTGTCTACACTCAAAAGAAATTGCTCAAGTAGTGCAGCTCATCCAGGACAGCACATTAATGGGAACCTGTCAGCTCGTTTATGCCTCCCCAGCTATCACTGTCTGTCCCTGTAGCTTTATAATACTATTCTAATCATCTCTGTCTGAGCTCATAGTGTAATGTGAAAGGTGAAAAAAAAAGCATTTATACACTTACATTTCCTTATGTAACGAGGCAGTCAGTCCCCAGCTTGGAGGACGGGGTGTTTGGCAGGTTAATAGTTAACATTTCAGCCTTGTGCTAGAACATGTTGGGAGACCTGATGTGATGTCACAACCATGTGACTACAATAGGAGGAGCTATGTTCTCATAGAACATAATACGTTTGCTCGCTTAGCTATACTATGGTCACATGATCGTTACATCACACAGGTCCTTTAGCCATGCAAGTTAATAGTAAGTTAACTATTATCCTGCCAGACAGTCTCCCTCCTCCAAGGTGGGGACTGAAATGTAAGTGTATAAATGCTTTTATTTCACCTTTCACATTACACTATGAGCTCAGACAGGGATGGTTATACTGGTATTATAAAGCTACAGATACAGACAGTGATAGCTGGGGGGCATAAACCACCTAACAGGTTCCCTTTAATGTGAGCTGTGCTAAAAAGGTTAGCTGTGTCTTCCAGCACAGTGTCCAGAGCATGAAGCAGATAACAGGAGACAGTTCAGTATACCAAGAGACGTGGAGAGGTCCGTAGGAGGGAAACAACCCCACAGCCTGACTACTTCCTCCTCTTTTGTTCAAGGAGGAACAGGAGAAGCAGTGTCAGACATCTGCAAAATGACCTCCATCAGGCATCTAATATCTATGTGTCTGCTCAAACTGTCAGAAGATTGACAGGTTCGACATTGGCACTATGTGCTCTTCATGGATGAGAGCAGGTCCACACTGAGCACATGTGACAGAGGTGACAGAGTCTTGAGATACCATGGAGAAAGTTCTGCTGCCTGCAATATCCTCCATCATGACCGGTTTGGAAGAGGGTCATTAAAGGTGTGGGGAGGCATTTCTTTCGAGGGCCACACAGCCCTTTATGTGCTAGCCAGAGGTACCCTGACTGCCATTAGGTACTGGAATGAGATCCTCAGAACCATTGTGAGACCAAATGCAGGTGCAGTGGGTCCTGGGTTCCTTTTGATGCATGACAATGCTATGCCTCATGTGGCTGAAGTGTGTCATCAGTTCCTGCATGAATAAAGCATTGATGTTATGGACTGGCCTGCCCATTCCACAGACCTGAATCCAATCAAGCACATCTGGGACATCATGTCTCATTCCATCCACCAATGGCACAACAGGCTGTTCAGGAGTTGACTGATGCTTTAATCCAGGTCTGGGAGGAGATCCCTCAGGGGAACATCCGCCACCTCATCAGGAGCATGCCCAGGCATTGCAGGGAGAGCATACCGGCACATGAAGGCCAAACACACTACTGAGCCTAATTTCCTTGTCTTGAGGCATTTCCACTGAAGTTGGATCAGCCTGTCATTTGATTTTCCATTTTGATTTTGAGTATAATTTCAAATCCAGACATCCATGCAATATTCATTTAGATTTACATTGATCATTTTATGTTTTATTGTTCCCAACCCATTGTACTATGTAATGAATAAAGATTTGCAACTGGAATATTTCATTCATTGAGATCTAGAATGTGGCATTTAAGTTTTTGAGCAATGTACATTCGAGATTAAATCAAGAAATCAATAAGAGATATATGCTCAAATTCAAGATTAAAAAGGATTCTTTATGATTAATACATGATAACAAGGAATAAACAGGGGGAATCTCAAAAGAAGGACATCAATCATCAATATTAACAAATATATGAGCAAATCTACAAGGCTGAACTAAGGTGCCACTTATAAATGTGCCTAGAGCAAAATATAAGGCTTAGCAATATGCTTATGTTTCCTATGTAGTGGCAAGTGCATTCCTCCTTACACCAGTACCAGAATTAGGTGATAAGCCAGGTAGTGGCCTCACCCCTAAGTTGTTTCTCCTCTTGCTTCTTCTAGGGACATGTCCATGCATGTTGTTATTGTTAGCGTGTATACAAAGATCAAAGGGAAACCAACACAGAATCTGCACCAGAACAGAGGGAGATTTCAAGGGAACCTAGTGATAGCTGACTAAGGTCCCTTTCACATCAGCGGTAATCGCTGATCGCGGGAGTTGCGGTGAAAAAAACGCAACTGCCGCGATTATCGCATAACAGCCGCACTTGCAGTTCACCTGCGGCAAGCCCCATGCAATATCTATGGGGCTTGCGTCAGGTGCGGCAAGTGAGGTACAGTTGCTGTTTCAGCACTTGCCGCAGACGTTTTCTCGCGGCCGCATTTGCCTCAAGTGCCGAAACCGCACCTGTCGAACACTTACCGCAAGCCCATAGATGTTGCATGGGGCTTGCCTCAGGTGAACCGCAAGTGCGACCGTTATGAGGTATGGTCACACTAGATCAGGTTTTAAATACGTTAGTCTAGGACCGTTCTGATAGGGGTCACCGTGGAGTGGTAGAACGGCTTCCGTACCTTTTTTGCAAAAAACGTACTAACTAAGAACCCTGCTGTTGACACTATTTTGCACTTGCTTTTTACTTTTATAGCAGTGATATATATTTTTTGGACGTTTTTTGCACTCTTTTTTGTGATATATATTCTTGGTGGTGTGAACACGGTTTACAGCCCTGTTCACATTGTGATCTGGCTCAGTATCAGTTTTTCATTAGTTTCTTGTCCTGCAAGTTGAGAAGTGCTCCACCCCTTCTCACTGAGCCTGAACACATAAATTGCTGTTTCTACCTTGTGTGCCCATAATGAATCTGGCCCTGCTGCATCCTGCATCTATGAGGTATGGTCACACTAGATCAGGTTTTAAATACGTTAGTCTAGGACCGTTCTGATAGGGGTCACCGTGGAGTGGTAGAACGGCTTCCGTACCTTTTTTGCAAAAAACGTACTAACTAAGAACCCTGCTGTTGACACTATTTTGCACTTGCTTTTTACTTTTATAGCAGTGATATATATTTTTTGGACGTTTTTTTGCACTATTTTTTGTGATATATATTCTTGGTGGTGTGAACACGGTTTACAGCCCTGTTCACATTGTGATCTGGCTCAGTATCAGTTTTTCATTAGTTTCTTGTCCTGCAAGTTGAGAAGTGCTCCACCCCTTCTCACTGAGCCTGAACACATAAATTGCTGTTTCTACCTTGTGTGCCCATAATGAATCTGGCCCTGCTGCATCCTGCATCTATGAGGTATGGTCACACTAGATCAGGTTTTAAATACGTTAGTCTAGGACCGTTCTGATAGGGGTCACCGTGGAGTGGTAGAACGGCTTCCGTACCTTTTTTGCAAAAAAACGTACTAACTAAGAACCCTGCTGTTGACACTATTTTGCACTTGCTTTTTACTTTTATAGCAGTGATATATATTTTTTGGACGTTTTTTGCACTCTTTTTTGTGATATATATTCTTGGTGGTGTGAACACGGTTTACAGCCCTGTTCACATTGTGATCTGGCTCAGTATCAGTTTTTCATTAGTTTCTTGTCCTGCAAGTTGAGAAGTGCTCCACCCCTTCTCACTGAGCCTGAACACATAAATTGCTGTTTCTACCTTGTGTGCCCATAATGAATCTGGCCCTGCTGCATCCTGCATCTATGAGGTATGGTCACACTAGATCAGGTTTTAAATACGTTAGTCTAGGACCGTTCTGATAGGGGTCACCGTGGAGTGGTAGAACGGCTTCCGTACCTTTTTTTCAAAAAACGTACTAACTAAGAACCCTGCTGTTGACACTATTTTGCACTTGCTTTTTACTTTTATAGCAGTGATATATATTTTTTGGACGTTTTTTGCACTCTTTTTTGTGATATATATTCTTGGTGGTGTGAACATGGTTTACAGCCCTGTTCACATTGTGATCTGGCTCAGTATCAGTTTTTCATTAGTTTCTTGTCCTGCAAGTTGAGAAGTGCTCCACCCCTTCTCACTGAGCCTGAACACATAAATTGCTGTTTCTACCTTGTGTGCCCATAATGAATCTGGCCCTGCTGCATCCTGCATCTATGAGGTATGGTCACACTAGATCAGGTTTTAAATACGTTAGTCTAGGACCGTTCTGATAGGGGTCACCGTGCAGTGGTAGAACGGCTTCCGTACCTTTTTTGCAAAAAAACGTACTAACTAAGAACCCTGCTGTTGACACTATTTTTGCACTTGCTTTTTACTTTTATAGCAGTGATATATATCTTTTGGACGTTTTTTGCACTCTTTTTTGTGATATATATTCTTGGTGGTGTGAACACGGTTTACAGCCCTGTTCACATTGTGATCTGGCTCAGTATCAGTTTTTTTTTATGTTTCCTATGTAGTGGCAAGTGCATTCCTCCTTACACCAGTACCAGAATTAGGTGATAAGCCAGGTAGTGGCCTCACACCTAAGCTGTTTCTCCTCTTGCTTCTTCTAGGGACATGTCCATGCATGTTGTTATTGTTAGCGTGTATACAAAGATCAAAGGGAAACCAACACAGAATCTGCACCAGAACAGAGGGAGATTTCAAGGGAACCTAGTGATAGCTGACTAAGGTCCCTTTCACATCAGCGGTAATCGCTGATCGCGGGAGTTGCGGTGAAAAAAACGCAACTGCCGCGATTATCGCATAACAGCCGCACTTGCAGTTCACCTGCGGCAAGCCCCATGCAATATCTATGGGGCTTGCGTCAGGTGCGGCAAGTGAGGTACAGTTGCTGTTTCAGCACTTGCCGCAGACGTTTTCTCGCGGCCGCATTTGCCTCAAGTGCCGAAACCGCACCTGTCGAACACTTACCGCAAGCCCCATAGATGTTGCATGGGGCTTGCCTCAGGTGAACCGCAAGTGCGACCGTTATGAGGTATGGTCACACTAGATCAGGTTTTAAATACGTTAGTCTAGGACCGTTCTGATAGGGGTCACCGTGGAGTGGTAGAACGGCTTCCGTACCTTTTTTGCAAAAAACGTACTAACTAAGAACCCTGCTGTTGACACTATTTTGCACTTGCTTTTTACTTTTATAGCAGTGATATATATTTTTTGGACGTTTTTTGCACTCTTTTTTGTGATATATATTCTTGGTGGTGTGAACACGGTTTACAGCCCTGTTCACATTGTGATCTGGCTCAGTATCAGTTTTTCATTAGTTTCTTGTCCTGCAAGTTGAGAAGTGCTCCACCCCTTCTCACTGAGCCTGAACACATAAATTGCTGTTTCTACCTTGTGTGCCCATAATGAATCTGGCCCTGCTGCATCCTGCATCTATGAGGTATGGTCACACTAGATCAGGTTTTAAATACGTTAGTCTAGGACCGTTCTGATAGGGGTCACCGTGGAGTGGTAGAACGGTTTCCGTACCTTTTTTGCAAAAAACGTACTAACTAAGAACCCTGCTGTTGACACTATTTTGCACTTGCTTTTTACTTTTATAGCAGTGATATATATTTTTTGGACGTTTTTTGCACTCTTTTTTGTGATATATATTCTTGGTGGTGTGAACACGGTTTACAGCCCTGTTCACATTGTGATCTGGCTCAGTATCAGTTTTTCATTAGTTTCTTGTCCTGCAAGTTGAGAAGTGCTCCACCCCTTCTCACTGAGCCTGAACACATAAATTGCTGTTTCTACCTTGTGTGCCCATAATGAATCTGGCCCTGCTGCATCCTGCATCTATGAGGTATGGTCACACTAGATCAGGTTTTAAATACGTTAGTCTAGGACCGTTCTGATAGGGGTCACCGTGGAGTGGTAGAACGGCTTCCGTACCTTTTTTGCAAAAAACGTACTAACTAAGAACCCTGCTGTTGACACTATTTTGCACTTGCTTTTTACTTTTATAGCAGTGATATATATTTTTTGGACGTTTTTTGCACTCTTTTTTGTGATATATATTCTTGGTGGTGTGAACACGGTTTACAGCCCTGTTCACATTGTGATCTGGCTCAGTATCAGTTTTTCATTAGTTTCTTGTCCTGCAAGTTGAGAAGTGCTCCACCCCTTCTCACTGAGCCTGAACACATAAATTGCTGTTTCTACCTTGTGTTGCCCATAATGAATCTGGCCCTGCTGCATCCTGCATCTATGAGGTATGGTCACACTAGATCAGGTTTTAAATACGTTAGTCTAGGACCGTTCTGATAGGGGTCACCGTGGAGTGGTAGAACGGCTTCCGTACCTTTTTTGCAAAAAACGTACTAACTAAGAACCCTGCTGTTGACACTATTTTGCACTTGCTTTTTACTTTTATAGCAGTGATATATATTTTTTGGACGTTTTTTGCACTCTTTTTTGTGATATATATTCTTGGTGGTGTGAACATGGTTTACAGCCCTGTTCACATTGTGATCTGGCTCAGTATCAGTTTTTCATTAGTTTCTTGTCCTGCAAGTTGAGAAGTGCTCCACCCCTTCTCACTGAGCCTGAACACATAAATTGCTGTTTCTACCTTGTGTGCCCATAATGAATCTGGCCCTGCTGCATCCTGCATCTATGAGGTATGGTCACACTAGATCAGGTTTTAAATACGTTAGTCTAGGACCGTTCTGATAGGGGTCACCGTGCAGTGGTAGAACGGCTTCCGTACCTTTTTTGCAAAAAACGTACTAACTAAGAACCCTGCTGTTGACACTATTTTGCACTTGCTTTTTACTTTTATAGCAGTGATATATATCTTTTGGACGTTTTTTGCACTCTTTTTTGTGATATATATTCTTGGTGGTGTGAACACGGTTTACAGCCCTGTTCACATTGTGATCTGGCTCAGTATCAGTTTTTTTTTATGTTTCCTATGTAGTGGCAAGTGCATTCCTCCTTACACCAGTACCAGAATTAGGTGATAAGCCAGGTAGTGGCCTCACACCTAAGCTGTTTCTCCTCTTGCTTCTTCTGGGGACATGTCCATGCTTGTTGTTATTGTTAGCGTGTATACAAAGATCAAAGGGAAACCAACACAGAATCTGCACCAGAACAGAGGGAGATTTCAAGGGAACCTAGTGATAGCTGACTAAGGTCCCTTTCATATCAGCGGTAATCGCTGATTGCGGGAGTTGCGGTGAAAAAACCGCAACTGCCGCGATTATCGCATAACGGCCGCACTTGCAGTTCACCTGCGGCAAGCCCCATGCAATATCTATGGGGCTTGCGGCAGGTGCGGCAAGTGAGGTACAGTTGCTGTTTCGGCACTTGCCGCAGAGGTTTTCTCGCGGCCGCATTTGCCTCAAGTGCCGAAACCGCACCTGTCGAACACTTACCGCAAGCCCCATAGATGTTGCATGGGGCTTGCCTCAGGTGAACCGCAAGTGCGACCGTTATGCGGTAATCGCGGCAGTTGTGAAAGCAGCCTAATGTGGTCCGAACTACAGGCAGCATGAGTCATAGTGGGGCACCACAATATGTTACTCTGCAATCCTGCAGCATTTCAGAGAAAAGTATATCTGATAGCCAATCATGCAAAAAAAGTGATTAGTGAAAGAGGCCTGGCTTCTCTTCTACCAGCTCTCCTTAAATGACAGATTGCTCCCTAAATGTTTGTATATAAAGAGACCTGTCAGCAGGGGCGGACTGGCCCAGGTGGCAGGGGGGCAAGTGCCCCCTGGGCTGGTGGTATAGCCCCCACCTAGGGCCGCCCACCCACAGAAACGGGCCGCGGACATCACTCACCCACCCTGCAGCAGGAAGTGAACAGACCCGCTGCGGAGGAGACAGTGTCAGAGAGAGAGGCGACACTGCAGCAATTCCTCTCCCTCCAGGGAGAAGCTGAGGCATGGAGAGGCCTGCAGTAGAGATGAGGAGGCGGGGCCCAGAGAGATTGACTGGAGATAGGAGGACCTGTGTGACGTGAGCCCTTTACATCCCCTGGGTCCTCCTATCATCAGTCAATCTCTGGGCCCCGCCTCCTCATCTCTACTGCAGGCCCCGGAAGTTGTTCCAACTTCCACAGCGAGGGAGCCGGCAACATGTGTAAAGATAATCATCATGATGAGCTGCAGCAGCAGCTGGTGGTGGTGGGTAGTGTGCCTGTGTATGGCTGGGGCTGTGTCTGTGTGGCTGACTATTTGTATGTGGCTGGGTCTCTGTGTGTCTGGGGCTCTGTGTGTCTGGGGCTCTGTGTGTGTGTCTGGGGCTCTGTGTGTGTGTCTGGGGCTCTGGGCCTCTGTGTGGCTGGGGCTCTGGGCCTCTGTGTGGCTGGGGCTCTGGGCCTCTGTGTGGCTGGGGCTCTGGGCCTCTGTGTGGCTGGGGCTCTGGGCCTCTGTGTGGCTGGGGCTCTGGGCCTCTGTGTGGCTGGGGCTCTGGGCCTCTGTGTGGCTGGGGCTCTGGGCCTCTGTGTGGCTGGGTCTGCGTGGCTGTGGCTGACTATGTGTCTATGTTGCTAGGGCTGTTTGTGGCTGACTGTGTCTGTGTGGCTGAGGCTGCGTGGCTGGCTGTGTGTGGCAAAATGTGTCTGCGTGGCTGAGGCTGCGTGTGGCAAAATGTGTCTGCGTGGCTGAGGCTGCGTGGCTGGCTGTGTGTGGCAAAATGTGTCTGTGTGGCTGACTGTGTCTATGTGTGGCTAGGGCTGCATGGCTGCATGTGGCTGTCTGTGTGTCTGACTGTGTCTATGTGTGGCTAGGGCTGCATGGCTGCATGTGGCTGTCTGTGTGTCTGACTGTGTCTATGTGTGGCTAGGGCTGCATGGCTGCATGTGGCTGTCTGTGTGTCTGACTGTGTCTATGTGTGGCTAGGGCTGCATGGCTGCATGTGGCTGTCTGTGTGTCTGACTGTGTCTATGTGTGGCTGGGGCTGCGTGGTTGTGGCTGGCTGGGGTTGGCTGTGGCTGCATGGCTGTGGCTGAGGCTGTGTGGCTGACTGTGTGTGTGTGGCTAACTGTGTGTGTGTGGCTGGGGCTGCTTGGCTGTGTGTGGCTGACTGTGTGTGTGTGGCTGGCTGTGTGGTTGGCTGTATGTCTGTGTGTGGCTGGCTATAGCTGTCTATATTGCTCGCTGTGTGTGTGGCTGGCTGTGTCTGTGTGTGTGGGTAGCTGCGCCTGTGTGTGGCTGTCTATGTGGCTGGCTGTATGTGTGTGGCTGGCTGGCTTTGGCTGTGTGTAGCTGTGTTTGTGTGGCTAGCTATGTGTGTGGCTGTATGTGTGTGGCTGTATGTGTGTGGCTGTATGTGTGTGGCTGTATGTGTGTGGCTGTATGTATGTGGCTGATATTGTGTGTGTAGCTGGCTGTGTCTCTGTTTGGCTGGCTGTGTCTGTGTGTGGCTGGCTATGGCTGTCTATGTTGCTGGCTGTGGCTCAGTGTGTGGCTGGCTGTGGCTGTTTGTGGCTCTCTGTGTCTGTTTAGCTGTCTATGTGGCTGGCTGTCTATGTGGCTGTGGCTCTGTGTGTGGCTGTGGCGGGCTGTCTGTGTAGCTGGCCACTGGGACATCCAAATGCTGTGCGAGTGTCCGACAGTTTTGTTAGATCACATCCATGTGCAATCTGTTTTGTTTCTCAGCAGCTATTACTGCTATTTACAGGAGCATTTTACAGTTGTCTCAGCTGAAGAATGATAATGTGTCAGTGAAAAAAACAGATGCCTCACGGATGGTCGGTGTGCTGTCAGTGTGCGGTATGTGATTTTGTTGGACTCATAGACTTGCATTGGTGAGTCTCGCACATGAATCGCAGACTGTCGCAGCATGTTGTGACTTTTTTCCCATCCAGAATTTGGATGAGAAAAAAGCGTCTGACACTCACCAATGTGTTTCAGACGTTGATTAACTGACTGCACTGCGATAAAATCACACATTGCACTCATCCGAGTTTCACACCAGTGTGTCCGTGCCGTAATAATAAAATCCTTATAGTACTCCTACGATGTCTGCTGGACATGGTATGGGGGGTTCATGGCTCAGTTAGTACACACTCCATACTTCTTGTTATTAACCAGTTAATGCTCTCTTGTCCACCGCACTGCAGTGTCCAAAGAGGACGACAGCGAGACAGACAGCAACATGGCATCAGAGAGCCCCTGACCTCGAAATACAAGATCCTCAGATCCCGGTATTGTGACGACATATGAAGAAATATTTTTTTACATTTACATTACACTATGAACTCCACAGCACTTTACATACATCATCAACACTGTCCCCATTGGGGCTCACAATGAAAACATCCTACCAGTATGTCTCATATTGTATATCGCCTTTCTTTGATATCACCTTCACAAATATTGCATTTGTTGAACTTGTCAGGTTTTGGATGTTTTAAGGTTGCATTTGTTTGCAGGATGTCAGAATTGACTCCCAGAGCTGCTGGTTTGATGGTTAAGGTCTTACAGCATCTTAGATTTTTTTTGCTCAATGGTACTTCCAAGTTTCTCAATAGGGCTGAGATCAGGGGAGACTGGTAGCCACACCATGGTTTTCTCTACTTTTATGTCCATAGCAGCCAATTACTCAGGGCTATGCTCTGTACCAAGAGATGGTGCATTGTCATGCATGGGGATGATTTTGTACGAAGAAAAAAAGTGGTCAGTCTAAAAGTATATATACTTTGCCGTGGTCCTTTTCACGCCTTCATGGACCCTATAGGGGCAAACTAGCTCTCTCCACATGATTACGACCCAAAACATGACTGCCACCTCCTTGCTGATGTGACATGGTGGCGGTCAACTAGCAACCATCTACTCCAACCATAATGGGAACCTCTAGGCTCCCTTTAGCTACTCCTCTGTCTGCAGGGGGGCGTGGAGCGATGGGGGGGGGTGCACCGCTGACAGTGCCTAGGGCGCAGGAACTCCAAATACGGGCCTGGCTGGAGAGGAACTGAGATGGGCCCCCGAGAATTTCTGAATTTCTGACAGCACTCTGACAACCTCACCTAAGGGCTGGAGGCACTGAGACGGGCCGCCGAAAATTTCCGACAGCACCCAACCCCCCCCCCCCCCCCCCGGCGGTCCTCACCCAAGGGCTGCCGGGAAAATTTTGCCACCCAGGATTTGCGTCGCCAGTCAGCCCCTGCCTGTCAGTGTCATATGGAGCATGAAGAAGCCACAGGGACTGGTCTCTGGTTCACTTTAAAGGTTAAATTGAGCAATTTTTTTTACATTTGCTCCTGTTAATTTTTCTTAATTTTGAACAATTTTCTAAAGAAAATCATACCATCCAAAGGGATTTGTTCTACTCTATGGCAGTATTTGGAAAGGCCATGCATTCTCTAATTCATCTAATATTGGTAAATTATTGATCATGTAAAACATGTTAGTTTGCATTTTTTCTGGCCACATTTTCTACGAACACTGCATCATTTATGAAATAGAAATGCAGAGCATTAGGAAGATATCTAATGCATTAACACTGGAACATAGACCATGCAATCAACATTCATTGTCACAGCAAAAACTTCACTTGCTGCTGAGCGCACAAAGTTGACTGTATATATCCATCAAATAAATGAACTGGAAGACTTAGTATGAAGCAGCTACTTGGAGGTTGATATTTGTTGCATAGTTTGGATAAAATAAAAAAAATATAGATGATCCACATTTGTACACATTTCCACTCAAAGTACACATTTAAGCTTTTATGTCTTGAGATAAACGCTTAACATAATTTATGTCTGGGAGCAAATAAGCAAATACAACATTTTTGTGTTACTCAGTACCATGGACAGGGGTACTTTGTGATCAAACCTCATATGTCAGTTATTCCAACAATTGTAGCCTGGGAACCTGTTATGCAACATTTATAGTGTGCGATAAAGTAGCACAGGTAGGAAGGAAACCATAGCTGTCTTTTCTACATGGGTTTACAAAGGCAATATGAAACAAATCTAATATCTCATGTCTAAAGGCCCCAAGCCCATTACACCACATTCCAAATTATTATTCAAATTCTAATTTTTCTCTGATTTTTCCTGGATGCAGGTGAGTACCGTAAGTATAATGTTCAAATCATCAAAAATTGGAGAATAAGTCAAATTATATTGGACATGGCTCCCAATGATAACAGTATTTTTTCAAAACAATAAACTCAAAATGCACAGCTCCAAATTATTATGCACAACAGAGTTTCCAAACATTTTATAGTTTGTAAAGAACTGAAAATGGTAATTTAGTGAATTTGCAGCATTATGAGGTCACATTTTACTGAAATCAAAAGTATCTTAAGAGGCCAAGTGTTAAAGAGGACCTGTCACCAAACCAGGCATGGTGATCTAATTACAGCACTGGATACAGCATGTCTGCAGCATGCAGGCAAGGGGTCACCCAGCACTTGAGCAGCCCTGTACCCTGAGATAATACACTTAGAAAACTTACATGCTGCAGCCACTAAGGAGGTGGCTAGAGGCTGCAGCCAAGGGCAGATTCACACCCCCTGCATGTGTAATCTGCCCACCGCTGCCAATCATTCTCTCCCTGTCTGCAGCATTTAAACAGTTTTTTTTCTCCCTCCCAGAAAGTCCGTTAGCCCCGCCCCCTGAGGGGCAGGGCTAAACGGGAGAGAGAAAAAAACTCTGTTTAAATGCTGCAGACAGGGAGAGAATGATTGGCAGCGGTGGGCAGATTACACATGCAGGGGGTGTGAATCTGCACTTGGCCCAAGCCCCTAACCACATCCTTAGTGGCTGTAGCATGTAAGTTTTCTAACTGTATTATCTCGGGGTACAGGGCTGCTCAAGTGCTGGGGGACCCCTTGTCTGCATGCTGCAGACATGCTGCATCCAGTGCTGTAATTAGATCACCATGCCTGCTTTGGTGACAGGTCCTCTTTAACATAAGACCACTTCTTTGAAATTACCTCAATAATTCTTGCATTCATTGATAGTTTCTAATTGATTTATTTTTGCAGGATGTCAGAACATCCTCCCAGAGCTGCTGATTTGATACAAACGGCTTGGAACCCTCAGATCTATTAACAGAGGATACTTCAAAGGTTCTCAATAGTCAAGGTTCTGGGAAGCTGATGGCTACACCATGAATTTCTGTCCTTTTATACCCATAACAACTAATGACTAAGAGGCATTCTTTGCAGCATGGTGCATCATCATGCATGAAAATTATTATTTTTTTCTTTTACAAATGGCGCTGTTCTTTTTATACCATAAAAGAAAGTGGTCAGTCATAAACTCTATGTACTTTGTAGTGGTCATTTTCATACCCCATTACCCCCATTACCCATGATTCCAGCCCAAAACATGACTTTTAAACCTATGTGGTCAACTTGTAGCCTTGTTGGACTAGAGATGAGCAAATCTTTTATATTTCAATTTGGCTAGGTTCACAAAACTTCCATAAGTTCAACAGTTTGGTAAACAATTCGATGAACCTTCCAAACTCGAGGTGGCTGTGGACTGGAGTCTCCTCTCCTGAACCCTTAGTGAGTGCTCACCATGACCCAAGGTAAAGACAAGCTGTGATATATACAGTTGTGGCTAAAAGTATTGACACCCCTGCAATTCTGTCAGATAACACTCAGTTTCTTCTTGAAAATGATTGCAATCACAAATTCTTTGGTATTATTATCTTCATTTAATTTGTATTCAATGAAAAAAACACAAAAAGAATTGTGCTAAAGCCAAATTGGATCTAATCCCACACCAAACATACAAAAGGGGGTGGACAAAAGTATTGGCACTGTTATAAAAATCATGTGATGCTTCTCTAATTTGTGTAATTAACAGCACCTGTAACTTACCTGTGGCACCTAACAGGTGTTGGCAATAACTAAATCACACTTGCAGCCAGTTGACATGGATTAAAGTTGACTCAACCTCTGTCCTGTGTCCTTGTGTGTACCACATTGAGCATGGAGAAAAGAAAGAAGACCAAAAAACTGTCTGAGGACTTGAGAAACCTAATTGTGAGGAAGCATGAGCAATCTCAAGGCTACAAGTCCATCTCCAAAGACCTGAATGTTCCTATGTCTACCATGCGCAGTGTCATCAAGAAGTTTAAAGCCCATGGCACTGTGGCTAACCTCCCTAGATGTGAACGGAAAAGAAAAATTGATGAGAGATTTCAACGCAAGATTGTGCGGATTGTGGATAAAGAACCTCGACTAACATCCAAACAAGTTCAAGCTTCCCTGCAGTCCGAGGGTACAACAGTGTCAACCCGTACTATCCGCCGGCGTCTGAATGAAAAGAGACTGTATGGTAGGATCTACAGGAAGACCCCCACTTCTTACCCCGAGACATAAAAAAGCCAGGCTGGAGTTTGCCAAAACTTACCTGAGAAAGCCTATAATGTTTTGGAAGAATATTCTCTGGTCAGATGAGACAAATGTAGAGCTTATTGGGCAAAGGCATCAACCTAGAGTTTACAGGAGAAAAAGAGGCATTCAAAGAAAAGAACACGGTCCCTACAGTCAAACATGGTGGACGTTCCCTGATGTTTTGGGGATGCTTTGCTGCCTCTTGCACTGGACTGCTTGACCGTGTTCATGGCATTATGAAGTCTGAAGACTACCAACAAATTTTGCAGCATAATGTAGGGCCCAGTATGAGAAAGCTGGGTCTCCCTCAGAGGTCACGGGTCTTCCAGCAGGACAATGACCCAAAACACACTTCAAAAAGCACTAGAAAATGGTCTGAGAGAAAGCACTGGAAACTTCTAAGGTGGCCAACAATGAGTCCAGACCTGAATCCCATAGAACACCTGTGGAGAGATCTAAAAATGGCAGTTTGGAGAAGGCACCCTTCAAATATCAGGGACCTGGAGTAGTTTGCCAAAGAAGAATGGTCTTAAATTCCAGCAGAGCATTGTAAGAAACTCATTGATGGTTACCGGAAGCGGTTGATCGCAGCTATTTTGGCTAAAGGTTGTGCAACCAAGTATTAGGCTGAGGGTGCCAATACTTTTGTCTGGCCCATTTTTTAAATTTTGTGTGAAATGATCAATGTTTTGCTTTTTGCTTCATTCTTTTTGTGTTTTTATTGAAGACAAATTAAATGAAGATAATAATACCAAAGAATTTGTGATTGCAATCATTTTCAGGAAGAAACTGAGTATTATCTGACAGAATTGCAGGGGTGTCAATACTTTTGGCCACAAGTGTACACACATACAGACACACATACACACACACACACACACACACAGCAGGTCACGTGATGCAGCGAGTCCACATATACACACAAATATACACATATACACACATGCAGCGGGTCATGTGACGTGGCAGGGACATACACATATACATACATACAGACACACATAGCGGGTCACGTGACTTATTGGGTCCACATACACACACACATACTATATACAGATGTATATACACACATGCGGTGGGTCACATGATGCGGTGGGGACACACACATATACACACATATACACATACACACACATATACACGCATGGCGGCTCATGTGATGCGGCAGTGGCATACAAATATGCATACATATGTACACATACAGTGGGTCACATGATGCAGCGTGTCCATATATACACACACATATACACACACGGTGGGTAACATGACACGGCGGGGACACACACATATACACACCTATACATACACATATACACACACAGTGGGTCAACAAATATATACACACACATATACACATACACAGATACACACAGGCAGCGGGTCACATGACATGTCAGTCATACACACACACATGCACACTAACCCACGTGCCCGCCATCTTTGGATACTAGGTTATACAAAGGTGGTGGTGGCGTGACGCATCACACCGTCCCACTGCAAGATTACAGTAATTACAGGATTACATCAGAAGGGAACTTGGTGGGAGCTAATAAAGTGGATAATGAGGTGTATGTCTTGTATATAATAAAGGATTTATCTCTGTTTTGTGTTTTTGTTTTTCTATTTACTGAAAGTATTGCTAATGGCCGGCTATCATACTGACGGCTGACATTAGCAATAGGGCTTGATGTCAGCTGTCACAAAAAGCTGACATCAACTCCTTAATTACCCAGTCTGCCACCGTTATATGGCAGCTGTAAGAGCGTGGTAACTGCCAGTTTTGGCATCTCTCATGGAGGTATCAATTCTGGGGAGGCTGCTGGTTGCAATTTTCAGCATGGGGGGCCCAGAATGCTTGGGCCTCACCACACTTAGAATTCCAGCCCCGAGCTGCCTGGGTTACCTCGTCTGGCAATAAAAAATACGGTGGAGCCCACGACAAATAAAAAAAAAAAAAAAAAAAAATAGACCTACCCAGTATTTTTCATTGCCACCAAAGGTAACACCAGGCAGTGAGAGTTGGAAACCAGTAGTTGCTTGGCTTACCTGCACTCGCAATAGAAAATACAGCAAAGCCCTATTATTAACAGGAAACACAGAAACAGGTTTTTAAGTAAAAATACATTTATTTATGTACGTTAAACAGTGGGGGAAAACAGCTCAATGAACAGAGCACATGAGGGGGGAAGAGAGCACAGACAGGGGGGAGAGACAGCACACAAGGGGAGAGAGTGCACATAGGGAGACAATTCAAAGAAGAGAGGACACGAGGGTAGCGCGCACAGGAGAAAGACAGCTCAAATGAGAGATCACATGAGGGGACAGAGAGAGCGGGCAGGCGGAGAGCGCATGGGGGGAGAGAAAGAATGCATAGGGGGAGAGATGGCCACCAGCGCCACAGAGCCTGCCCCATCATGATGTCACCGCCCTCCCAATGCGATCGCATTAGACCTGCATCTAGTGTATTAGTAATTAGATATATACACTCACTCAGCGCTTCTAAAAATGAGAATTATCTCAGTATGATAGCTTTTTGTCTCTCCACACTTGGTCTGCTGCATACCCAGAAACACTACCACAAGCTCCTCTTTCAGTGTTCCAGTAGGAAATAAAATGAAGGAAGTGATCCCAGACACAAGATTGGTGGTGCTCCCAGGAGACTCCAATACAGAAAAAAGAGTATGTATTTAATGTAGTTAAAAATAAGAATGAATACAACGCGTTTCGGCTACCTAGTAGCCTTCTTATAACAAATAAATACAATGAAGATTCTTATATAGTGAACTCTTCTAAATAAATGGGTGGATACACACTTACAGAGACTCCAATGTCCAAATCAGTATATATGCAAATGGAGTCCATGGAGCCTCGGTTAAAAGTCTCAAACACAGGACTAGCCAGATATCCCTCCAGGGAAGGACCTAGCCCTGGGGTGGACGCCTTGCAGAGGACCACCATAACCACCATATTAAGTGGCCCTTTCAGTCAATATCCCGCTCAGTTATGAGTTTGATGATATGACAAGGGAATTACCAGAGCCAGGTATTCATCCACAGACAGCTGTTTCGGGGTATTGCCCCTCATCAGTGTGGAGTAGGATTCTGGATAGGTGGGAGCAATGCATGGTAGACCAACATCACAAAGCACTCACTGATCTCAGGGGGACCAGTTGAGGAAAACACTGCGGGCAGCCGGCTAAAATGCCCAAAAACAGTGAAATCCATGGTGCATTGCCCCCTGGGAATTTGAATATGTAAATGGGGTCCGTGGAGCCTCGGTTAAGAGTCTCAAACACGGGCTAGCCATCTGACCCCCGGCTGCTTCACCTGTCACCGACTGTTTCACCCGACCCCGCGGCTGCCACAGCCAACCCCGACTGCCTCGGCTGATCCCCCAACTGCCCCATCCGGCCCCTTCATCCGACCCCTGTATTGCATCTCATCCCCGGACATCACATCATCCCGGGACCGCTCCCCACTGACGACCATTCATCCATCACCACAACTTTTCCCCCTCTGCTTCTGACCCCTGCTGCCTCACTCACCCCCTGCTCACTGTGCACAATGTTTCCACTACTCCTCACTCTCACTCCCATCCTTCTCCACTTCCTACTACCCCCACTTATCCCCCCTCCCAGCAACGAAATACTGCTCTCACCCTCCATTCTGCCTTACCACTTCACCCACTTCTCCGACCTATTCATTCACTTTCAATCCTCAATCACCAAACAAGCAAGCCCGCCCGCCACGTAAGCTCTCCTGCTCCCACCTGCTAACCCTCTGCCTACTCTTCCTCCTTGCTGGTAACATCTCCCCCAATCCTGGTCTTCCCCCCACCACATCCCCACAACCACCTTCATCCCACACCCACGGCCCATCGCCAACCCTCGCAACCTCACCACCACTAACCCTTGCAACTCCACCAACTTTAGACCCATTCCCCCAACCCCTGTCCCCCTACTGTTCTACCCGGCGCACTCTGGAATGCCCGCTCAGTCTATAATAAACTCCCATACATCCACAAACTCCTTATCTCCAAGAAACTATCATTTCTTGGCATCACTGACACCTGGCTCACCCCCTCCGACACGGCCTCCCCCGCTGCACTGTCTTACGGTGGCTTCAGATTGTTACACCCCCCGTCCCTCTGGCAAACACGGCGGTGGTGTCAGCATACTCTTGTCCAACTACCGCACCTTCAGCCCTACTCTCCCGCGCCCCTCCATCACTGTCCCCTCTTTCGAAGCCCACTCGGTCAGAATCTTTTCCCCCTGCAACCTCCAGCTGGCCATCATCTACCACCCCCCTGGCCCCATCACCTCCTTCCTTGACCACTTCACCACCTGGCTACTTCACTTTCTTTCCATTGACATCCCCACCATCATCATGGGCGATTTCAATATCCCCATTGACACTCCCCGCCCAGCCGCCTCCAACCTTCTTTCCCTGACCACTTTCCTAGGGCTCTCCCAATGGTCCTCCTCTCCAACTTACAAACAAGGCCACACGCTTGACCTCATCTTTACCTGCCTTTGCTCCCTCTCTAACCTCACAAACTCGGAACTCCCTCTGACTGACCACCATCTCTTGACCTTCTCCGCCCTCTCCTCCCCCTCTCCGCAAACTTGATCATCCTCGCCGAAACCTAAAAGATCTTGATCTTCCCTTATTCTCTGAATCCCTCCTCCCTCTCACCGACATACCCTCCGCTTGTGACATAGACATTGCCACCACTCTATACAACACCACAATAACGAACGCCCTTGACCTAGCCGCACCCTCACACTCCCACGCTCCACGCCCATCACTATTTGTAATAAAAAAATTTGTAGGAAATGTTTTTATCAGAATAATAAGACACATTGTGATATATAAAAGAAAAACTCTCTTGCACCTTTTCCATCATATCGTTTAGACCATTAAGGTACAAGCTCTGCAATCTAAGAAACCTATAGGATTCCTTCCTATTTAAAAATAAATTACAATTATTCACATTTACCAGTATCTGTTCTAGAGGAGTAACTTTGTAACTTTAACACAGAAGCTTTTTTTATGTTTTAATAATAAATGCCTAGAAAGACTATGCTGAATAAAACCCTTTTGGGCTCGGTGTCTGTGTCCGTTTATTTGTGCGCATAATATTTGCATAGTGCGCCCTACCTACTGAAGTCCACAATCACAGGTTATACCATAAATCACAAAAGTCACATTATACGTGATGAATTTTGCTTTATGAACAATTATATTGCAACTTAGGCAATTTTTTATATCGCACTTATAAACCCCAGTGTCTGCACACTTTGTATTATTAAATCTTTTTATACTATCTTTTTTCTCTTTAATCTTACTTGGTGCAATTATATTCTTAATTGGCTTGCCCCTCCTGAATTTAATCCTCGGTTCTTTGGAGAGCAATTTATTAAAGATATGATCCTTTTTTTAAATATACCAAAATTTTTGTAGAGTTTTTCTAATCAGTTTATTTCCACTGTTAGGCTGCTTTCACATCAGCGGTTTTCGCTGATCGCGGCAGTTGTGGTGAAAAAAATGCAACTGACGTGATTACCGCGTAACGGCCGCACTTGCGGTTCACTTGCGTCAAGCCCCATACAATGTCTATGGAGCTTGAGGCAGGTGCGGCAAGTGCGGTTTCGGCACTTTCGGCAGGTGCGGCCGCGAAAACACCGCGGCATACCTGCCGCAAGTGCCGAAACCGCACTTGCCACACCTGCCCACACTTACCACAAGCCCCATAGACACTCTATGGGGCTTGCTGCAAGAGAACCGCAAGTGCAGCCGTTATGCGGTAATCGCGGCAGTTGCGGTTCTTTCACCGCAACTGCTGTGATCAGCGAAAACAGCTGATGTGAAAGCAGCCTTACAGCTTGTGACAAAATGATATTTTAACATATTCTCATTTTCAGAATTTTTCTTTGCACCCACTCCATTTTCCAGTTATCTTCTGATGTGCCAAAACCACCATCAGTACATAAATACATCAGAAGAACTATCAACGGTACAAGAATACATCACCAGATACAACAGCGATCAATTGCAATGTAAGTTTAACTATAGCCGTATACAATTGTACATTAATCTACAACTTCCCACTATGAGCTTAAAGGTACTGTTACACGCTATGATATTGTGAACGATATCGCTAAAACATCACAAGTTTGGAGTCGTTCATACAACATCGATAAATGTCATTGCGTGTGACATCGAGATATGTCTACGATAAATCGTTAGATCATTGATCGCAGATTTGTGAACATGTTCTCAAACCAAACGATCCTCGATCAGCCAACCTGCTGCATCGTTGTGTGTAACACTGCGATAACGATGCCGTTAATGACTTCGCCTATTCACAACAGTGAACAAGCATCGTTCGCGGGGCTTGCGAACGATAGCTGCTCGCTGGGTTGTTGGGGCATCATTCACGATATCTAGACGTGTGACATCTCACCAACGATCTAAAAAAATGTCCTAACGACCGAGATCGTTGGTGATATCTTAACGACATTGAAGCATGTAACGGTACCTTAAGAGAGATAAGGAGATTCTAGGAGTTTGTGTTACCAAACGCCATCAGACTGAGAACAATACAGGAACCACAGCACTGATTAGATGCAGGCAGCAACACTATTAAAAATGTCTTGAGTAAGGCTGCCTTCAGATTTGCAGATGCCTCCGCAGCGTTTTGTGGAGGCATCTGCAAGCATCTGCATGCAGACGGCAGCCCCTATGTTTATAATGGAGCGCACGGCGGTCTGCAGATGCTTCCAGACCGCCGTGCGCCCCCATTCACCCCTATATGTGATCTGTGCGCAGGCAGATGCCTGCGCACAAATCACACACTCTCGCCCGCACCAGGGACGCAACATGTCGCGTCCCTGGTGCGGACAAGAGTGTGTGATCTGTACGCAGGCATCCGCCTGCGCACAGATCACATATAGGAGTGAATGGGTGCGCACGGCGGTCTGCAAGCATCTGCAGACAGCCGTGCGCTCCATTATAAACATAGGGGCTGCCGTCTGCAGGCATATGCTTGCAGATGCCTCCGCAAAACGCTGCGGAGGCATCTGCAAATCTGAAGGCAGCCTAACTTACCTTTTTAGAGATATTTTATGTGCTTTTGGCCCTTTAACCCTTTATGGACCGAGTCACTTTGCAGCTTAATGACCAGACTATTTTTTGCAATTCTGAGCAGCGTAATTTTATGAGGTTATAACTCTGGAATGCTTCAATGGATCCTACCGATTCTGGGAAAGTTTTAACATGACATACTGGGCTTCATGTTGGTGGTAAATTTAGGACGATATTTTTTCGTTTATTTGTGATAAAATTGTAAATTTGGCAAATAGATTGAAAATTTTGCAATTTTGAAGTTGTTAATTTTTTATTCCTTCAAACCAGAGAGTAATGTCACACAAAATAGTTAATACATTTCCCACATGCCTACTTTACATCAGCACAATTTTGGAAACAATATCTTTCTGTGGCGGCCGTCACACGCATCAATATCGCTAGCGATATTGCTAGCGATCACGTGCACGCGCGATCGGTAACAATATCGCTCACATCGCTGGTGAGCTGTCACACAGGCAGACTCACCAGCGATGTGGACCAGCGAGTTCGCTGGTAACTATGGTACACATCGGGTTACTAGGCGCCGCGCGGCGCTTAGTAACCCGACGTTTACCATAGATACCATCTCCCAGCATAGGCTCTGCAGGAAGTTAGAAGGGTTCAAAGTTCATCAGCAATTTCTCATTTTTGCCACTCCACCAGAGCAATTGAGAAATCCATCTAAACTAGGTGACAATCATCTGAAGAATGAGCACAACTTTTATTTGGCATGTGAACTTATTTTTAAGCTTGCTTGTTCATTGGTTTCAGCAGCACATTGTCCTGTGTAAAAAGGATATGTGCTGCCAAGAACATTGCTATTTTATGCGCACAGAACTATCATGTTAATAATCGTTCTGGACACTTAACAGTGTCATAACGTATCCAAACAAGCTATTAAACAACTGACATTCAGCTCTAGTACCTTCTAGGTGATGTCTACTCTGATCTGGAGTTGTTCTTATCCGTTCTTTATTTGGTCCAGACGCCAAATTAAATTTTAACAGCTAAAGATTGGATCTGCAGACTTTCCTCTCCTCCGGTATTCTGCAGCATATTCCGATACAATGTCCTTAAAAATAACAGAATTGTTATGCTGCCTGTGTAAAAATATCCGCTCATGCTGTGCCTCTGAATAAATAAATGCCCCTCACTGTGTTCCCTGCACACAAAATTACGGTACCTACATATTGTCCTTCTTATGATAAATGGCCTCCACACTACCTCCTCCCATAAAATATTGCTTCTTCCACTCTGAGCTATCCCTCCTTCTTTACACTGCCCCCTCACATATTGTGCAATTACACTATTCCTTCTTACATATTCATATACTGCCCCCTCCTACACTGTACCCACAAACTATCCCTCCCACTCTATATTCCCTCCTCCCATTCTTTGCCCACAAACTGTCCTTCCTTCCGTACACTGTCCCCCATAATATGCCCTAATCCTTATGAACATTACTCCCTCCTATACTGTGCCCTCTCACTGTTCCTCTCTTATGGCCACTTTACACATCCCGATATTGTCATCCAACTTCGCCAAAAAGTCACGTGGTTTGTGAGTTGGCGCTGATATCGTTCGTGCGTTATATGGTGTTAATGTGCAATGCGACGCAAGAACGATGCCAAACCGATATCGGGGAAGAAATGAGCAGGCTCTCCAAATGGCCGATATTGGATGGATGATCTGGCAGGATCGTGCTGTGTGACAGCCCAACACCGACTTGGAGAGCAACTTCCCCTATTCACTCCCATGTTAAATGGTCGTTCCTGGGTCGCTCGTACAAAGGGGGCGTATACATCACAGTTGTGTTACCTGCCGAAATCGCCCTGTCTAACATCTCCTATGCGATCTTGGATTTCAGCCAAGAAAGTGCGCGCTCCTGTGCCGTTGTATCCAATATCGAAACGTGTAAAGTGGCCATTAGTATACCCGCCTCCCCCCATACTGTGCCGTCACCGTCCAGAAATTCCTATACAGTCTAGAAAAATTGGACACTTTTTTGCTCAGGCCATAGAAACAAAATGAGCCATCTGTGATTTTTTTTGAAGCTGAAGAAACTTATCTAGATTATTTTGACTGGAACTATTATTATTACAGTCTACAGTGAAAGCAGATAATATATTATTATCAGAATTATGGGCTGCAGACATGTATAGTTATAATCCTAATTATAATCTTAATTAATCCTAATGATTTCTAATATGTCCATAAAAATATATTGTTTGGCAGTGATTTGTTTCATGTCCAGAAAGAAATAAAAAGTTAAATTGCCAACACTGGAGGAGGGTATAAAATAAAATAATTTCTTTTTAATCCTGGTGCTTCCTCACTCTCCCTGCTACCCCCTAGGCACAGCACCTCCAATGCCTACTGGCAAATAGAGCCCTGAATTCAGGTAGTCACAGCATTAAATAATAAAATGTGACAAAGGATCAGAAATATACTATGCTGAAGGCATAGCCAGACCAGTTTTTCCTCTCTCATTATGAACAATAGCAGTCAGACATAACATACATTACACAGACAATGGTTAGCCTTTCACTTTACAAAACCATAGACCTAAACATTACTGAAAATCATGGTGGGATAGCATTTGACAACAAAACATAACACAAAAAGATTTCAATGTTATTGCAAGACCCACATAGTCTTTCAAGAATGAATCATGAAATTATCATTAGGTTTTCTTTACATTTTTGTTAATTTTATGTCACATTGTCTGTTCTTTGTTGCTTAGACTGGGTTCACTCTTCTAGCAGAGGTTTTGATAAGAGCCCTCAGCACAGATTAAAAATAAAAGGTTAAAAAATATAACATAGTGTGCTGTGCTATTATTTTTTTTAGGTAAAATGACGGACACTAATATAGAGGGTTAACAATCCCATAATAAGTAGATGAAATGTGCCAAAATGTCATTAGCAGTTGGAGAAAAACTATGATCAGTTCACTGATTTTGTTGCTTTAAGTGCAGCAACTCAAAATGGCAAACTCAACCGGGGAGCTCAGGGTGACGGGATTATGTCAGCCTCTGTGAAAGACTGGAGACACACTGAGTGCGATGTATGCGAGATACTCGTATAGTGAGTCTTGCATGACTCACTCGGAATGTCCTCCGACTCTCTGGACAGGAACGTGTCAGCTACATGTGTTTCTATACAGCTGATGTGCTCCTCTCCAGAGTCAGCTGTCATTCTGGGTGAGTCATGCAAGTGTCATGCGAGTATCTTGCATGCTTCTCGCTCACTGTGTCTCCGGCCTAACTAGCAGTGAATAGACTAAAGCACTCTTGTGCTGAACAATATCCTTAGTGCTGCCCATGCATTGTAGTGTATCTGTGTTGAGTTACAGCTTCATGTACAGAAGTGTGCACAGCTCCTGCTATTTGTTTTTGCAGTGTCCCTCTTAGCTGTAGTTTTCTAGATGCATATTTCTGGGTCAGTAGGTCTCTTGCTGCATTAAACAGGGCAGTAGCTCTCAAGCTGCACAGCATACTGGTCACATACTGTGGCTGTATAGAAATACCAAGATGGTAGATATGGAGGCCTTTGTAAGTTCCATAGCTGCCTTGGTAACCCAATAGCAACCCACAATTACATTGTAGAGAGGGGGTCTGGCCGCTTCACCCAGAAACCCAGAACAAAATTCTTAACTGCAGCTTTCAGAGACATTTAAGTGGTTAAGTAGCAAGCAATCAGAGTTAGTGCCAGTTGTTACTGTAAGAGGCAGATGCCAACTGCATATAACCACACCCAACTTGTGATGTACATATAGATCATAGCTTGGGAAAGAGATGATTAACTGTTTAAGGCAAAATCACATACATGTATGTACTGCTGGTAGTAGCTTGTCACATCAGGAAGTTCATGTTTGTGATCAGGAGGGCCGGGGCAAAGGAGTTATAGAAAACATCTGCAAGGAGTTTGCATGTTCTCCCCGTGTTTGCGTGGGTTTCCTCCGGGCACTCCGGTTTCCTCCCACATTGCAAAGACACACTGATAAGATGTTTAGATTGTGAGCCTCAATAGAGAGAGCATTGCTGATGTATGTAAAGTGCTATGGAATTAATAGAGCTATATAAATGATTAAATATTATTATTATAAGTAGAAAATTGAATCAGCTGGCTAGGGCCTAGAATGAGGCAGTCAGGGTACGGTGCTCAGAGTCAACAGGCCACCTCCTGAGGTAGAATCAGGAAACAAATTAATATGTTTCTAAAGCAGTTATGCATTTTCACATTTTCCCTATTCAACTTCTTATTAGCTAAGTGTATTAATACTGTGTTCTAGAGTGCAGCTGTATATTTGTTTATAGTTATGTTTTTTCAGCTGGCACCTGTTCACATTCACTGGTGTCGTTGGTCAGTTTTCTGATAGATGTGTAGTGACCGGTGGTAATGCCGCGGGTGTGTGTGTATGATCTTTCTCAACAGAATCCCCATACTCAGGTTTAACCGGTAATAACGTTTCTTTACTGTCAAACATGTTTATATCACAGTCAACCGAACTATATGCGTACTTGTATATATTAGAGTCTCTGGATCTTCACTTCTTCCGGGTACGCAGCAAGAAGAAGACAAAGAGAAAAAAACACAACAATGAAGGTATCTTTCCCTAACTTTCCCTAAAATCATGTACCAGTCTATCGCAGAAAAAGATGTCACTCCCAAGTAGCAGGCCTGGGGATCTCACGATGACAGGTCCCGGTGCAGCGCTGAAGGGGGAAACTCCTCAGTCTTCTTCTTTGGTCTCCCTCCACAGGTAACGGAATTTTAATGTCTCTCCCAGTCTCAGGGCACACCAAGCAGCAGAAGGGGGCCCACAGCAGCACAGAAGTCTCTCTCAGTCTCGGGGCACCCCGAGCAGCAGGAGGGAGATCACGGCAGTACAAATGGCTCCCTTATGTTGGTCACGGCCCCTGCACATGCACTCCGGGTGCTCGGCGGGCAAGGTTTTGCAGAGCGGCCAGAGTCACAGCACCAAAGTCCAGTTGCCCAGGATCAGTCACGGGGGCTTCTGCGGGGTGATTTTTCCGGCAAGGTGTAGCAAAGTAGCCCTCTTTCAACAGACATCCACAAGCAGGTCTCCCCTGGCTCGGCTCTGGATCTGCACTGACTTCCTGCTGCTCTCTCTTCCTGAGTAAACACATTTGCTGAAAAGGGAATTTCCCACTTCCCTGCGTTTGTTTCAGCACTTGTCCACAAGGGGCAGTAGCGGACTGTGCACAGTTCATTTCCATATCCATTTCTATGATACAATCTGAATTGCTCACCTCACTACAGATGTTTAAGTTTTGTCATAAGCATGTGAAATGTATACTTGATGGGGTTGAGATCTGGTCATGTAATCGGCAGAATATTCACATCTTTTGCCTGGGTTGCTTTTACAGTATGTTTTAGGTCTTTGTCCATCTGTGAAGACTGTGAAGCACTCTTCAATCAACCTTGCTGCATTAGGTGGACTCTGAGCAGAAAGTATCACCCTGAACCCTGCATTCATCTGGCTGCTTCTGTCTTTAGTTACAATATCAATAAACACTAGTGACCCAGTATCATTGAAAGCCATGCATTCCCAGCCATCACACTGCCTTCACGTGTTACAGAGTATGTGATGTGCTTTGGATTATGAGCAGTACCAAGCCTTCTCCATACTTTCTTCCTCCCATCATTCTGGTACAGGGTCTTCTTAGTGTCATGTGTCCATAGAATGCTTTTCCAGAACTGAGCTGACATTTTAGATTTTTTTTGGTAAAGTCTAATCTGCCCTTTCTATTTTTTGGAGAAAATCCAGCAACCACTCCAAAGGATTTTTTTTAAATTTAATAGCTATTTTCATCTCTTTAAAATCAAATAAGTGAAGTTAAAAAACATCAGCGTAAGTAGACATGGTCAATGTCTACTTACACTTATCTCTTTTAACCTGCCATTTGTTGATTTTAAAGAGATGAAAGTAAATGTTAAAATAAAAAAAAATTACTTTGCAAAGGAGTTATGCATATGACATTCGCAGCAGGAGCTATGATGAAACGTTGAGTTCGCACTGCATGTGTTGAGACCAGAGCTAGCTCCAATATCAGATATTGATATCAATAATGACAGCAGTATGTGAGGAGTTTCAAAGGAGAAAGCACTCCCTCTGTCAGCCGATCAGAACTATTGCAATAAGATCAGAGTGCTGATGAGATGCTTTGGCAGCCAAACACCTAACAACAGCCTCCAGGTCTGTCGTACACAGTACCTCAAACTATTAGATCCTGGCAGACACATAATTCAGGAGGCTAGCAGTGAGAATAGGGGCTCAAGCACTGTTTTTCTTATGTGTAGAAGTCTGTTGTTGTGACCCAACCCCAAAACTCATATCCTTAGATAATGCAGTGCACTTCATTCACACATGGACAAAAATGTTGGTACCCTTTTGTTAAAGTAAGGGTGCCTTCACACTGCAGCACGATCCGATCCAGGGCTGTCCGAGATGACCTTGACAACCGCGGACTGGATCAGCACACAGGACTGGAGGGCCAATATCCCCTCCGGTCCGGTGTGCAGCGTGCGGCTGCACACCGGACCGGAGGGCATATTGGCCCTCCAGTCCTGTGTGCTGATCCAGTCCGCGGCTGTCAGGGTCATCCCGGACAGCCCCGGACCGGATCACGCCGCAGCATGAAGGCACCATAAGAAAATTCCCACAATCATCACTGAAATGACTTGAAGCTGAGAAAAGTAATTCTAAATGTGTATTTACAGAATTGAACCAATGAAAATCAGACATTTCTTTTGAATTGTGTTTCAACAGAAAAAAACTATATACATATACACACAGATCCAGAAATATATAGAAAATGACCGAATCTTTGTGATTTGTGTTCTGCATGCCACAATTTTTTATTTAAAGAGATTGTCCACTACTAGCACAACCCCTTCTGATTGCACTTGTTTCCCTTAGTTAAAATAATAGACCTTGTACTGACCTCTTTTTCTGGTGCCATTCCAGCACTGTCAGTAATCGCAGTTCCCGGCTCATGGGACATTGTAATGAAGTGGGTAGCCCTGACTGTGTTGTTATTCAAATGGACACTGCAGTGAACATTACACAGTCTGATCCCCTCCCCCAACAGCCTTGTGCTGAGGAAGAAAAAGGGCGGGAGTTGATGATTAGAGATCCAGAGCTCTGTCAGGACAGACTGTGTGGTGTCTCCCGACATAGGGCTCTTTTGCAGCCGGATTCTTGGGAAGAAATACCCCGTGAGGATCGCTGTTGCAACCCCCGGTCTGCAGGACCTTGTCTTACCGAGGGTCCCACTCAAATTCAGGACATTGCCTCCGGAATTCAGGACATTGCCACTGGATTACATGTGCAGGGGCTGTGACTGACATAAGGGAGCCATCTGTGCTACTGTGATCTCCCTTCTGCTCATCGGTTTGCCCCGAGACTGAGAGAGACTTCTGTGCTGCTGTGGGCTCCCTTCTGCTCCTCTGTGTGCCCTGAGACTGGGAGAGACTAACAAAGAAAGATTCTGTTACCTGCGGAAGGAGACCACAGAAGAAGACTGAGGAGTTTCCCCCTTCAGCGCTGCACCGGGACCCGTCATCGTGAGACCCCAGGCCTGCTACGTGGGAGCGACACCTTCTTCTGTGATAGACTGGTACGTGATTTTAGGGAAAGTTAGGGAAAGATATCTCCATTGTTGTGTTTTTTTCTTTGCTTGCTGCGTACCCGGAAGAAGTGAAGATCCAGAGACTCTAATATATACATGTGTGCAGCTAGATCAGTTGACTGTGTTATAGACATGTTTTACAGTAAAGAAATGTTACTACCGGTTAAATCTGAGTATGGGGATTCTGTTGAGAAAGATCATACACACACACCCGCGGCCTTACCACCGGTCGCTACATCTGGCGTAGTCGGCAGGATGTGTGATCAACAGAATCTCCTCCCGGTAGTACCTTATAACCGGACAGCTCCCCCGGCATCTATTGTCAATCAGGTGAGGAAGTTTAACGGACGGAACTATCCTGTAACTGAATGGACCGAACAACTTAAGATAGTGGGGGAGATGTATAACATTGATCCTAAGACCTTAGCAGAAATGGCCATGCTAACATTAGAGGGGGAGGCGTGGACGACAGTCAGGCTGGAGACGGTTAGGGGCCAGCGTACGTTGGATGACTTGGTGCGGGTGCTGGAGAACACCTATGGGCCGACCACATATGCGGGAACATTACGGTATATGTTCTTCCGGCGTACTCAACTCGAATCGGAGGACATCCCTCAATATGCCAACGCCCTCCAAGTACTGCTTGAACAAGCCTGCAGGAAAAAAGAACAGATAGCTAGTACGGGCGCCCGTGACCTGGTGTTGAGAGATCAATTTGTGACTGGATTAAGAGACCTGTACCTTAACCGCTCACTGCAAGATCTACTCCGGATAAATCCGGCCCTTACGTTCGCTGAGGTTAAGCAAGAAGCGATAGAACGTTCGAGAGGACCTGTCATGGAGGCCCAGACTTATACCGCGGCTTGCAGGTCCATAACTGGTATCAGAACCCCGAACAGTGACACGGAAGAACTGAAGCAGATGGTGGCAGAGTTGCAGAAACAGGTGTTGCAGCTCACCCTGGACCAACAGGCGGACAGGCAAGCGAGACAACAACCCAGCCGGCCGATGGGAAGATGCTGGACATGCGGTGATCCCCGCCATAGAGCGAACCGTTGCCCCCAGAACGTTCAAGTTCATCCACGGGCCGATATACTGGAACCAGCAAGTCATGCCCCACAACAGCGGCCACCTTTAAACTAGACGCCCCTGCCAAAGAGGCTCACTCGGCAGGGGAGGCCAAGGAGAGGAGTGTAGGAAAACAGAGCCAGCCACGGAACAAACTTGCATCAAACAGCCCTACCCTGGAAGTATTATTGGAAGGGACCGCCGTGCAAGGATTAATGGATACTGGGTCTCAGGTATCCACCATCTCCGAGCAGTTTTA
Organism: Allobates femoralis; assembly: GCA_033576535.1. Classification (NCBI taxonomy): domain Eukaryota; kingdom Metazoa; phylum Chordata; class Amphibia; order Anura; family Aromobatidae; genus Allobates; species Allobates femoralis. Next base: position 222,335,794 of record JARQOC010000005.1, on the reverse strand, counting down.
CGAAGAGTATCTGAAGCCGCGGGTTGCCTGTGACCCTGATACTACTATCAAGATCAAAGCAGCCAATAATCTACCCATTCCGGTGACGGGAGTTGCCTGGATGAACACTGAAGTCTGTGGGCAAGATCTCGGGAAGAGAGGGATAATCGTGGTCAGGGAAGGCTGTGGATCAGAAACGCCCATGATTATTGGGATGAACATCTTGAAAGACCTGAATCTGGTGTTGCTTACCAAGAGGGGGCCCAAGTACTGGCAAGAAGTGACCACACATACGGCCACCCGCCGAGCCTTCCAACAAGTGGTCCGGACCTGCAATCTCCAGCGAATGACCGAAGACCAACTGCCGCTGGCCACGATCACCGTACCCCGCCATACTAGGATAACTTTACCTGCTGAGAAGGAGACCGTTATCTCGCTACCCCTTAGCACCACAAGACAGCTCGAAGGCGTGGAGGTGCTGATTGAGCCGCGCACCCCGAAGGAAGGGAAGCTGAACCCCCTAGTTGCTCGAACGCTAGCTGTTGTGAGAAAGGGGAGGATTCCTGTCAGGCTGGGTAACACGGCTAACGTGAGCGTTGACCTAGAGGCTGGGACACAACTCGCCCAAGTTTACGCCCTAACCGAAGAGGTGAACCCTATGAACCCCCTCCAGTTTGCACCGTCCACAGAGGGAGATTGGACAGTGACGGTCTCTGCCATGGCCGCTGTCGCGGATGACATCAACGCGGGGCGAGAACTACGAGAAAAGTGCCAGTTGGACATATCCCAATACTCCAACGAAGAAGTGTCCCAGGTGGAAGAGTTACTTCAAGAGCACCAGGCGTCCTTTGCCCGGCATGACACCGACTTTGGATGCACCCCCAGTATCAAGCACGAAATCCCCACAGGTGATACCGCTCCTATCCGTGAAAGGTACCGCCAAATACCTCCCCAACAATACCAAGAAGTGAAAAATCTCCTGAATTCCATGTTACACGCTGGAGTGGTACGAGAAAGCCAGAGCCCCTGGGCTGCACCAGTGGTGATAGTCAAGAAGAAAGACGGGTCCCTGAGGTTCTGCGTGGACTACCGCCGTTTGAATGCTTGCACCATCCGGGACTCATACCCTTTACCAAGGATCGAAGAATCCCTGACAGCCCTGAAGAAAGCTAAATATTTTTCGTCATTGGACCTGGCCAGCGGCTATTGGCAGGTACCTATGCACGAGAAAGATAGAGAAAAGACTGCTTTCATCCTACCCATGGGCCTGTACGAGTTCGACCGGATGCCCTTTGGCCTGAACAACGCGCCGGGGACCTTCCAGCGACTGATGGAGCGCTGCCTGGGGGACTTCAACTTCGACTTCACCCTCATTTACCTGGACGACATCGTAGTCTATTCGGCCACATTTGAAGAACACCTGCAACAGCTGGGCCGTGTGTTTCGTAGGTTGAGAGAACATGGCCTGAAGTTGAAACCCAGCAAGTGCCGTCTTCTGCAGCCCGAGATCAATTACCTGGGTCACCGGATCTCGGCCGAAGGTGTACAGCCGTCTTCGGAGAAAATAGCCGCCGTGCGGGACTGGCCACAGCCTACGAACGTCAGAGAGGTCCGGGCCTTCCTGGGTTGGCCGGTTACTACCGCCGGTTCGTGAGAAACTTCGCCCGGCTTGCTGCACCCTTGCACGAATTGCTTCGAGGGACCACCAACGGCCCCAGAGGACGACCCATCAGCTGGGACCCAGCCAGGAAGAATCCTTCCAAGCCCTAAAGGGTGCCTTGACTTCACCCCCCGTCCTGGCATATGCAGACTACAATCTCCCTTTCCAACTACATACCGATGCCAGCCTACAAGGTCTAGGGGCAGTACTTTCACAAGTACAAGAAGGCAAGGAACGTGTCATAGCCTATGCCAGTCGATCCCTACACGAGGGCGAGAAGAACCCCACCAATTATAGCTCGTTCCGGCTGGAGCTGTTGGCCCTAACGTGGGCTATGGCGGAGAAATTTGCAGGATACCTCACAGGGGCGGAAGTACTGGTCCTGACCGATAACAACCCGTTGGCCCACTTACAAAATGCGAAGCTCGGAGTCATGGAACAGCGTTGGATGGCTCGACTCTCGAAGTTCAACTACAAGATCAAATACAGGGCTGGGGCTGAGAATCAAAATGCGGACAGCCTGTCTAGAGTGTCATACCCCTTACTTACCAGAGACCGGGATGAAGAACTAGAAGGAGACGAGACGCCCGACTTTGCAAGGCTTGCCCAACAGATGATGGATTACTGCCAGTTCGTTGTGGGCGAAGTTGGAACTCCAGTGGGGGTTACACTGTGTCCCCAAGAGTTGTGCAGGCTCCAGGACCAGAACCCTGAATGGGCTCTACTCAAACAATGGGTGAAGCAAAGGCAGAAGCCCCCCCCTGACACGCGGGCACGACTGTCTACCGGGACCTTGACCTTGCTCAGCCAGTGGGATCGGCTAATTCTGAGAGAAGAGGTACTATATCGGAAGGTTCTCCTGTCCCACATGTTGGAGGAATGTACACAAGTCGTGGTGCCTGCCCAATTGGCTCGTAAGATGGTGGACGAAGCACACAAAAGGAACGGTCACTTTGGAATAGACAAGACCTTTCGGTGGATTCAACAGTCCATCTACTGTCCAGGGCTCCGCAAGCTGGTCGAAGACGTCTGCAGAACCTGTCGCACCTGTGAACTGCACAAGTCCACCGAACAGCGTGCACCTGTCCAGACGATTAAAACCTCCAGGCCTCTTGAGCTGTTGATGGTGGACTATCTGCTGATCGGGACGGCGAGCAGTGGCTATCAATACTGCCTAGTCATGGTGGACCACTTCACAAAATTCGCCGTCGTTGTTGCTACCAAGGACCAGACGGCCGAGTCGGCTGCACAGGCCATCTGTCGACAGTTCATCCACGTCTATGGGTGTCCGGAGAGGTTACACTCCGACCAGGGGGCTTGTTTCGAAGGCAGAGTCATCGAGGAGCTGCATCGGATGTATGGGATCCAGAAGTCGAGGACCACTCCTTACCATCCACAAGGGAATGGTGCATGTGAACGCTTTAACCGGACCCTACTTCAGCTGATCCGCACCTTGGCCGAAGATAAGAAAGATCGATGGCCCCAATTCCTTCCAGATCTAGTATGGGCCTACAACAACCAGGTCCACTCCGTGACTGGCTACACCCCTCACACTCTTCTCTTTGGCCGCCCCGGAAAAGGGGTCCATGACCTGAACCTATTCCGCCCAGAAGAAGATGTCTGCCATAACTACCCCTCCTGGCTAAATGCTCACCGCCAGAAGATGGAGACTGTACACCGGCTGGTGAGTCAACAAATCCGGGGCCAGATACATGCTGACCCACTCCCCGTGCAAGAGAAACCCTTAAAGTTGGGACAGCTAGTCTTGCTCCGTATTAAGAAGCCTCAAGGGAAACTTCGAGCCAAGTGGGAGACTGAAGTCTACCGGGTAATCGAACGCCCTTACCCCAATGGACATGTATACCGAGTGCGGGGTGAAGACAGCCACAGCACCCGCACTGTGCACCGAAATATGTTGCGCCCCTGCCGCTCCCGGCCTGACTCCCCTCCCACAGTAACCGGAGGGGGTGACGCTGCTGACATGACTGACGTCACGGACATTTCTCAACATAGAGATCACGTCGACTCTGAGACCGGTGACCCACCTACACAGACCAGTCCCTCTCCCGGAGTACTGACTGGAGTGGGGCGTAAAGACAGTGACGAGGAGGGGAACAACCGACCCTTGCGACGCACTGACCGCACCACTGCTGGGATCCCGCCCGGACGGTTCTACAGGGACCAGTATGTATGGCCCACTTCTCAACCGACCCCTGTGACAACTACAGTCATCACTGCCTTGGAGCCGGCGGTTGTTGACAGGGACTGCCAACCTTTAAGTGGGGGGGTATGTAATGAAGTGGGTAGCCCTGACTGTGTTGTTATTCAAATGGACACTGCAGTGAACATTACACAGTCTGATCCCCTCCCCCAACAGCCTTGTGCTGAGGAAGAAAAAGGGCGGGAGTTGATGATTAGAGATCCAGAGCTCTGTCAGGACAGACTGTGTGGTGTCTCCCGACATAGGGCTCTTTTGCAGCCGGATTCTTGGGAAGAAATACCCCGTGAGGATCGCTGTTGCAACCCCCGGTCTGCAGGACCTTGTCTTACCGAGGGTCCCACTCAAATTCAGGACATTGCCTCCGGAATTCAGGACATTGCCACTGGATTACATGTGCAGGGGCTGTGACTGACATAAGGGAGCCATCTGTGCTACTGTGATCTCCCTTCTGCTCATCGGTTTGCCCCGAGACTGAGAGAGACTTCTGTGCTGCTGTGGGCTCCCTTCTGCTCCTCTGTGTGCCCTGAGACTGGGAGAGACTAACAAAGAAAGATTCTGTTACCTGCGGAAGGAGACCACAGAAGAAGACTGAGGAGTTTCCCCCTTCAGCGCTGCACCGGGACCCGTCATCGTGAGACCCCAGGCCTGCTACGTGGGAGCGACACCTTCTTCTGTGATAGACTGGTACGTGATTTTAGGGAAAGTTAGGGAAAGATATCTCCATTGTTGTGTTTTTTTCTTTGCTTGCTGCGTACCCGGAAGAAGTGAAGATCCAGAGACTCTAATATATACATGTGTGCAGCTAGATCAGTTGACTGTGTTATAGACATGTTTTACAGTAAAGAAATGTTACTACCGGTTAAATCTGAGTATGGGGATTCTGTTGAGAAAGATCATACACACACACCCGCGGCCTTACCACCGGTCGCTACAACATTGTCATGTCACATGAGTTACGTGTCCAATCACTGATCCTATCAGCTCAGACATGCAGAATTTTAATTGCGTATAGGGGCATTTCAGTTAGGCTCCCCGATAGAGGAGATCACCTTGTCACTGGTTATCAGGCTCATATGGATTGGCTAATAAATTAGCTAAGCATCTTCCTTTTTTCATTTGTTTCCAAAGCAGTTAGGTATTTTCACATTTTCCTTATTCACCTTTTCATTTGCTAAGTGTATTTCTACTGTGTTGTAGAGTATGCAGATGAAGGCCATGGAGCCTCGGTTAAGAGTCTACAACATGGACACCAGCCAGTTATCCCACCAGGGAAGGACCTAGCCCAGGGTATTAGTAGCCCTTAAGTCACTATCCAGCCCTTGCGAGCTTGAAGATATGGCCAGGGTTTACCATGGACTAGGTATCCAACCACAGGCAGCTGTTTCGGGGTTGTTGCCCCTCATCAGTGTGGCGCAGGATTCTGGCTGGGTGGGAGCAATGCTTGATAGACAGACATCACAAAGCACCCACTGACCTTGTGGAGACCAGTGGAGGATAACACTGCGGGCACCAGTTAAAGCACTCAAACACAGTGAAACCCAAGGTGCATTGCTCCCTAGAATTTGAATATGCAGATGAAGGCTTAAGGGCTACTAATACCCTGGGCTAGGTCCTTCCCTGGTGGGATAACTGGCTGGTGTCCATGTTGTAGACTCTTAACCGAGGCTCCATGGCCTTTATCTGTATATTCAAATTCTAGGGAGTAATGCACCTTGGGTTTCACTGTGTTTGAGTGCTTTAACTGGTGCCCGCAGTGTTATCCTCCACTGGTCTCCACAAGGTTAGTGGGTGCTTTGTGATGTCTGTCTATCAAGCATTGCTCCCACCCAGCCAGAGTCCTGCGCCACACTGATGAGGGGCAACAACCCCGAAACAGCTGTCTGTGGTTGGATACCTAGTCCATGTTAAACCCCTGGCCATATCTTCAAGCTCGCAAGGGCTGGATAGTGACTTAAGGGCTACTAATACCCTGGGCTAGGTCCTTCCCTGGTGGGATAACTGGCTGGTGTCCATGTTGTAGACTCTTAACCGAGGCTCCATGGCCTTCATCTGCATATTCAAATTCTAGGGAGCAATGCACCTTGGGTTTCACTGTGTTTAGTGCTTTAACTGGTGCCCGCAGTGTTATCCTCCACTGGTCTCCACAAGGTCAGTGGGTGCTTTGTGATGTCTGTGTTGTAGAGTGTAGCTGTATATTTCTTTATAGATGTTTTTTCACCTGGCACCTGTTCATATTCATAGGTGTTGCTGGTCAGTTTTCTGATAAATTTGTAATTATTTTTTCTGACTAAGCACCTTCACTCCACCCCTCACCCCATAGCCATGGTGTGTTTACCATCTATTAAGCCAGATTCCTATATGCCCAGACATGCAAATTTTTAATTGTACTGTCACACCATTACAGGTGGAACTAACTAGTGGATCCACTAGACCACTGAGATACCATGGAGGCTGATACCAGAAACAAGCCGGTCAAGAGAGTCAGATAATGAACAGAGTTTATTAGTACAATAAGGGATAGGTCCCCAAGGCTAGTCCACAGGGCCAGAGCACCAGGGTCCCCCTAAGGGAGCACAAGAAGGGTTACACATATACAGGGATTCCTCCAAGCGCAGCCAGAGAGGGTCCAATGAACCAGTCAACCATTCTTACTCACTCTCAGAGGATACAGGAAACCGCATGCACTGCTAGTGACCTGAATTGGCAACTTAGACTAACTACGAAGTTCCTCAGGCACCTTCCATAGGAAGTAGGAACGATAAATACCCCAGCCTCTCAGCGATTGGCTGAGAGGTGGTGTCATAAAAAGGGCGTACTGGCCCTTTAGATTTGCACAGAGCAACGCACATGTGCCCTATGTACGTTCCCCAGGAAACCAGGAAGTGAGGAGGCAGGAGAGAGACGCCGGGGAGCCACTGCAGACGAAGCAGACAGCGTGGGAGTGTGAACCTGGTATGTATGTCTGCGGTGCACAAGGGGTGCAGGCGGCCAGCTGGGACCTGATCCCCCTGCACCCTGAGGATGGGTCCTGCCAGTCGCAGGGTGACATGCACTTAGAGGTATTTCAGGTTAGGTTCCCCATAGTGGAGATCACCTTGTTGCTGGTTATTGGGCTCATGTGGATTGGCCAATACATTAGCTAAGCGTCTCTTTTTTTTCATATATTTCCAAAGCAGTTATGCATTTTCACATTTTTCTTATTCACCTTTTCGTTAGCTAAGTGTATTTCTACTGTGTTCTGAAACGCAGCTGTATATTTCTTTATAGTTATGTTTTTTTCAGCTGGCACCTGTTCACATACATTGGTGTTGCCGGTCAGTTTTCTGATAATTTTTTAAGTTTTGTCATAAGCATGTGAAAGGATGCTTGGTGGGGTTGAGATTAGGTGATGTAATTGGCCATTGCAGAATATTCCACATCTTTGCCTTGTAAATTCCTGGGTTTCTTTTGCAGTATGTTTTAGGTCTTTGTCCATCTGTGGAGCATTCTTCAATCAACCTTGCTATATTTGGAAGAATCTGAGCAGAATGTATAGCCCTGTTAACCTCAGAATTCATCAGGCTACTTCTGTCATTCAGTCACATCATCAATAAATATCAGTGACCCAGTGTCATTGGCAGCCATTCATGCCCATGCTATCACACTGCATTCATCATGTTTTCCAGAGGATGTAATGTGCTTTATATCATAAGCCATTCCAAGCCTTCTCCATACTTTCTTCTTCCCATCATTTTTGTTCAAGTTGTGCTTAATGTCATGGGTCCAGAAAATACTATTCAAGAAATGAGATTACTTTTTTAAATGTTTTTTTTTAGCAAAATTGAATCTGGCCTTTCTATTTTTAAGGCTGATTAATGTTTTCACCTTGTGGAGAACCCTCATTAAATCTTCTGTTTATAATACACCTAGATACTGAGACACCTACTTCCTGGAGAGTGTTCTTCACTTGGTTGAATTTTGTGAAAGGCATTATCTTCACCATAGAAATGATCCTGAAAACATCCACCACTGTTGTCTTCCGTGGATGTCCAGGCCTTTTTGGGTTCCCAAGCTCAGCAGTGCAGTGGTTTTTTTTTTCAGAATCTTCCAAAGTGTTGATTGGGCCACTCCCAACATTTCTGCTCCCTCTCTGATGGATTTTTTTTTAGCCTAATGATTGCCTGTTAATCTCAACTGAGGGCTCCATTGATCACATGATGTGGGTTAAAAGCAACAGCTTCTAAATGTGAATGCCACAACTGGAATCAGCTCCCGACCTTTCACCTGCTTAATTGGTTACCTTTGGTCACTTAGAAAAGAGCAATATGACAAAAAAGGATTGCACTTAGGTCCACATTATTCAATAAGGCAGTGCAGATTTGCACGTCCTCAGCCCCTCCCTGAAGTGAAACATCACTGTGACAGCAGTTTCAGGGGCAGGACTGTCAATTCTATGTTCACAAAGGTCTTCAAAATGTCTCTAGCCCACTTTGTCCCCTCCCCCAGTGCTGTGTCTCGGCCCCCCACCTTCTCCCCTCCCCCAGTGCTGTATCTCAGACCCCCTACTCATTCTCACCCACTCCCATTGGTGTCACATAGTGTGTCTCTCCTGTGCAATCGTGAACTGTCAGATCAGGAGGACATAAGTGATGTTAGTAGTCTATCCCGGAGCCTATGCATATTGATGAGTGGGTAGCTTCCATTGACGTCACTTGTGGGTGGTGCTAATGTCCTCCAGCCCAGCCAGTGTGACAGTCCATGATCACACAGGAAAGACACAGCACATTGTGGAGGATATGACTATGACACCCGCACCAGTGGGAGTGGGTAAGAATGGTTGGGGGGGCCCAGACACAGCACTGCGGGAGGGGAGAAGGGGGGACTGGAGGTTGTTTGGAGACCTTTGTGAACATAGAATTGACAGCCCTGCCCCTGAAACAAGTGTCACTGTGACGCTTTGTTTCAGGGAGGGTCTGAGGAAGTGCCTGGGGCTAGTCAGCTCAATGATGCTCCATGTGGGAATCCCAGGATGCACTGGGGGGCACTCATGGTATGTCATCAGGCAGGAAGTAGAAAAAAAACCACAATAGCTGCTAGATATTGTAGAGAGGGAACCGTAGGGAATTATTAAAGGAAGTATATTAGAAAATATCTTAGATTACAGGGATAAATAAGATGGAACCTTAAGATAAAAGTTGTGGGCCTCGAACTAACCCTTTAACAAGTCAACACAGAAAAAGATGAGCCCTCACATAGCTCTGCTGATGGAAAAGCAAATCTTTTTTTCTTGTGTAATTATTGTACAAAGTTAATGAATCTACACTAATTTAGTATCACCATAATTGCACTTACCCGCAAAACAGAGTTGACACTTTATTTGTGCAACACATAGTGTAACATTTAAAATTGCAAAAAATAACAGCAGAATTGCTGTTTTTTTTCTCCCCATTATTAAAGGTCAATAAGTTATATCTGACCAAAAACTGTACAGTGAATAAATACAACTTTTCTGATAAACCATTAAGCTCCCATACAGGTATGTGGAAGAAAAAATTTAATTGCTAAGAGAAAAGAAAAAAAAAAGTGGTTTTGGTCACTAAAGCCAAATTAGACTTGATCCTGAAGGAGTTAAAGCAGGAAGTCTACCAGAATAGATATATTATATAATAAAAGGGAAGAAATTATTTAATATTTTGTAGCGGTAAATATACATTACCCTAACCACTGTATCCTTCATTTAGGAAAGCAGTAAAAATGAACAGGAGGTTTTTACCTTTTTTTAAGAAAGTGGATTGAGGACAAGGCAAATCTTTTGCAGATACAGAACAGAGACATATGTAAGAGTAAATTAAATCAACCTGCTATAATACTGTCTATACTTCTCTCTTTCTTCAAATAAATGGTATCATATAGCCTTGCTTATAATCTCCGCATAACATTTATGTGAGAGCATAAAACACAACACAGCTGTAAGTAAAACAATATGCGTGTTTCCGAAGGAACACAGAAACATCTTGCCAATAAGGGTATATTCTCAACAAATGAAAGATGACCTGAAATTGACTCAGTGGGACAGGAGAGGCCTGATGAGCGAGCAGGAAAAAATGGGAAAAGGCTGTTGCAACAGAAGCAATTATATGATGGATTTTAGCTTTCAAAAGTTCATCTTTTGATATCAAGAAAAACACATTGTTGCAATATTGTACAGACGCCAGGACAAGATTATACTGAGGATTTAAAATTTCTGTCTGAATCCTGTAGAATATTTTCTTAATAATTTTCGCATACCGAATTTTCCACATTAAAAGGAAATATGAACGGATCATTCACCGTACACGGTGAAACAAAAAATGATTTGGAAAATGAATGCTTGGGGGAGATGGAGCTTCATCTGTGTTATGTTGCTGTGTTATAACATAGCATGATGAATGGATGCCTGGAGAGCTCAATTGCTGGTCTGCTTCACGGGAAGGAGCTTAAACTAAATTCTTTTGCAGCGCTGCTGACTTGTGTGTTGACTGCAAATCTCCTCTCCAATTTACTATGCATGCAGGTTTCATAAGCACGTCCTCCGTGAACCAGAATTTCATATTTATGCTATATACTGAAGCTGCATTTTATAACTTGCAAAACAATTTGGATGACTGCAAAGTCTCAATGTCTAATATACTTTTTGACATATGATGTTTGTAATGGCAGCCAGACAAGTATATGCCCGGGTTCTTGTTGAACTTCACAGCTGGAAATATTTGCAGGAAATAGGAAGAACAGCTTTGCATTTTTATGTAGGAAAGAAAAGACCTACCAATTTATTTAGAAAAATGTACACATTTTATTTCCATTTTAGGCCTTTTAACCCGAACCCTGTACACTCAATAATGAATACACTGTCTGAAAATGCTTTATGATGCATGATAGGATTTATCTACGTTTGCTGCAAGGCCTCATTTATATGTTACCTCTATGCATACATGTGTAGTAGAAAATTGAAAATTTACTTGAAATGCAACACCAATACACCATTCTTAAGGTACCATCACACGTAGCAATATCACCGCCATATGGCTTGTAATTTGACATGAGCGCGCATGTTACGGGCACTTTTTTGCACATCGCCGTCGCCCTGTCACACATAGAGATCTCGTGTGCGATGTTTGGCGATCCTGCGTTCCAGAAATCACCTGGTGCAGACCGGAATCAATTTGACATTCCCACGTCGCCGCCAAATCGCCGCTTCACACGCCACCACCGCATCAGCGATGTGGGCGTAGAGTGTGAGTATGGCGCGGAGACAAGCGTGCCACAGTGTTTTTCACCGCGCCCCTACCACTCCGATTGGCCGACACAACTGCGTCAGCCTTGTCAGGATGTCTGCGCACTACATGACGCATGTGTCCTTTTTACTATATCGCTATTCAAATATGGCGTCTTAGCCATGGCCAGCTAATGGGAATGCAGGAGCGACCACCAATCGCGGCAGACGGGGCGAGCCAAACGGAATGCTCAGGCAAGCCTCTGGAATTGCTTCCAGATGGTCTGAGCTCGCATTCTACATCGCTATTGCCCTGTCACACACCAAGATACGCATAAATCGCCTGGTGGTTATCGCCTGATTTCACTGCCCTGCAGAGAGATCAGGTGACGACGCTCCACCGGCGATTTCACGCCATAAAATCTCCCTGCCTCACGTCACTACGCACAGGCGATGTGGTTTCCACATCGCCGAAATACACAAATTTACGGCAATATGGAAGGCATATTGCTGCGTGTGACAGTAACTTTAGCATAGGGTCAGACTTGCATCTGCCCCTAGCCTTAAAGATGCACTTGAAACCTAGAATTTTGCAGGCTCAGCGCATAGCGTTACTGGCATGTTACGCTATGTGCTGCCTTTTTATAGTATCTCCATGCTTACGGATTGACCACGCAGCCACCAACTCCACTCAGCACTCCCAGATATGCGTTTTGCAGAGTGCACAGGAAAACACTATAAACCACGTTTCCTGTGCAATCATCAAAAGCATATACCCAGGAGTGCTGAGTGGAGTCGACAGCTGCGTGATTAATCTGGTAACCATAGGGATACTGTAAACAGGTGGCGCATAGCGTTACATGCCGGTAACACTATGCGCTGAGTCTGCACATTTCTAAGTTTCAAGCGCATCCTGCAGGCTAGGGGCAAACACAAGTCTGACCTTACTGTTAAAATGCCAAATCAGGGAACATTTAAGGTGGTTACCCAATATAATCTTGTGCCACCCACTTCCACATTAGAAGTTAACGTTGTTGATGATGTTACAACTAGAGATTCGTGAACCTGGAGAAGTCAAGGTTCAGGATTTAAAAAAGTCCATCCGGGTCCACTGAACCCCGACTTCTGCAAAGAAGAAATTAAAGAAACGGGACGCAACCGCCTGGAATTAACAGTTAGGGTACCTTTACACACGGCTACATTTGTAGCTTGTCACCAGGTTACTTACTGGTTGCAGCGAAATCATGGATACATGAATCCATTTGTACACAGCAACAAGATAGAACCATGTATCCATGTATTTCACTGCAACCAGTAAGTTACCTGGTGACAAGCTACAAATGTAGCCGTGTGTAAAGGTACCCTTAGGTACAGGTGCAGAATCACACAGAAGTATGTCAAGTGTTTAAGGGACAGAAAAGACTTCTGTAAAGGAGGCATATAACTGTGTATAAGATGAAAAGTTTATGCAAAATCTTTAAGTTACACAACAAAAAAAACTAGAGCCAAGGAAGCATAAAATCACTTAAAACCAACGTCACCATGCAACAAAAGACTGGTTCTCACAACACAAATGTGATAAGGGTAAATCACAAGACATGCACCACGAATATTCAACATACAGTAAACTGTAATGTACAAGTAGGCAGAGGCTCAGTTATATACATGAACTAATGCACCATCAATCATCATCTACTGTTGAGATAAGTCTAAGTATAAGGCATATAGTGATATCAATAGAAGGAATGCAAAGTCCCTAATGTATGAGAGACCAGGGTCAGCACCAGTCAATCAAAGTGTATATGCATCACTGTCATAACCTGAAAACCAAGAGACTCAAAGTATAAACCTCCCGCAATTCCCAGTTGGAGCACAATCCTGCAGTTGTAGGGATCTGCTCTCTTGAGCCGAAGCCTAGCCTAATACAATACCAAGAGGAGTGTCCTGCCAGTGTTGGGAAATGGCCTCCCAGCGTGTGGAGAGAACAGTGAGTACCAACGCATTTCGCCACAAGCATGCCTTCATCAGGAGCTAGAGACTTGTAGAAACTGGCCCAGTATTTAAAGTTTTGAGAGATATTAATGGTGATTACCTTTAGTGCTTGTGTGTTTCAAACCGAGGACTACTTGTGCACCAAGATTAATACGGAGATAGGGCACTGTTAAATGCCACACATATTGTCCATAAGAAAGAGTGGTGTGACTGTCATAGATCAAAAGGGTCCCACTCATTCTCAAAGGTGATAATATAAGTCAGAGTTGAGTCCCCATGGAAATGATAAAAACATTACTGGTTGACTTATGAGGCGAGATCGATATGGAGAAAAGCATAGTTTATTGTAAGTGCCATTCAGGTTAGCCAAAGGAAGGAGTGGCCTAGTTAACATAGATCACTCAAGATTAAGGTCCCCATAGAAATGACTTGAAGGCCTTATAAAGGTTTTCCCAGTTGACTTGTGACACCAAAAGCAGACTTTTAAATAGATGCTGGATGAGGCCCCTGTAGGGATCTACAAAAACACAAGTCTAATAGTTATGAATCCCATACATAAGGGGTATGGGCGAAGCAAGCTCTCCAAATGGAGACTCTTATCCTCAGCAATGTATCTAGATAAGGGTCACAACGATCAGCACCAACTCCTTTGCGTCACAATCATTATCTGAAATTATTCCTACCAGCAGTTTATACAGCAAGAGTTAACCAAGACCCCTCCAAAGCCCACTATGAAATATATAGGCCATGGTGGAGGCAAGCTCTCTCTGCGCAAAAGAAGACTGCAGAGATGGAACAAGCGTCCTCTTGCTGCATCTGTGTGATCACACTGACAGCCTTGGGGACCTGTGACATCAGTGAGAGCTTCCCCGTTGTCAGTGAATTCAGGTGACCCCCGCTGCCATATTGCAGAACATGGCAGCACAGCTGTCCGGCAATTTACTTAACTGAGCAACCTCTCCCAGAATCCTATCAGTCATACATACTTTAAGAGAAGGTCCTATTAGCCTGCATGTCTGTGTCTTTCTAAGTTCTGATCATTGTTTGCTGAGCCCGGACTGATACTTGATTACCCCTTTGCCCTCTCCCTAAACTTGACTTGATCTCCTTGTATTTTGACCCTGAAACGTAACCTGACCATGTCTCAGTTTCCTTCCTTGATTCTACGTGTCTTCTTGGAAACCAAAGCCTGCACCACTGCCTGACTATGCCTTTGCTTACTCCTGGAATCCTCTATAAATCCTTCAGGCACCTGACCTAGGTTTATGTGACTACACTGACTTCTTTAATTAGCCATGAATAGTGACTAGCATCACAGTTAATGTGTCCAGTTCTCATGAAAAAGGCACTTACATGATACCTGTCAATTGTACACATGTGTCTGTAAGTGTATTGAGTGATAACAGTATTGGTACTGCTCACAATGCAGAATAAGTGGCACCCGACAACTCCTTTAAGACGAGCCTCAATAATTTTCCCATAGAAATGTCTCATAATTACCCGGAAGACTGTTACTCAAATTTATGTGAACCCTCACCCTTGTGGTGGCAAGTATGCATTTCATTTTTTCTGCAGAACATGTAAGATATTACAGTACAGTTATAGATAGTGATTTAGAGCTGAAGTGCTTTCGTATTGAGTTGTTCACTTTTCCCATCTTTTCCATCTGGATCAGACGCTCACAGTAGTCACCACACTGTATGATTGCCGTCACAGTATGCCCCAACTGTATAATGGCCTCTATGCTGTATAATGGCCCCCACATATTATGAGCACCCTTTCACAGATGTCTCTACAATGTATGAGGGACCAAATCGCAATATGAGAGCACCCCCACACTATATATGGCCCCCCCAAAGTAGTTCCCACACTGTATATGGGTCCCTATCAGCAATTCCCACACTGTATGATTACCCCCATGGTAGAGCCCCAAATTGTATAATAGCCCACACACAGTGTGGAACTAGAGTGACTAGGGCCTACAAAAGGGATTGATTCCACAGGGCCCACCCTACTGCTACTCTGCATAGACATTTTACCTGTTCATAGTGCAAATTTATATACATGAGACACAAAACTGTGTAAAACAGCGTTTGGCTCTTAAGGGATTTGTCACATTTTTCAGCTTACATGCACCAGCCTAAAGAGATTTACTACAATCAGGGACTGGTTTACAATTCTGTGGTATTTACGACACCTTTGTGAAGTAAATTGTTTTGGAATTTTTTGGCCACGCTCGCCTGCATCCCAATTCCATGCAGCTATGCTCTCTTTTAAAAAATTCCCTTTTTCCACATATAGTCTACATAACCAAATCCCACCCTCTACCACATATAGCTGTCCTCCTCCCACACATATAACCTATACAATCTAGAACCCCCCACATACCTCATGTATAGCCTAATCCCCGTCCAACACATATAACCTAGTTGAAACCTTCATCACATATAGCATACAAAGTCTAGTCACTCCTCTCTCTCATATAACATAAAGCCATGCCTCTCCTCCCCAATATATATCATAAACAGCCTAGTCTCTATTCCCATACATAAAGCATACACAACCAAGTCCACACTCTGCCAAAATTGATACATATGGATCCACTTTTCTATTACCCATATCAGTTTCACATAGCATGGTATTTCAAAATGAAAACTGCTTCACCTACCAGTTTTCTGAGCTCCAGAAAGGAGTCTAGTTGATGATAACATTAGCAGAAGATAGAGGAAAGGAGGTCCGGAGAACTGCTCCAATCACTCAGTACCAATCACATTAGAGCCTCTCCAAGCCCCTAGTCTGAGGCGCCAGAAAGGAGGAAGGTTCAGCATGCACTATACTGCACTGACCCACCTACCCAGTTTCATCGCACTGGGCATGAGGATTGGGGGCAATGAAGTACTGCACTGCACTGACCCATCTACCTAGTTTCATAGAACTGGGCATGAGAATGGGGGGCAATGAAGTTGGTTAGATTGGCTCCTCTGAATGACAGATGTGAACTAGCACAGCTTTTCATTGCTCTGCTAATCACCATTTGGACTGGCGCACTCTTTCCTTCTCCTGGTGTGCGGTCACAAGGTATTGGAATCAAACTGACACCTGTACAGAAGAAGTGTTAGTGTCATTGGCATTTATCCTGCACAGGTGTCAGTCTCACTCCAACACTTAGGGTACCTTTACACGCCGCTACGGCAGGATGGATACAACCCGCTACAGGCTACAAATGTAGCTTGTAGCGTCAATATAGCCCGTAGTAGCGGCGTCTGAAGACGTTACGAGGTAGCCGGCTACAGATACATCTGTTTCCGAGCACTGCTCAATAACAGATGGCTACAAAGCCGATTGTAGCGAGCTGTATCGGCGTGTAAAGAAGCTACAGAAGGGATGTCTGGACACCAGGCTACGTAGCTGGTATGTAGCTGGGGCGTGACACAGGCTCCGGGATACCGCGCCCCATCAGCGATCATTGGAGGAAGCTCCTGCATGACGATTGGTAGTCGCTGCATAGGGAGGCATATTTAAGGAGCTGACCAGTCACACTACACAATCGCTCGAGCGTGCTGTATTACTCAGCCTCCTGCGTTGCCTGCCCAATTAGGATGTTATTGCTTTGTCCTATCAGCGTACGGACGGCTCGTAATCCACAATTGTGGCACGCCTATGTGCTGTCCCTGCTGAACCAGGCCTGCCCATATTAGCTTGTTGTAGCGGTGTGTAAATGAGGTAAGCTAAGCTACAGATGGCTACTTGAGACACCCGGCGATGTAGCTAGCTATAGATGTAGCGTAGTGTAGCGCACCTTGTGGCGGCGTGTAAAGGTGGTGCGTTTCCCGTTTGTAACCGTTTGAGCGTGCTCGTGCACGTGAAGTAGTGGGTTGTATCCATCCTGCCGTAGCGGCGTGTAAAGGTACCCTTAGCACACATCAGGTGGATAGAGTGCACTGCTATTGATGCAGAACAGCTCAGCAGTGAATAGCTGTGCTAGGGTAGTTAGGGGCAGAGCCTTCCATCGGTTGTCAATGTTGGCTGAGCAAGCAGGGCCCACCGGAGGTTTTCTTGATTTCCCGGTGGGCCAGTCTGAACCTGCCCACATATTAGCTACAACACTGTATAATGGCCCTGCATTAGCCCCCAAACAGAATAATGGACCTCACATTAGCTTCCAACCTG
The DNA here is from genome assembly GCA_033576535.1 of Allobates femoralis. Classification (NCBI taxonomy): domain Eukaryota; kingdom Metazoa; phylum Chordata; class Amphibia; order Anura; family Aromobatidae; genus Allobates; species Allobates femoralis. The sequence goes on along the minus strand of JARQOC010000005.1, from coordinate 222,318,541 downwards.
TATAGTGGCTCCCACATTAGCCCTCATGCAGTTTAATCACCCCCACATTAGTCCCCAAGCTCTACAATGACCCCCACACTAGCCCTTAAGCAGTATAATGGCTAACACATTAGACCCCAAAGTGTATAATAACCGCTGAGAAAAGCTCTCATGCTGTATAATATAATACATGAAATGTAAAGCTAGCTCACCTAGTCAGCCGTATTCAGGGGAAACTGTTGTCTGCCATTAGTCCGCACGGAGCAGGGGAGCACACCCTGTTGCAATGAGCCACAGGAAGAAACAAATAAATTCCAGCGGAATGCATTCTTAGTGGCAATTTTAAATCCTTTTATTTCCATATCTTTAAAAATTGTTTCTCCAACAAGTTTCCTCTTGGTTAACCAATGGGCACACAATAGAGAGTAAGCAGACCACTCTAGGTCTTCATCTTGGTCTAATATGAATGCTATATCTCAATTAGCATTATAGTAAGTGCCTTCACTAAGAACCAATTAAAATAGTCTTAATTAAAAGTGAGTGTTAACCCTTCTTGTAATACAAATGCTATAATCTCCGTTAGTAATATAGTAAGTGCCATGCTGAATATGGTCCCAGCACTTTATGAAGGCCCTCAAAGTAGCCAATTTAAGGTAAGATATGATCCCCACATTGTTTTTGGGCCCCCCACACTGAGGGTCTCTCACTGTTTATGATGCCCACACAGTCATAGCAAAAGTTTTAATTAAACTTAGAAACATCATATACTCACCAAATGCAGAATCTTGATGAGTCCACCAACGGAGATCAGGCAGACCAATGCACTGAAGTCATAAACGCATCTACAGGAAGTCAGAGTCCTGGTGTGGTGCGATTATGTTACCTCTCCGAAACTCTGATGTCTTGTGTGGGTGCCAGAGCTTTGAACAGTGCACCACCCCGTTGTTTTGTAGACTGCAGGTAGGGATGGGCGAGTCTACTCGCTAGGACTCGATTACTCGGCGAGTAGTAAGGGACTCACAGGACTCGGTACTCGGCGAGTTTCCCAGCGATTACTCGCACAGTAACGAGTCCAATGCAAGTCAATGGCAATCTTAGTTTTGTCAGAGTTTACTTTTTCTCACTCGCTAGACTCGCTATATCACATCGCTATGTAGCTTGAATCTCCCCAAATCGTTTAAACAATCGCACTGCTTCACGGATACCCACTATCAGCAGCAAGTCTGAGCGAGTCTGAGCAAGTCTATGAATCCGAGTCCTGTATACTGTATTCGGGACTCGCGAATACAGAATCTGTTATGTTCCGACAAAGCTTCCGAGACAGCATAGCGTGTTAGGTCAGAAAACTTGTGAAGATGGACAAGCATGTTAGCCAATCTTATTCAGTAATGCCACAGCCATGTTGGTTGTGGCAGGACTATGATTGACTTCTGTCCATCGTGATGCCTATGTCATGTATGAGAGGCGAGGCTGTATATAAGCCTTGCCACCGCCATTTCCTCCACATTCCTGTGACGATCTGAGCTAGTGCAGGGTGAGGTAGATGCTGGAGCAGATCATAGGGAGTGTCAGTCAGTGTAGGGAAACTTCAAGATTCCTTATATTTAACCCAAACAGCTCTTCTGAGAGCTACCAGGAGGACAGAGGAGTACTGTGTAGAGGACTGTAGGCAGGCAGGCAGGCAGGGAGGAGCAGCATTACAGTGCACAGAGGACCGACCTCATAGCTTAGCTTACTCACTCAGCTTTCCTAATAGCTGAAGTCAGAGGCTTAGCTGAGGTACTATTTCTTATTTTTTTGCACCTGATAGATTTTGGGTCATAATAACCCCTTCAGCTTTATTTTCTCTGTGGCAGACCAGTGCGTTGCTGCTCTCCTACCTGCAAATAGCACGTACGCCACCTGATTGTGCGACTACTTGTGCGCACTTAATAATTTTTGCAGGGACTAGTGTGCTGCTTCACTGCCAAGTGTTAGCACACACTTAACCCGTCAGCAGGTGACGCATACAGCACCACCTAACTCCATCTCGGTGGCTGTGCGCACTTAATAATTTTTGCAAGGACTAGTGTGCTGCTTCACTGCCAAGTGTTAGCACACACTTAACCCGCCAGCAGGTGACGCCTACTGCACCACCTAACTCCATCTCGGTGACTGTGCGCACTTAATAATTTTTGCAGGGACTAGTGTGCTGCTTCACTGCCAAGTGTTAGCACACACTTAACCCACCAGCAGGTGACGCATACAGCACCACCTAACTCCATCTCGGTGGCTGTGCGCACTTAATAATTTTTGCAAGGACTAGTGTGCTGCTTCACTGCCAAGTGTTAGCACACACTTAACCCCCAGCAGGTGACGCCTACAGCAGGGGGGGGGTCGGCTTATACACGGGTCGGCTTATACACGAGTATATACGGTAAATGCAATATAACGTGTAACGTGTGAACACATTTAACTTACCCATATTGCTCTGTGCATCCTGGCCACTGCGATGGAATGCAGGGAACATGACTTGAGCGACCTCCCTCCAGGCTGTAGTCCGCTGGATGTTATCCCCATAGGCAGGGTCAGTGGGCAGCCAAAGCAGGGGCCGAGCCTCCACCAGGTCAATAAACTGCAGCGTGTTGACACAGGACATGCTTGCTCTGTGTGTGTGTGCGTCTGTCAGCTCGAGTCGGCTTATTTCCTGTTTGCTAAAAGCATGGTGTGTGCTGGAGCAAATCGCTTGCCTCACCTCATCGGCGCCAAATAAGACAAACACATGCGAGTTTGGCCTCGGACACAGCAGCAAAAAACTGTTGCGAGTGGGGTTTCCAAAACGGCAATGCGAGCGCTTTCTGAGACACATCTGCGATTTGTAAATCGCACATTACTCGCTATTACTCGCTTCCCCATTCATTAACATTGGACTCGCTAGACTCGCAACGAGTAGCGAGTCCCGGGCTCGGACTCGCTAGAGTCAAGCGATTCCGAGTAATTTAGGACTCGCCCATCTCTAACTGCAGGTTTAAAGCAACCTCCATATTACAGAAAGGAGAGCAGTAGTGTAGGGAGATCATGTCTCCCTGCTCTATCACAGAGCTTAACTATATTGGCATTCTACGAGTTGTGCTCATTGTGTAGTGAGCGGTCATTGTAGAAACTGCCTGCACCACTCAAATGTTACTTTATACATTTCAAACCACTAATACCTTCACAGAGTTGTCCCATCACAAAAACCCTATTTCATAATCTAAAATGGATGTCACAGAAAATTGCTGTGAGCGCAACTCCCAGATTTATAGACATGGCTGATCCATGCATTATGTCACACTCACCTGGTGAGGTGGATTCAGGACAGGTCAGGGTAGGCGCATTTAACTTGAGAATTGATATAGAAATTTGGAAAAAGGCACATAGAACAGCAAGGACTTGGACCACAGTTCTTTCTGGACAGCAGAGAAATAAGTAAGGCAGGACAAACCAGAAGCATCAAAACCAGGTCGATAGAAGAGGATTATAGCAGGTCTGAAGCAGCACACTGATGTAGGTAGGAAGCATCTTAATGTGAAAAGACTCAAATAACAGTTTATAATGTTATCAGAAAAAGATGGGCTACCTAGAGTAGATGCAAGTTATAGAATCCACAGCAGAATGTAATATTGTGAGAACAATTTTTAATAAAAGTTTATGATGCTTACAGCAAACATTATGTTAGCCAGCATTAGATGCCCAGGCTCTAGCAACAGTTTAAGGCTACATTCACACTGTGCGTTTTTGGTCCGTTTTTGCTCTGTTTTTGCTCATCAGTTTTTGTAGCCAAAACCAGGAGTGGAACAATCAGATGAAAAGTATAATACAAACATGTCACAACTTCAGTATATATCACCCACTCCTGGTTTGGCTACAAAAACTGATAAGAAAAAAACAGACCAAAAATGCAGTGTGTATGTAGCCTAACTTTGTTACAGCAAATGATGTGTTAACCAGCAGCAGACACAAATAATGGAAATCACAGAAGTCTGAGAAGTGGAGTGCAACAGAAGAAACAGAATGGTGGCGGTTTCCAAAAGCAACTGGACACATTACAGAGTCAAAAAGAGATCATGCAACTGAGGAACATCTGGCCATTTGTAAGACCTGCTTTGGAGAACACAAAGGGCAGTGGCCATAAGGGAAGAGTGTAGAGCGGAACTGCAGGTAATGTTCCCAGGGGTCACGAAAAAACTTTTAATTATTGAGAATTAGCAATTTTATCAAGATATGATATTTGGGATAATACGGTAAAGTAAATGAAAGTTAGCAGTGGAAGATATCAATGGTTCAATACAACAGAATGATTCAAATATAGTACCATGTATAATTCATACAATTCGTTATTTATATATAAATTGGGAATTTAGAGTGAGTCTCAAGAGAATGTATCTGCTGATAAATGAGAAGAGCAGTGATCAGGGGAATTAGACTAATGTTCTAATATTCTATTCATCCAATGAGTTGTGGCGCAGGAAACGTAATGTAAATGATATAAATTACAGTACACAGCATGAGTAGTATTGCATTTAGCAAATGTGCTAGGTCTCTTTATCTTGAGTCTGGCAGTTTTGCAAGCATAAAATATATGATAGATGAGGTGAGGAAAATAGCAAAAGCAGAACTGAAGATGGATCTGATATTTTGCTAGGTGACCAATTAAGCAGCCAGGTGCAAGTGAAAGAATCAATGCCTCAGCAGACGGTTAGTTAAAAGCTTGAAAAAAAACAGTCAAAAGTTAAAGGGCAGTAGAGTGTTATAGGAGTGAAAACATAGACATGTGCTATAGATTATGTTAAGACGTTTGACAATTTCTACAGTTCCTTATAAAGAAAATCAAGTAGGTACTAGAGTGGGAGATGTGCGTACTAGGTAGGTCAAAACCATAATCTGTAAAACATTCTTCATTTTCTATTTACCTATTAAATGACTTGTACTGCTTGAAACTGGCTGGCCAAAATCTATTGGTAATAAAAACTGTCTTAAGGGCACTTCACACGCTAGGATCTCGTTAACGATATCGTTGAGACGTCACAGATTTGTGAACGTTCTAACAATATCGTTAGTGCATTGTTACGTGTGACCGAATGATGTAGGAAGGAAAAAATCGTTGGAACGTTCATCAAAAATTTGAGATCCTGACCTCAAATCTATCATTTGTCAACCAATTAACGTCCTGGGAAGCAGCAACATCGTTCAGTGTGACACCTTTTTGAACGATGTCGTTCATAATTCTCCTGTTCTTGCCGCTTTGTGAAATCGCTCAAACGTTCTTCTCCAAATTGCTGGAGCATTGCCAAATTTAACATCGCTAACAATATCCTTGTGTGTGACAACGCACTAACGATGTCGGAAGGATCACGGTCACGTGACATAGCTAACGATCTCATTCACCTATATCGTAGCGTGTGACGTGGCCTTAAAGAGGACCTGTCACCAAACCAGGCATGGTGATCTAATTACAGCACTGGATACAGCATGTCTGCAGCATGCAGACAAGGGGTCCCCCAGCCCTTGAGCAGCCCTGTACCCCGAGATAATACAGTTAGAAAAGTTACATGCTACAGCCACAAAGGAGGTGGCTAGGGGCTGCAGCCAAGGGCAGATTCAGACCCCCTGCATGTGTAATCTGCCCACTGCTGCCAATCATTCTCTCCCTGTCTGCAGCATTTAAACTGAGGGGCGGGGCTACACGGAGAGAAAAAAAAAACTCAGTTTAAATGCTGCAGACAGGGAGAGAATGATTGGCAGCGGTGGGCAGATTACACAGGCAGGGGGTCTGAATCTGCCCTTGGCTGCAGCCCCTAGCCACCTCCTTAGTGGCTGTAGCATGTAAGTTTTCTAACTGTATTATCTCGGGGTACAGGGCTGCTCAAGGGCTGGGGGACCCCTTGTCTGCATGCTGCAGACATGCTGTATCCAGTGCTGTAATTAGATCACCATGCCTGGTTTGGTGACAGGTCCTCTTTAAGGCTTCATCCACATGATACCAACTATAAACTAAAAAAAATAGTAAGCAAAATGTATCCATTAAATAAAAGAAGTGGATTGCACTTTAGCGCAAACACAATCTTTGTAGCTTGTGAAATAACCTCCAGGATGTCTCTCCTTTACCGGATTTACAGTGTCGGCATGTAGATGGAAAGCAATTACCTCTGTGTGGCACACATGCATTCTTCATCTTCAGTCTTACAATAATTGGTGCAGATGACCACAGAAAACAAGACAGGTATTGTGCACCCAGACGGGTAGTAGATATCCAAGAGGGGGTTATATTATACCCACAGTAACAAGGTGATAAAATTACAATATAAAAAAATAAGGATAGAGAGATGCAGCACACCAATACCAGCCCCAACCTGGGTTTCACCTGACAGCTTCTTCCTGGTGCGGATCAAGCATTCTCCCTGACCTATGACCTTTTACATTCTACGTGCATTTCAATACATAAATTAGAGACAAATCTCCATTATGGCTGATCATTTGTATAAATCTTCCAGATGTGTTCAAGATGTGAGGTGTTAAAGACCTGGAGGACTAATTTACAAAATTAAAGCTGATTAAACAGTAGTCAAGCATAAACTCAATGCACAAATGTAAAAATAGGAAAAAGCGCAAGCAAGAATGCAAATGCATCCATATAAGCAAGTATATAGTTGGGATATAATGAATACACTTGTGTCAAATCATACCTATACTGTTTGACACTGATTAATAATGTCTGGGAAAAAATAGGAAAAAAAATATATCAGGACTTTGACAGAATAGAATAGTTTGTCAGGTTAGGCTGGGTGCACATTAGATTGCTGGCCATTGCTAGTGTGAGGTAGTGCCCCGGGGGGTACTCGCTTGCAGCATAATGAAATGTTGAAGCACCGGCCCTCAGCTGGGGGTTTCATGGCAACATGGAACCAATGTTTTGTGATTACAAAGGGTTAACACTGTGTTTCTCAGTTTTATTTCTACAGGTATCTGGCATTCTGTTGTTACCATAGCTACTGGAGTAGCCAATGATTTGGAGGAGCTTTATGAGGAAGCTTAGTAACAGCTCTTGATTGGTGGAAGCTTTGGGCAGGAATAGCCCTTAGGGCCCTTTCACATCAGCGTTTTTTTAAATTTGCGGCAGATGCGGTGAAAAAACCGCATCTGCCGCAACTGCCGCATAACGGTTCCACTTGCGGCACGGTTGCGGTTTTTTCCATAGGAAGTATAGGGGGACTTGCGGCAGATGCGGCAAGTGCGGTATTGCACTTGCGGCAGGTGCGGCAGAGAAAAAAACCGCGGCTTACTGCGGTTTTTTTCTCTGCCGCACCTGCCGCAAGTGCAATACCGCACTTGCCGCATCTGCCGCAAGTCCCCCTATACTTCCTATGGAAAAAACCGCAACCGTGCCGCAAGTGGAACCGTTATGCGGCAGTTGCGGCAGATGCGGTTTTTTCACCGCATCTGCCGCAAATTTAAAAAAACGCTGATGTGAAAGGGCCCTTATATAAACACATTTCTGACAGAAAACAAGCATTATTTGCTGTGGCAAGCCAAGAAGATGCCCGCCCGCCCTCCCTCTTTTATTTATCTCTCTATCTCTTGTTTATTCTTTTTCTTGTCATGCAACTTTATTAGAGTGGGCACAATTGCTCTTTTCCATGAGCGGATTTTGGTTAAATGGTTATAAAGGATTATTTATATTTTTAATTATTTATGGAAATGGAGTTATTTATTAAAATTGGAGTTATTCTTTGGTGTAATTCTTCAAATATTAAGTAACCCTTAATAAAGTTTCATGGCCACTTTTTTTCCACACACAACTGAATGTCTCATTTATCTTATGGGGTTTAATTGTATTTTAAGCATAGGGTGGGTCCTATGTTGCCATGACATTAGTGACATTTTTAATGGGAAACATAACACAGTAGTTTATTTCACTCCATAAACCACTGGTAACACACAACACCCTTTACATTTTCACATATAATATGCATATCATTACATTGCAGTATATGACATTTACATACGACATTACAGGACATTCACATGAGAATCAACGGGAACATGTCATGATCTATTGTTGGTCCCAATGGCGGTTACCTCCGCCTAACACCCTGACAGGGATCATACTCCATCCTATTGCACATGAGTCATCACACGGTACATTTTCATAAACCATTATGACTCACGCATGAAACAGCATTCATGGCATTTTTACATAAACCAATATGCTAAATACTCAGGGCCCACAATAGTACCAGGAACCCTGTCACTCAGTACATATGAGACCCCCACGGGTCCACCAGGATCCGGTACACATACATCTAGATCAACGGGACTATCATGACTCAGTCAGTCCCAAAGTCGGCTGTGACCACCTGGCCCTTGAGCTGTACTCGGTCTCTCATACGGCACATCTGACCACCTGGCCCTTTAGCCGTCCTCGGTCCTCATCACTCATATGACCGCCTGGCCCTTAAGCTGTCCTCGGTCCTGGACATTCCCTGGCATGCACGCTTCACGTGCCACCGGTATGGAGCTGGCAGGCTCCCTTCACTTCCCCACCGGGGACGGATCACTTCCAGCATATCCTCACATGGCAGTGGTCTGGACTGCTCTGACTCTTATCGTCCTCTCTCTCATTCAGACACCTGACAGGTTCTTATCCAGGCAGCCTCACCCACAGCTGCAACCCAGTGAGTCAATCAGCACATCTCAATCACACACAGACCTGAGATGTGATTAACCCCATGTGCACCATTCAGGTTTAGCCCAGCAAACCAATCATACACACAGGTTCAGCCACTCATTAGGCTCATGAATCGCTCAGATCTTCAGCACTCACACTCAGCTGTTTTACTCAGCTCATGAAAACCCTTCAAATGTTAACCCACTGTACACCGGACAGGTTTCACACAGCACACACACACAGGAAAACCGGCCCATGTGATCAGAGACCTGCACCGATAACCCGTGTAATGCCCCCGGTCAGGGGCCACATCACCACACTAGGCACATGTGCTCAGGTATGTAACAGATTGTAGCCACAGACAGGATGGTGGCTGAGACATCTCTCCACCCTAGTGACCATGATAAAAAAAATATTTACTGCATGGCACAAGTATCTTTTCAGTAGACAAGTACAAATTGTATCCATGAGTGAATGAATGAATGCAGACAGGTAGCTCGATCTCGCCTCCAGTGATCCGATCCCAGGTGTGCAAAGAGGGAGCCTACCAACAGGAGAATTTACTAGGGCCAAGAGAACTTGCTCCAGTCCTATAAACTGCATTAAACAGTGTAAGATGATAGAACAGAGGTTGAGGTCTAGGGGTATAGCAAATGGATGATCCATCGGGGTAAAACTATAGCAGATAAAAAGAACAGAGATGATTTGCTGTCTTATACCCCCCCAAAAAAATTGGGTCAGCAAACCGTTTCAAACATGTCAGGGCGTAACTTTCACAGCCCCTTACAGTGCGGATTTCAAGGATATAGCACCTATCTTGCATAAATATATTCCAATGTTGTACCAGGATGCAGACCTAAATAAGGTACTGGAACAAGGTTTCAAATGTGTACCGAGAAAAGGCAGGGACATAGCAAGTTACATCTCCCCCGGCACTTTTCGTGACAATATCGCTAAGTCCACACCCTCCTGGTTAAGATAGTCTGGAAATTACAAATGTGGACAAACTAGATGTGGTCTATGTAAATACATGAAAAAAAGTGATTCCTTCACAAATAGACATACATAAGAGACACACAGGATTATAACCTACTGTACATTAATTGTTCTGACCATGTAGTTTATTTGGCATCCTACACGGTTTGCAGTTTGGACTACGTGGGCTGTGCTAGTCGTCCCTAAAAAGAAGGATATCAGAGCATGTTACACCTGCCGATCCATCCACAGCCAGCAGGCGCAAATCCCTCTCAGGTTTGTCAAGACATTTCTTGGAGAAGCACAATGGCAGGACAGATTGGCCAGTGGTTAAAGGAATTGAACACGTCCATAAGCCAATCCGCGAGGGAGACTGGGATTGCAAACTTCTAAACAGAGAAAGTTTGTGGATCCTCCATCTAGGAACAAGATTTCCAGCAGGTTTAAATTATAAAAGTGATCTCATGTACTTTTATTGATATTTGTGGTTTTATCAACATTCCTACAATATCAATGATCTTACTGAGCATATTTCATCTCCCCTTTTATATATAAGGAACATATGCAATAAAATTCTGAACAACTCTATATCTGTTTTCTGCACTGTGAATTATACATATTGCGTTTTGACTAATTGTGATCTTTCTGTGTGAACTGTACATCATAATAAGAATTTATTGTCATATCATGAAGGCAATCATTTGCCATGTCACAAATCTCACTACCATTGTGTCATTATATGAAGGAATGATGTACATGTTTCACATTGAACATTTAAGGAGTTTTCCTTCTAGGAGTTTTCCTTTAAGGAATTTTCCTTCTAGGAATTTTCCTTCAGTCTTTCCTTAGATTGCAGGTTGCACTTACAATGGGAGCACCATGCCCTAACTTACCTTGTATAAACTGAGGTTTCACATGTGTGCTTACTTGTTTTTCATTGTCAATGTATATATTGTCTGTGTGTCTTGAGGTCCATGTCATTGACAAAGTTTATTGAAACGCGTCTGACCAGGTTGCCCCCACAAGATGCTGCTTTTAATTTTCATGTGAGCACCAAATAAAATAATAATCTATTGAGGAAATATGGACCCAGTGTGCTGAACGTCTTTGAATTTGTCTTCAAATAGTATCCATGCTTGTACTGCCAGATGGAGGCCAAAAGACCACACTATTGGCCTCCAACTGGTGAATGACATTCTATGGTAACGTTACAGTAGATGTTGAGAAAAGCTCTCGATGAAGTAAAGTAAAGGCTACATGCACACATGCAATGTACACCAAGTCTAACAGTTTTCCTACAGGGTCCCAGCAGGGGTGGATTAAGGGTAACCAGGGCCCGGGGCTGTTTAGACTCTGTGGGCCCCCTACCCCATGTGACAGGCCATGTGATGGGCCATGTGATGGGCCATGTGATGGGTCATGTGACAAGTCATGTGACGGGTCATGTGGCAGTGTCATTATAATATACCTGAAACAGATTATTTCATAAAAATAGTTGCCGACTGAAACTATAAGCGATTGATTGGTTGACATGCCCTGTCACACACGTCAATATCGCTGCAATGTCACGTGCAGCAGCAATATGGCACACGATATTGACACGTGTGATGGCCCCTTTACTGAGCACTCCTGATAAGTCCAGAATTGTGCTATTCATTATCTTTTATCCCTGTATGGGCTCTGGCTGGAGCTGCACAGTAAGGAATAAGCCTTAGTTAGAAGACTAAAGGACCTGTCCTCATGTCAGCAAAATCGATGGTCAGCTGACTCAGTCATAGCATGTGACTGGAGGAGGAAGCTGTGAGCAAAGACGCTGGGAGCGACACATACGGAAAAATCTGTGGCAGATTTTAATGGGACCCGGGGTCAACTGCCCAGGTTGACCTCATTATAATCCGCCACTGGGTCCCAGACAAGGCATACAATGAACTCTACAAAAATACTACTCAGATATGGCTCATGGAACCCTGTGGGTACATAGTATACAGAAATGCACCCCTATGTCTTGTAAACACACATTTAGCCTGTTTTTTGTGATGTATAAATTAGTGAACACCCATATGTCAGATATAACGGAACATAAATATTTTTACAACAAATTTTTTTAACCCCCTTCGTCACCCTGTTTTCACCTTCCTGAACAGGCCATGTTTTTCAATTCTGACCAGTGTCACTTTATGAGGTTATAACTTTGGAATACTTCAATAGATCCCAGTGATTCTGAGAATGTTTTTTTTCATGACATATTGGACTTCATGTTAGTGGTAAATTTAGGACACTAGTTTTTGCAGTTGTTTGTAAAATATCAGAAATTTGGCAAAAATGTTTAAACTTTCACAATTTTCAAACTTTTAATTTTAAACCAGATAGTTATGTCATACAAAAAAAGTTAATATATAATATTTGCCATATGTCTTCTTTACATAAGCACCATTTTTGAGACAGCATTTTTTTTCTTATTTCGAAGTCTTGCATGCTGCAAGATCCTCTGGAGTATGACATCTGGTGCTCCCTGCTGCCATGGGAAATGGCTCACCTTCTGACTGTGAGCCTCTTAGGACCTGTTCTGGAATCCAAGACTAACACTGGATAGAGACCTCTCTGCATATGAGGCCCAACACAGGTAGCTCCAATTCACATATGTGTCTTCTGCGGGCCACTCCAGATCTAGTGCTGAAGCACCCTCTGCCCCTGAGGTGGTGATGAAGATAATATTATCCATAGCATGCATATCTTGCGGTAGATCCATAATAGCCAAACTGCGTACTGCAGGCACACGGTAGCAAGCTAAGTGTAGCAGAGTGTAGCTACGTTGTGCTGTACTGCCAAGATGGCGTCAGGCTCTGCAGTGACACCTCTTTGCTTTGTCTGGGGCCCCACCTTTTCCAGTGCCTGGACACAAACAATCACAGGATATTATTGTTTGCACAATCTTGCTGCCTAGCTCCTCATTAACCCCTCCAAAGTAAGGGCTGCAGAAGGTACCTGATTTACAAATCCCATTTCCCATGCGACAAGTAACACGTGAGCTTATGGCTTGGTGGAGGGATTATTGAAGCCTGACATATTTAGAAGAGAAATAATGAAAACAAAATAATGTATTTACCTCACCACCAATTCATCTGGAAAGCTGGATAAGGCTAGTAGGCAGCAATGCAAGAACAAATTCAATCCTAATGATACATATAACATACTTGGGCACATGCCAAAACCTGTATTCTAAATGTATAGAATGAAATAAATGGTGTTCCAGGAGTGTGAACAGGCCTATAAGACTATGTATGTGAAATATATAATGGCCATATGCTATTTTTATATGAATTGCTATCACATAAGTGTAGAAGAGATGGCCTTGCACGCTGCTGACCAAACTAAGTCCTCTGAAACAGATGTAAGCTTTCTGGACTTCGGGGCTGCTGAAACATCTAGCACTGTTTCCACAATTCACACCCTACAGGTGTCAAAAACACCTGCAAACTCCATGAAGCTTAAAAAATTATTTTAAAGCTCAAAAAAAATTCCACAGGTTGAAAAAGAATCGGCACACTCATTGGCAAGGAAGACCTAACCATAATGGTTTGGTGTTGTTCCCAGCCACCAGGTCTGCCGGTTAGCATTTCAGCCTCAAACAATCAGGGAAAGTTTTAGGGCCATTTTAAGGGCTCAGACACACTGGGGTGAAAATCGTAGGAGTGAAGTATGAGTAAATATCGTATTGCACTCCGACCCATGTCAGAGAATGAGTGAGAACACATTAACGTCTGTCAGCCGTTTTTTTTCTTATGCATATTCTGGATGAGAAAAAAGTTGCAACATGCTGCGACAGTAAGCGAGTCACACAAGAGACTCGCTAATGCAAGTCAATGGGTCCGACAAAATATCAGACAGCATACGGACAGCACACATACCATTTGTGCGTGATGCATTATTTTCGCAGCTGAAACACTCAGAACACAGGAAAACAGGCTGAAAAAGAGGCGATACACAGCCAAGCACACCACCACGGAGACTACAAAGATGTCCCAAAGCATCAATGTGGAGATGCTTATCGTTCTGGTGCAGGAAAGGCCTGAATTGTGGGACCCCAGAGATCCTGGGTATGCTGACCAGAGGCCGAAAGATGTCTCATGGATCTACATTACCAGACAACTATTCCCGTGTTATGAAGGTAGTTCATGTGATGTCCAGATAAACCTTGGTAACATATTTAACGTTTATTTTAAATTAACAGCAGACTAAACACCATAGAACTTGGAGCTATTACGGTCCCGACATAGCCGCTGAGACTCCGCCTCATCCCACCCACACGTCGATGTCACACTGACGTAGGTGGTAATGTCATCAGGAAGAGGAAATCCCTGTCAGCTGCAGAAACACAGCACGTGCAAAGAGAGGACGCCAAGCCGGCATGGAGGAGGACAGTAGCGTGCAGCAGGCCAGAGGGAACTGGAGCTTCAAGTCAGCAAGGTAAACCAAGCATTTGATCCATCGCAGGGGGGAGAGTGTACTGAAAGCGATCCCAGTGTAACAACATGTTTAGGGTAAAAATATAGCATTAGAAAGAATAATTGTTAGGCATATGATTGCGTAGATAAGGTGGCAGGGATAAGGGAGGAAGCGCACATTAGATGGCATAGTGATAATGATGATATAGTGAGTAATATCAAGGAAATAATTGACAAATCACAGGATAACGTACCGTAATCAAAAAATAGTACGTAGTAAGTAATGAAACTTTTATAATTAAAGCACTATTTCAGCACATTTAAGGTGACACATATCAATGTATTTTTTAATTCATGTTGTTATAGGTAAAAAAAAAAAATAAAGAGTGAGGGTCGCAAAGGTATCCACATCACGGAGTATATGGGGTAGGGTAAAGATGTTTTATAGTGAATTATATGTATACATTTGCAGATTTTATGAGGATACAAAGACCGCACAACAAGAATATGCTTAAGTATTAAAGAAATACAGTTGTGGCCAGAAGTATTGACACCCCTGCAATTCTGTCAGATAATACTCAGTTTCTTCCTGAAAATGATTGCAATCACAAATTCTTTGGTATCATTGTCTTCATTTAATTTGTCTTCAATGAAAAAACACACAAAAAGAATTGTCCTAAAGCCAAATTGGATATAATTCCACACCAAACATAAAAAGGGGAGGACAAAAGTATTTGCCCTGTTAGAAAAATCATGTGATGCTTCTCTAACTTGTGTAATTAACAGCAAATGTAACTTACCTGTGGCACCTAACAGGTGTTGGCAATAACTAAATCACACTTGCAGCCAATTGACATGGATTAAAGTTGACTAAACCTCTGTCCTGTGTCCTTGTGTGTACCACATTGAGCATGGAGAAAAGAAAGAAGACCAAAGAACTGTCTGAGGACTTGAGAAACAAAATTGTGAGGAAGCATGAACAATCTCAAGGCTACAAGTCCATCTCCAAAGACCTGAATGTTCCTGTGTCTTCCGTGCACAGTGTCATCAAGAAGTTTAAAACCCATGGCACTGTGGCTAACTCCCTAGATGTGGACGGAAAAGAAAAATTGACGAGAGATTTTAACGCAAGATTGTGCGGATGGTGAATAAAGAACCTCGACTAACATCCAAACAAGTTCAAGCTGCCCTGCAGTCCGAGGGTACAACAATGTCAACCCGTATTATCTGTTGGCGTCTGAATCAAAAGGGACTATATGGTAGGATACCCAGGAAGACCCCACTTCTTACCCCGAGACATAAAAAAGCCAGGCTGGAGTTTGCCAAAACTTACCTGAGAAAGCCTAAAACGTTTTGGAAGAATGTTTTCTGGTCAGATGAGACAAAAGTAGAGCTTTTTGGGCAAAGGCATCAACATAGAGTTTACAGGAGAAAAAAAGAGGCATTCACAGAAAAGATCACGGTCCCTACAGTCAAACATGGTGGAGGTTCCCTGATGTTTTGGGGTTGCTTTGCTGCCTCTGGCACTGGACTGCTTGACTGTGTGCATGGCATTATGAAGCCTGAAGACTACCAACAAATTTTGCAGCATAATGTAGGGCTCAGTGTGAGAAAGCTGGGTCTCCCTCAGAGGTCATGGGTCTTCCAGAAGGACAATGACCCAAAACACACTTCAAAAAGCACTAGAAAATGGTTTGAGAGAAAGCACTGGAGACTTCTAAGGTGGTCAGCAATGAGTTCAGACCTGAATCCCATAGAACACCTGTGGAGAGATCTAAAAATGGCAGTTTGGAGAAGGCACCCTTCAAATATCAGGGGCCTGGAGCAGTTTACCAAAGAAGAATGGTCTAAAATTCCAGCAGAGCATTGTAAGAAACTCATTGATGGTTACCGAAGGCGGTTGACCGCAGTTATTTTGGCTAAAGCTTGTGCAACCAAGTATTAGGCTGAGGGTGCCAATACTTTTGTCTGGCCCATTTTTGGAGTTTTGTGTGAAATGATCAATGTTTTGCTTTTTGCTTCATTCTCTTTTGTGTTTTTTCATTGAAGACAAATTAAATGAAGATAATAATACCAAAGAATTTGTGATTGCAATCATTTTCAGGAAGAAACTGAGTATTATCTGACAGAATTGCAGGGGTGTCAGTACTTTTGACTACAACTATATAAGAAGGTGAATCCAGCTAACAGTAGCAGTAGTGAAAGAAACCCCTATATTATGGTAAGGGACGAATAAGCATAAATATACAAATACAGGACCTTAGATGAACACAAATATTAATTGCATAAACAAAGAAGGAGACGACACTCATTGGACCGGTGAGGACAGGTTTCTTTATTCCAGTTGCGGTATTACATCAGATGGAGGGTGCGGGGAGGGAGTTGCCGGGATGCCGTCATCCCGGCACCTCCCTCCCCGCACCCTCCACCTGATGAAATACCGCAACTGGAATAAAGAAACCTGTCTTCACCGGTCCAATGAGTGCCGCCTCCTTCTTTCTTTATGGATAAAAATGACTATGTCTTACGGCTGATCAACGCTGGACCTGGTTCTGTGCCACAATCTTATTTGCAGCAATATAAGATCAGTGCCCGGTTTTCTTTCTATATACAAATATTAATTGAATGTATCTTTTTAGGATCCTTCATGCAGAGTGAAGATATTTGACCCATAAAAGATCGGTGTTCAAGAATATTAAGAAGAAACACCTTAATAGCAACTTTGCTAATTTTAGAAAATTAATTGCACAAAATACATTTTTTATGATATTATGGTTTTAATAGTGATATGAGTTTTTCCAGAACAAAGCTGCGTTAGCCGATTTTTTTAAATTGATAAATTGCTCAGGTTTTTGATTGCAAACAAAATCTGCAATGTTTGTGCCAAATTTGAAATTGGTGAACATGTACGGGTAAAATTCGCTCATCTCTAGTCCTGATTGCTTGGGAGTGCAGTGTGTTCGTCTCACAACCTCCTAACTTCTGTGATTGCTATTGATCACATCATTTAAGGGGTAAACCCAGGGGTGGACATGTCATTGGGGGGACCATTTCTACCTTCAAAGCAGGTGAAATTGTCCATTATGATGACCTCTTGGGAGGGCAAAGGGCCCATAAATTGATCTTGTACAGGGGCCCTTACTTGTCTGTGTCCACCAGTGGGTTAACCCAGTGTTTCTCAACTCCAGTCCTCAGGACCCACCAACACGTCGTGTTTTCAGGATTTCCTTAGTGTTGCACAGGGGTTTGAATTATCCCCAGTGCAGGTGATTAAAGTATCTCCCGTGCAATACTAAGGAAATCCTGAAAACATGACCTGTTGGTGGGTTCTGAGGACTGGAGTTGAGAAACACTGGGTGGGTCATCCCGAAGTGATTTTCCATTTTCCGGTTTTAGATTTTCTCTCCACTTTTTCCAAGAGCTATAACTTTTTTATTTTTCCATCAATATACACATATAAGGGCTTGTTTTTTGTGTGATAAGTTGCACTTTTGAATGATATTCATTTTATCATATGGTGTACTCCAAGTGACGTGAAATTGAAAAAAAAAGTGCAATTACACGATTTTTTTGTTTTTTTTTATTCATCGTGTTCACTCTATGGTAAAACTGACATGTCAGTATGATGCCTCAGATCGGTATGAATTTGTAGATTCCTAATGGCCACTTTACACATGCCAACTTGTGTGTCCAACTTCTGAACAACTTACTGGTTGCAGTGAAATCATGGACACATTGTTCCATTTTGTGGATGTGCACAAATGGAACAATGTGTCCATGAATTCACTGCAACCAGTAAGTTGTTCAGAAGTTGGAC
Source organism: Allobates femoralis (assembly GCA_033576535.1). NCBI lineage: Eukaryota > Metazoa > Chordata > Amphibia > Anura > Aromobatidae > Allobates > Allobates femoralis. The sequence continues at coordinate 222,300,639 of JARQOC010000005.1, read as the reverse complement.
ACAGAAGTTGGTGTGTGTAAAGTGGCCATAAACATGTATACTTTTACTTTTTAATTTGGTGAAAATAAATTAAAATTAAAAAAAAAAAAGAATTGCACTTTTGTCGCCATTTATCACGACCCGCTGCATTCTCATATTTCGGGATCTGGGGCTGTGTGATGTCTTATTTTTTGCGACTTGAGCTGAAGTTTCTAATATTACCACGTGGTGTTTTTATCACCTGTTATTGCATTTTATTGCAATGTTGCAGCGACCAAAAAAATGTAATTTTGTCGTTTGGACTTTTTTTCATTACACAGTTTACAGATCTGATTAATTGATTTTATATTTTTATAGATCGTGCTTTTTTGAATGCGGTCCTACCATATGTGTGTATTTTTTTAATAGTTTTATTTTCAATAGGGCAAAAGGGGGGTAATTTGAATTTTTATGGGGTTTTTTTTATTTCTTATTTTTTAACACTTTTTTAACTTCTCCTTAATTTTACATGACCCATCAGAGCGCCTCAGCACTGCACTGTCTAATTGCTTGTGTTATGCAGAGATGCTTCAGCATCCCTCTGTGTAAAGACCGGAACGCCGATCATGTGTGTGTGAGAGATACGGCGCTGCTATGAATGACTTCAACCACAATATCATAAACCAACTTCTCTTTATAACATTCAAAAATTTAACAGTAATTCGCTTCTCAGCAAAATATCGGCCACAACAGCCACAAACCGTAACATACAATTTATACAACCAGAGAAACCCCAAGTGCCAGCTTCACGGACAAGAGGAGACTATGTGGCACCCTGTACCAGGTAACCACAGGCTTCCCTAGGACACTAAAGGATTTTCCACAGCTGGTAACCACACTTACACCCAACACCTTCCACCCCAGGCCTGTAGGGGGAGCCCAACTGGTTGCCTTAAGCCAGTCTCCTCTATAAATACAGGTGTTGGGGGCGGAGTTAGACACAGTCTGTAGACGCTAGAAGAGCTGCAAAGGTAGCTCAGAGACTAGTGAGCTGAACTGGTACCGGAGCCATGCTAGGCCTGAACCAGTACACACAGGAGCCAGTGCGAGGGTCCAGAGAGTAAGGACCGAAGGCAAAGGCAAGAAACCCTTTACCAGGGGCAGAGGAGCCACACCGGCTCACCCCACCAGAACACCAGTCGCTGGAGCCTGAGTCTGCAGGGGACAGAGGAGATAGACCCAGCAGAGAATCCAGCATGCCGAGGATGCTTAGCTTCCCGGACACCCGCAGCACCAACAATTGAGAGCCAGGGACTGCCGGGAGAGAGACGGTGGTGGCCCATAAGAGAGGCCTCAGTGCAGCAACACGTGTGTGGAGAGAGAAGTAACGGTCCGGTTAGGTTCCATACCTGCCAGACCGGGAGAGCAGAATAAGGAGGCCTATATTCCAGCTCACTGTGGAAGTCCTAAGGTGTTTCCTTCACTCCGGACATGTGTACCTGCATCCAGTCATCAATAAAGGTACCAAAAGACTTTAATGTGTGCGTGTCCCTCCTTCAACTCATCCTGCACCACACCAACTAAGCTCCCCTATTTCAACCCTGTGCAGCAACGACTGTGCTGCCTTAGTCCACGATCATAACCCTTAGCCCCGGGGACCCCGCTCCTCCTGTATGGAGCCACTCCACCCTGCTGCCGCCCATCACCCCAGAAGCTCAAGCAGCACCGGTGCCTTCACCGAAACCTACAGGTGGCGTCACGACTGACAACTCCAATCCCTGTAAATATACCCCTGTTTATTGTCACCCAAGGGCACAGGCTCGGGCACAGACCACCCGTGACATCATCGCAACTGACCGCGCAAGACCTGAGTCAACTAAGCCACTCTCACCCTTATCAAAAACAGGGCTTACCCGGGTTTCTACCATGACCACTTACATTACAACAATATTTACACAGCGGACTGTCATTCCCCTTCGCCAGTGCTCATCTAATTAAAGTCTTCTATGTGGCCCTATTACACTGCCGCTCACACTCAGCTCTCTTGGATCCCCCTTAGACACTCTCGGGCCAGGGTAACCGAGATCATCGAGCGTATTAACTCTACAGACCTGACTCATCTCCATCTAATTCCATGTCTTTGGGTTCCAGAACCGGCAGGCCCCAGAACGCTGCGCAGCCAACATCCTGGCCTCCGGACACTCCAGCCGGTATCGGAAGAGTTCCTTCAGCCAACTCTTCCCGGCTGCTCTTTCTCACAGTACGTATCAGAGGTCTCCACGCTGTTAAGCCACTTCTCTGATGTTGCACCAGCCAGAATGGTTACACTCCCTTCCTATATCGTAGGTCCAGCCTCTTTCGGAGCCACGGGCTGTGCCCACAGGCACAACTCTTGAACACACTGGTCTATTCTTACCAGTCCACGTCTCTTCAGACACCGTGACCTCCACTCGCAGACACCGCCTTCGCTGGGCCGAGCGTTCTGCTTCCATCGGACACTCTCCCAAGACATTCCTCCCTTTTCAGAATGGACTCCAGCCACTGCGTCTTCCCTCTTGAAACACGGCACACCTCCCAGTCGGGTACACCTTTGCACACTTCGGGGCCTTCTCTGCCCAGTATGTGCTGTACGATCCTCTTTCTGGTCACGTGCTGCCACCATCTTTAAGACTACAGGGCCGTCCACCATTTAGGGGCCCTTCTTCCTGTATCGCAGGCTGTCTTTAGCCTCTTGGTCTTAGGCATATTCCCCACCATTGCATACAGTCTATCATATGGGGAACGACCATACTCGAGGCAGCCCCTGGTGTGTGTGGGTGCCGAGGATCTTACAGCTTGGGTGAACATTACACAGCGTCCAGCCATCCCATGTGCGGGCACTTTGATACTTTTATTATTTGTATGAAATAAAGAACCTGGAAAAGATGGATTGCACAGGTATCTTTCCTCAAAATTACACAGCAGGCAGTACTCTGTCTGATACAGAGGCAGAATATTTATGGTTACAGATGACGCCATCTTACATGTGGACTAGTGATGAGCGAGTACTAAAATGCTCGGGTGCTCGAAGCTCAGGCCGAGCATCCCGAGATACTCGTGTACTCGGCCCGAGTAACGAGCCCAATGTTATCCTATGGGAGACACGAGTATTTTTATGAAATGACTGCCGGCTGCCTGGAAAAACCCTAAAAATGTCACAAAAGTGTCAGAAGAGTGCTGAAATGACATGGCAACACCATGGGGAAGACCCCTGGAAGCATTTCTCACTCAAAAGTCACAGCTGTGAACAATGTTGTCCGAGTTTCACGCCAATTTTACGGAGTCTCCAGAAAACCTTCCAAAATGACACCAAAATGAATATTTAGGGTGGAAATGTTAAGGGCACATACCCAATAGTGAGATACAGCTGGTGTATGTTACTTTTTGTGATTACATGAAAGATTTTACGTGAAAACATTGTGCGGCACTCCGATGACCCTGACAAGAGACGTACATGAAGCCCTGTCTAGAAATAATGTGCCCATTTTGAAGAACTGGGTCTATTGTAGTATCTTCCTTTGCCAGGGCAGTCCAAAATTGGGAGGTTCACCAATGCCCCTGGATACAGACATGCAGGATGGCCTGTAAACAAGAACTGGGTGTATTGTAGTATAGCCCTTTGGCCAGGGCAGCCAAAAATTGGGAGGTTCAACAATGACCCATGCTTACAGACATGTAGTAGGGCCTGTAACCCTCAAGTGGCTGTATTTTAGTATAGCCCTTTGGTCAGGGCAGCCAAAAATTGGGAGGTTCAACAATGACCCATGCTTACAGACATGTAGTAGGGCCTGTAACCCTCAAGTGGGTGTATTATAGTATAGCCCTTTGGTCAGGGCAGCCAAAAATTGGGAGGTTCAACAATGACCCATGCTTACAGACATGTAGTAGGGCCTGTAACCCTCAAGTGGGTGTATATTAGTATAGCCCTTTGGTGAGGGCAGCCAAAAATTGGGAGGTTCAACAATGACCCATGCTTACAGACTTGTAGTAGGGCCTGTAACCCTCAAGTGGGTGTATTTTAGTATAGCCCTTTGGTCAGGGCAGCCAAAAATTGGGAGGTTCAACAATGACCCATGCTTACAGACATGTAGTAGGGCCTGTAACCCTCAAGTGGGTGTATATTAGTATAGCCCTTTGGTGAGGGCAGCCAAAAATTGGGAGGTTCAACAATGACCCATGCTTACAGACTTGTAGTAGGGCCTGTAACCCTCAAGTGGGTGTATTTTAGTATAGCCCTTTGGTCAGGGCAGCCAAAAATTGGGAGGTTCAACAATGACCCATGCTTACAGACATGTAGTAGGGCCTGTAACCCTCAAGTGGGTGTATTTTAGTATAGCCCTTTGGTCAGGGCAGCCAAAAATTGGGAGGCTCCTCTTTGTCCCTGGATAGAGACGTGCAGGAGGGCCTGTAACCCTCAAGTGGGTGTATTATAGTATAGCCCTTTGGTCAGGGCAGCCAAAAATTGGGAGGTTCAACAATGACCCATGCTTACAGACGTGTAGTAGGGCCTGTAACCCTCAAGTGGGTGTATTTTAGTATAGCCCTTTGGTCAGGGCAGCCAAAAATTGGGAGGTTCAACAATGACCCATGCTTACAGACATGTAGTAGGGCCTGTAACCCTCAAGTGGGTGTATTTTAGTATAGCCCTTTGGTCAGGGCAGCCAAAAATTGGGAGGTTCAACAATGACCCATGCTTACAGACATGTAGTAGGGCCTGTAACCCTCAAGTGGGTGTATTATAGTATAGCCCTTTGGTCAGGGCAGCCAAAAATTGGGAGGTTCAACAATGACCCATGCTTACAGACATGTAGTAGGGCCTGTAACCCTCAAGTGGGTGTATTTTAGTATAGCTCTTTGTTCAGGCCAGCCAAAAATTGGGAGGCTCCTCTTTGTCCCTGGATAGAGACGTGCTGGAGGGCCTCAAAAAATTTTTCACATAGAAAAGATGCGGGTATCCTGTCTTTGTAATGCCCATTCAAAAAGAATGGGCGTAAAAATTTACCACTGTGGGTATACCTGAAACTACAGCCAAACTATTGTAACGGTCATCATGGTGCCACATGAGGAGAAGGAGGAGCAGTCCAGCGATTAGCCAAGGAATAGGAAGACAACGTGGTGGATGATCCAGTAGCTTACCCAACCTGGCAGGAGTATATGCAGAGCGAGGACAGCAGTGCACAGGGGGAGGGAGGCATAGCATCCCAACAGGCAGTACAAAGCAGGGTCGGGTACGCAGGCATAAGGCAGGCAACCGTTCCCCGGAACAACAACACGACACAAGGTGCCTGTGCAAATGTTAGGTCTTCCCGAGTCTGGCAGTATTTTCAGTTGGCTCCAGATGACTCTAAAAAGGCCATTTGCAACACCTGCCATGACAGCATCAGCAGGGGTACGAAAAGTAGCAGCCTGCCCACCACTAGCATGATCAGGCACATGTCAGCCAAGCACACGACTTTGTGGAAACTACAACAGAGTCGAGAAGCGGTGCTTGCTGATGTCACTGCTACGTCTTTGCCTGTTGTGCGTGCGAGCCAATCCCCTGTCCATGCTGGCCGCGAACAAGCCTCCATCCCTGCACCTGAAGTTGCCCACGTCCAAATTACACCACCATCAAGCACGTCCTTTTCCCAGCGCAGTGTTCAATTATCCATTCAGCAAACATTTGAACGCAGGCGCAAATACGCTGCTAACGCCCCACATGCCACAGTCCTGAATGATCACATTTCGCAACTCATTGCGCTACAAATGTTGCCTTTCCGGCTGGTGTAGACGGAAGCATTCAGCGACCTGATGCCGGCTGCTGTCCCACGTTACTCGGTCCCCAGCCGCCACTATTTCTCCAGATGTGCCGTCCCCGCATTGCATAACCATGTGTCCAACAGCATCACACGTGCCCTGAACAACGCTGTTTCAGCCAAAGTCCACCTAATAATAATAATAATAAACAGCTTTATTTATATAGCGCCAACATATTACGCAGCGCTTTACAATGTAGGGTTAGAGTACAGAAAATATAATACAGTAAGTAATTACAGTACAGACCAAATACAGTAGAATAATTGGATACAAAACAATAGGCATAGAATCAATGTAAAAAAGAAAATACAAAAAATAAAGCAAGAAATGAAGGTGACCCTGCTCAAAAGAGCTTACAATCTACAACGGGATAGGGGTTGCACAAGGTACAGGGGCTTATTGCACGGATGGTCCAGGCATCTTGAGGAAATGGGGCATAGAACTAAGCTTACATGGATGGTCATTATACAGTCTGTGTAGACCTTTTTGGTTTGGTGGAGTTTGTAGAAGAGTAATGTCCAGAGGGATAGCACACTATCTACAGTACAAAGGACTTCTATTAGGGAGTATGATAGCCCGCCTTAAAAATATGCTTTTTTAGGGATCGTCTGAAGCCATGCAAGTTGTGGATAGTCCTGATTTCTTTTGGTAAAGCATTCCAGAGGTTTGGTGCAGCTCTGGAGAAGTCTTGGAGCCGGTACTGGGAGGATCGGATTATTACCGATGTCAGTCGAAGGTCATTTGAGGAACGTAGAGCGCGAGTGGGGTGATAGACAGAGATGAGGGAGGAGAGGTAGGGGGGTGCTGCACTGTGAATAGCTTTGTGGGTGATAAGAAGCAATTTGAATTGGATGCTGTAGTATACGGGCAGCCAGTGCAATGACTGGCACAGAGCAGAGGCATCTGAGTAACGATTGGCCAGATGGGTGATCCTGGCTGCTGCATTAAGGATGAACGGGAGAGGAGAAACTGTGGTGAGGGGGAGGCCGCTTAATAGAGAATTGCAATAGTCAAGGCAGTAATGGATTAGGGCCACGGTGAGGGTTTTTGTTGTTTACAGGGTGAGAAAGGGACGGACTCTGGAGATATTCTTCAAGTGTAAGTGACATGAGCAGACGAGACATTGTGTGTGGGAGGAGGAGAGATCGGTGTCAAACATAACACCCAGACAACGAGCCTGCTGCCTAGGCATTATCATGGTGCCACAAACTGAGAGAGAGATGTCCGATTTAGGGAGGTTAGTGGATGGGTGGAGCAGAAGAAGTTCAGTTTTGGAAAGGTTTAGTTTCAAATAGAGAGTGGACATGATATTGGAAACTGGAGGTAGACAGTCATTGCTGTTCTTTAATACCGCAGGGGTAAGGTCAGGGGCTGAAGTGTATAACCACAGACACGTGGACAAGTGCTTGTGGGCAAGGCCGCTACATCTCCTTGACAAAACACTGGGTTAATATTGTGGAGGCTGTGACACAGTCTGATCGAGGGACGGAACACGTCCTTCCCACACCAAGGATAGCAGGCCCTACCTCTGTCAGGGTTTCACCGACACTCTACAGCTCCGGAATGTCATGCTCTTCAGCGTCCTCCTCCTCCTCCTGCTCATCCTCATCCACTGTACCCTCCACACCAGTCCCAAGCTGGAAGCACTGCAGCACTGCCTCTGCGAAGCGTCAACAGGCTGTGCTGAAGCTAGTCTGCATAGGTGACAAACCCCACAATGCAGAAGAGGTGTGGACAGCTCTGAAACAGCAGGCAGATCACTGGCTCACACCTCTGAACCTAAAGCCAGGAAAGGTCGTGTGTGACAATGGACGTAACTTGGTGGCAGCTTTGAGGCGAGGCCAGCTGACGCATGTTCCATGCGTGGCCCACGTGCTCAACCTGGTGTTTCAGAGGTTTCTAAAGTCATACCCAGAGCTGTCTGAACTGCTGGTAAAAGTTCGCCGTCTGTCTGCACATTTTCGCAAGTCACCTGCTGCTTCAGCCAACCTTTGCGGATTTCAGCGCCGTTAGCGTCTTACGGCCCACAGACTGGTGTGTGATGTCCCCACGCGTTGGAATTCAACTCTGCACATGGTCAGGATATGTGAGCAGAAGAGGGCAGTTGTTGACTACCTGCATCACCTAAGCCATCGGGAAAATGGTTCAAACTCCACACATAACACCTGAGGAGTGGAGATGGATGTCGGACCTATGTACCGTCCTCCAAAACTTTTAGGACTCCACCCAGATGGTGAGCTGCGATGACGCCATTATTAGCGTCACCATACCACTACTCTGCCTTCTAAAACGGTCTCTGCTGAAAAACAAAGAGGATGCATTGCAGGCCGAGCGCGATGACTTGGAGCAAGAAACAGTAGTGGGTGTGGGTGAAAACACAGAGTCCAGCCTCATCTCATCACAACGTGCAGTGGAGGACTATGACGGGGAGGAGGAGTATGAAGACATGGAGCAACTCTCTGGCCAAATTGAGGATATGACATGCACACCAGTGATACCCTCGATTCAGCGTGGCTGGGCAGAGGACAGGGGAGATGAGGAGGAGGAGGAGGAGGAGGAGGACAGCATGTTCAGTCATCGTGTTGGTCTGGATACTAAAGTGATGGGTGTTAAGAGTCTGGCGCACATGGCTGACTTTATGGTAAGCTGCCTGCCTCGTGACCCTCGCGTTCAGAACATCTTGGCCGACAATCAGTACTGGTTGGCAACACTGTTAGACCCACGGTACAAGGAGAAATTAATGTCTGTCATTCCTGAGGCGGAGAGGTCAGCCAAAACGCAGTAGTTCCAGAAGGCCATAGTCACGGAAGTAGGCTAATCATTACCCTCACAAAACGCTAGCGGCATAGGTGAGGAATCGGTGGACAACCAAGGCGTTCGGCCGAGAGGGGCACAAGTCCAATCCGCCAAAGGTAGGGGAACAGTCTTTAGGAGGTGGGACAGTTTTCTTAGCCCCTCACGTACCACAGCCCCTGAGGTGCGGGTAGTGCCACAAGAAATGCTAAGTTTGGTCAGATGCTGAAGGAGTACCTTGGCGATCGAACAACTGTACTGCGAGATTCCTCTGTGCCTTACAATTATTGGGTCTCCAAGCTGGACACGTGGCATGAATTGGCTCTCTACGCCTTGGAAGTCCTGGCCTGCACTGCCGCTAGCATTTTCTCATAGCGTGTTTTCAGAGCTGCAGGTGGAATCATTACTGATAAACGCAACCGCCTGTCAACTGAAAATGCTGACAGGCTGACTGAGATCAAGATGAACAAGGGTTGGATTGGGCCAGACTTCACCACACCACCAACAAATGACAACTGAATTTAAATTTTGTAATGGGAATTTGCCATGTACCTCCACTGACCCATGGGTACACACTTCTGGACTTACGAGTGTCCAAGTGTGGGATCAGTAATGTCCGTGGACATGCACTCAGCCAGTTGGTAGGAAGGAGGATCAGGTTGGGAAATGTGCGGTGCAGTATCACGGCTACTGACAATTGACCGTGTGGAAGACAGGGTGTTTGTGGAGGTGCCAATCAGACTTGAAGCATTATCCGCTATCCAAGTAACAAGCTGTTGACACTAGTGTTGGTTCAAGAGCGTAGTACTGCAGCGGTCCCCAACAATTTGGGACAGGACGTGTGAGCGAGTAGATGTGCCACTTTATTGTTGCGAAATTAGTGCTTGCACACGACCTCGGCCTCTGCCTGCACCACCATCACGTTCACCTCCTTGTTCCTTGCCAACACCCTTGCGCATTTTGCTTGTATACTGCGACAACAGTCACAGGAGAGGATTTTAGTCCCTAACCTGTATCAAGGTATGACGTACACCAGTCTGGTGACTGTTCAGATCACAAGAGATTAGGATTTTAGTTCCCTAACCTGTATCAAGGTAATCAAGGTATGACGTACAACAGTCTGGTGACTTGAATGGTTTTAGGAGAGGATTTTATTCCCTAACCTGTATCAAGGTATGACGTACAACAATCTGCTGACTTGAATGGTTTTAGGAGAGGATTTTAGTCCCTCACCTGTATCAAGGTATGACATACAACAGTCTGGTGACTGTAATGCTTTCAGGAGAGGATTTTAGTCCCTAACCTGTATCAAGGTATGACGTACAACAGTCTGGTGACTTGAATGGTTTTAGGAGAGGATTTTAGTTCCCTAACCTGTATCAAGGTATGACGCACAACAATCTGCTGACTTGAATGGTTTTAGGAGAGGATTTTAGTCCCTCACCTGTATCAAGGTATGACATACAACAGTCTGGTGACTGTAATGCTTTCAGGAGAGGATTTTAGTCCCTAACCTGTATCAAGGTATGACGTACAACAGTCTGATAACTTGAATGGTTTTAGGAGAGGATTTTAGTTCCCTAACCTGTATGAACGTATGACGTACAACAGTGTGGTGACTGTTGAGATGACAAGAGTTAGGATTTTAGTCCCTAACCTGTATTCAGGTAGTACGTACACCTGTCTGGTGACTGTTTTGATGACAAGAGTTAGGATTTTAGTTCCCTAACCTGTATTAAGGTAGTACGTACACCTGTCTGGTGACTGTAATGGTTTGAAGAGAGGATTTTAGTCCCTAACCTGTATTAAGGTAGTACGTACACCTGTCTGGTGACTGTAATGCTTTGAAGAGAGGATTTTAGTCCCTAACCTGTATTAAGGTAGTACGTACACCTGTCTGGTGACTGTTTTGATGACAAGAGTTAGGATTTTAGTTCCCTAACCTGAATAAAGGTATGACTTACAACAGTGTGGTGACTGTTGAGATGACAAGAGTTAGGATTTTAGTTCCCTAACCTGTAGAAAGGCTATGACGTACACCTGTCTGGTGACTGTTGAGATGACAAGAGTTAGGATTTTAGTTCCCTAACCTGTATAAACGTATGACGTACAACAGTGTGGTGACTGTTGAGATGCCAAGAGTTAGGATTTTAGTTCCCTAACCTGAATAAAGGTATGACTTACAACAGTGTGGTGACTGTTGAGATGACAAGTGTTAGGATTTTAGTTCCCTAACCTGTATGAACGTATGACGTACAACATGTGGTGACTGTTGAGATGACAAGAGTTAGGATTTTAGTTCCCTAACCTGAATAAAGGTATGACTTACAACAGTGTGGTGACTGTTGAGATGACAAGAGTTAGGATTTTAGTTCCCTAACCTGTAGAAAGGGTATGACGTACACCTGTCTGGTGACTGTTGAGATGACAAGAGTTAGGATTTTAGTTCCCTAACCTGTATAAACGTATGACGTACAACAGTGTGGTGACTGTTGAGATGCCAAGAGTTAGGATTTTAGTTCCCTAACCTGTAGAAAGGGTATGACGTACACCTGTCTGGTGACTGTTGAGATGACAAGAGTTAGGATTTTAGTTCCCTAACCTGTATGAACGTAGACGTACAACATGTGGTGACTGTTGAGATGACAAGAGTTAGGATTTAGTTCCCTAACCTGATAAAGTATGACTACAACAGTGTGGTGACTGTTGAGATGACAAGGTTAGGATTTTAGTTCCCTAACCTGTATGAAGTATGACGTACACTGTGGTGACTGTTGAGATGACAAGGTTAGGATTTTAGTTCCCTAACCTGAAAAGGTATGACTACACGTTGGTGACTGTTGAGATGACAAGGTTAGGATTTTAGTTCCCTAACCTGTATGAACGTATGACGTACAACAGTGTGGTGACTGTTGAGATGACAAGGTTAGGATTTTAGTTCCCTAACCTGATAAAGGTATGACTACAACAGTGTGGTGACTGTTGAGTGAAAGAGTTAGATTTTAGTTCCCTAACCTGAATAAAGGTATGACTACACTGTTGGTGACTGTTGAGATGACAGAGTTAGGATTTTAGTTCCCTAACCTGTATAAGTATGACGTACACGTTGGTGACTGTTGAGATGACAAGAGTTAGGATTTTAGTTCCCTAACCTGAATAAAGGTATGACTACACAGTGTGGTGACTGTTGAGATGACAAGAGTTAGGATTTTAGTTCCCTAACCTGTAAAGGTATGACGTACACCTGTCTGGTGACTGTTGGATGACAAGAGTTAGGATTTTAGTTCCCTAACCTGTAGAAGGTATGACGTACACGTTGGTGACTGTTGAGATGAAAGAGTTAGGATTTTAGTTCCCTAACTGTATAAGTAGACTACAACAGTGTGGTGACTGTTGAGATGCAAGTTAGGATTTTAGTTCCCTAACCTGATAAGGTATGACTACAACAGTGTGGTGACTGTTGAGATGACAAGGTTAGGATTTTAGTTCCCTACCTGTATAAGTATGACGTACAACATGTGGTGACTGTTGATGACAAGAGTTAGGATTTTAGTCCCTAACCTGTATAAGTATACGTACAACTTTGGTGATGTTTGATGACAATGATTAGGATTTTAGTTCCCTAACCTGTAGAAGGTATGACGTACACCTGTCTGGTGACTGTTGAGATGACAAGAGTTAGGATTTTAGTTCCCTAACCTGTATTAAGGTATGACGTACAACAGTGTGGTGACTGTTGAGATGCCAAGAGTTAGGATTTTAGTTCCCTAACCTGAATAAAGGTATGACTTACAACAGTGTGGTGACTGTTGAGATGACAAGAGTTAGGATTTTAGTTCCCTAACCTGTATGAACGTATGACGTACAACAATGTGGTGACTGTTGAGATGACAAGAGTTAGGATTTTAGTCCCTAACCTGTATTAAGGTAGTACGTACACCTGTCTGGTGACTGTTTTGATGACAAGAGTTAGGATTTTAGTTCCCTAACCTGTATTAAGGTAGTACGTACACCTGTCTGGTGACTGTAATAGTTTGAAGAGAGGATTTTAGTCCCTAACCTGTATTAAGGTAGTACGTACACCTGTCTGGTGACTGTAATGCTTTGAAGAGAGGATTTTAGTCCCTAACCTGTATTAAGGTAGTACGTACACCTGTCTGGTGACTGTAATGCTTTGAAGAGAGGATTTTAGTCCCTAACCTGTATTAAGGTAGTACGTACACTTGTCTGGTGACTGTTTTGATGACAAGAGTTAGGATTTTAGTTCCCTAACCTGTATTAAGGTAGTACGTACACCTGTCTGGTGACTGTAATGCTTTGAAGAGAGGATTTTAGTCCCTAACCTGTATTAAGGTAGTACGTACACCTGTCTGATGACTGTTTTGATGACAAGAGTTAGGATTTTAGTTCCCTAACCTGTATTAAGGTACTACGTACACCTGTCTGGTGACTGTAATGGTTTGAAGAGAGGATTTTAGTCCCTAACCTGTATTAAGGTAGTACGTACACCTGTCTGGTGACTGTTTTGATGACAAGAGTTAGGATTTTAGTTCCCTAACCTGTATTAAGGAAGTACGTACACCTGTCTGGTGACTGTAATTGTTTGAAGAGAGAATTTTAGTCCCTAACCTGTATTAAGGTACTAAGTACAAGAGTGTGGTGACTCTAATGGTCACAGAAAAGCTTGGATTCTAATCTGTATCACCCTGCCTATATCCTCCTAGATTAGTCCTGAGAAGGACTGTTCTGGTCACTGGAAATCTTGGACTCCGATCTGGATCACCCTGCCTATGTCCTCCTAGATTAGTCCTGAGAAGGACTGTTGTGGTCAGCAGCAGTTTGCAGCCCTGATCCGGATCTACCTATGAGGGCCGCAAATCTGTCCCTAATCAGCAGCAGACACTCTCCCTACACTCACTGTCTGGAAGGCTGTGTGCCGAGTACAGCGCGCCGGGACTATATAAAGGCTCGGTGACGCTGTGCAGGCCGGCCAATCACTGCTATACCACAACTAACAGGGCTGTGGCATTGCAGTGGTCTGTCAGCCAATCCCTGCACGTGGGCTGGCTCTCAAAAGAGCGCCAACATGGAGAGATGACGACCACGAGCACAGCACGAGTATCGTGAGATTACTCGGTGCTCGGCGAGTCGCCCGAGTACAGTGATACTCGTGCGAGTAACGAGTAGTGCCGAGCATGTTCGCTCAACACTAGTGTGGACGTTTCCCTAACAGGCAGCTGGATTAGACTTACTTCATACACAACTACAGACAGTGATCCTTTCTAGGAGGACGCCTCATGGCCCTTATCTCCCTTTGTGAATCAGCCGAGCAGTCCCTGATTTCTTCTGTGTCTCTAAAGTCTGATCACCTCACAGGACCCACTTTTCCATCTCTCATTCAGTTTCATACACTCTTCTCCAGCTCCTGCACATCTGAGGTTCAGTTCCCCTTGTCTCTTACTTGTAAACATGCTGTTTCTGTCCAGTTTTCCTCACACAACACCAGTGACTGGTCTCTTTCAGCCGTAGGAAGAGCTTTCTCTGTCGTGTCTTGTCGGCTCCAGACTCCAGACTCTACTGAAATCTTGTGTCCCTCTCCTCAGTTTACAGACTGCCACGCCCCCTGTGACTCATTCAGACTTAACCCTTCTGCTCCCTACAATAGTCTGTGTTAGATTCTGACCTTTCACCTACATTCTTTCTTACAAGGATTATTTGCAAAAAGAGAAGCTGGCACCCGAACCATTTCCAACGAACTTCAGTTTATTTTACAGAAATCACATAAAATTTAAAAGCATCTCGGTGGGCACTTGGCCCAGTCAGACGCGTTTAGGTGTAAAACCTTCATTAATGACAGGTTTTACACCGAAACGCATCTGACGGGGCCAAGTGCCCACCGAGATGCTTTTCAATTTTACATGATTTCTGTAAAATAAATTGCAGTTCGTAGGAAGTAGTTTGGGTGCCAGCTTCTCTTTTTGCAAATAATCATTGGATTGGGGCGCTTGTCAGACGCCGCTGAGCATCTGACTTAGATCAAGACCGAAGGAGGGGTGAGGTTCCCATTCGCTGTTCACTATTGAAGTATTCTTTCTTACAGTCTACTGTACTACACTATAAGCATATACTTTGTACACATAACCAGCTCTGATATATCTACACTCTATTATATCTACAACAGGACAATACTGTGGCACCCCAGAGTCATAGTGCCACAGTGTCCCCATTGTTAAGTGTCACCAGAGAGCAGTAAGGGGTATTCCACTCAGGTAACACACAAACAACACCAACACCTCCCAGACAGAAGGGGGAGAACAAGCCCGGCTTCAGTGTGAGCTCCCCTATATATTCTGGTTTGAGGAGCAACAAGTTCAGATCAGTTCCTGTGAGGACTGTAAAGAGCACAGTTGAGTGCAGTTCCTGTGCAAACTGAGAAACAGACCTAGGTGTAAACAAGCTGTGCCAGACTCATCCTAAGGTCCACTGCTGAACACCAGATCTAAGGCTAGGAAAGGGGAAAGACAGAAATCTACCGGGAGGCTGCCCCACTCCATGCTTCCCTTCCCTGAGAGGAACACCGCCAGAACGGACATCGGAGTCTGAGACTGTGCAGGTTCACACACAGCAACAGTCAACACCGGAGAGTGGGGGACTTCAGATTCTCCAGCTACACGGTACCAGGGGCACAGCAACATATAGAATCCATAAACACTGACTTCCCGGAGTGGGGTAGAGAAGTGAAGGACTCGAGTTGCCTGTCATACTGGTAGATGCAGACAGAGACAGGGCCAGCAGCCTAGCTTAAGCAACTGCAGGGGCCACCACACAAGCGCAGTGAGGAAGCCAACACGACCCGGCCGGGTGAGAAATACCCTGAAGTGCTCTCCAGGCTCCAGAAACAGCTTGTAACATCTGCTTTAACTCCAGTAAACAGACTGAGAAACAGCTATCAGGAGTCTGTGTGTGCTAATTATGTCTATTGCCCTGTGCTTTATAACAGTATCCCACCTGAGGAGCCACAGACTGTCGTCCCTGCACACTGGCTGGAGAAGTTGCAGCTTTGAAGTAAGTGACTGTGTGAACTGTAATCCCCTGCAAAGCCCCACCTAGACTATTACTCCTGCTCTAGCGACCTCCAGCCCTACCCGGAGTGGGCTTGCCATCTCAGCTGCCCCTAAGTCACCGTCTCCAGCTGCAACCAGGCAACGGTGGCTCCATTGGCCACAACACTCCAGGTGGCGTCACAACAAATCGCCTGTAAATACCCCCTTTTTGGACTGATCCCAGGTCACGGGATCAGGTCATGACTACCATGATACCCCAGAGAGACAGCACCAGCCCGGTTCCCGAGTACCCCATAGCCTGGGGGCGCATCAATACCTTACTACATAACATTTCTTATCACTGAAGTACAGTATTCTTAATACACTTAATATAATAAAATCATACACAACACAATTAAATATTCAATGTCTTCAGGGGGCTCAGGACTGCAGGTCCACCCTCTTACATCTGCACAGCACAAATGATACTTTCGGCCGGCAATGTCACTCGGGCATCACTGGCAGGAAGTGAGTAATCTGGGGTTATCAGCTGACTCCACACTGTTATGGCAACGCATCTAGACCCTGCGATCGCATCATGGGGATGCCAATGCCAGTAGGGAACCGCGTGATCCCTGCCACAGCGCTTTAGAATGCACTTTCAGTGACTGACAGCGCAATCTAAAGGGTTAAGAGTGCCGATCGCATATATAAATGTATATATGTAATTTATATACAATTTATATACAGAAAATAAATACCGTATTTTTCGCTTTATAAGACGCACCTGATTATAAGACGCACCCCCAAATTTGGTGAAGGAAAAGAGAAAAAAATAATTTATGTTAAATGGGGTCCATCTTATAATGCCAGTGTCCGTCTTACAAATCATATATATGTCAATACTGGTATATATATATCCCCCATTGCAGGCACAGTAGCCCCCTATTGCAGGCACAGTAGCCCCCCATTGCAGGCACAGTAGCCCCCCCATTACAGGCACAGTAGCCCCCCCATTACAGGCACAGTAGCCCCCCCATTACAGGCACAGTAGCCCCCACTGCTGGCACTGTAGCCCCCACTGCTGGCACTGTAGCTCCCACTGCTGGCACTGTAGCCCCCACTGCAGCCCCCACTGTGCAGCCCCCACTGCAGGCACTGTAGCCACCACTGTGCAGCCCCCACTGCAGGCACTGTAGCCATCACTGTGCAGCCCTCACTGCAGGCACTGTAGCCACCACTGTGCAGCCCCCACTGCAGGCACTGTAGCCCCCACTGTGCAGCCCCCACTGTGCAGCCCCCACTGCAGGCACTGTAGCCCCCACTGTGCAGCCCCCACTGTGCATTCCCCACTGCAGGCACTGTAGCCCCCACTGTGCAGCCCCCACTGTGCAGCCCCCACTGCAGGCACTGTAGCCCCCACTGTGCAGCCCCCACTGTGCAGCCCCCACTGCAGGCACTGTAGCCCCCACTGTGCAGCCCCCACTGCAGGCACTGTAGCCCCCACTGTGCAGCCCCCACTGCAGGCACTGTAGCCCCCACTGTGCAGCCCCCACTGTGCAGCCCCCACTGCAGGCACTGTAGCCCCCACTGTGCAGCCATCACTGTAGGCACTGTAGCCCCCACTGTGCAGCCCCCACTGCAGGCACTGTAGCCCCCACTGTGCAGCCCCCCATCTTTGCGCACATCATACTCACCTAGCTTCACCGCTGCCTGCTGACCGCGATATCCCTGCCATCTGTGCTCTGCCGGCATCCGGGTCCTGAGAGCGCCGCTCAGTGATGATGTCACTCGCAGCGACGCTCACAGCACCCGGATGCCGGCAGAGCACCGACAGCGGGGATAGCGCGGTCAGCAGGCAGCGGTGAAGCTAGGTGAGTATCACATCCATGGTATAGTCAGTGCTTTCCACGCAATGCAAGCGTGGAAATCACTGACTATACATACATGCTGCAGCTGCGGACCCGCCTCCTGTAATATGGACTGCTCCTGCTGCTGATTGACAGCGGGATGCAGTGCATATTACAGGAGATAATGAGCGACCCCACGTGACCAGAGCCCGCAGCTGCAGCCCGCTCCTGGCCCCATCCAGCCCCCGGACACCGCTCCTGAGCCGCCTTTCCCACCCCCCAAAGCACACTTTCACTTTGTAAGACGCATCCCCCACTTTCCCCCAAAAGTTGGGGGACTAAAAGTGCGTCTTACAAAGCGAAAAATACGGTATACAGCATGATTCGCAGGTGCCTATAGTGCCAAAGAAATACAGGTGCATCTCAATGAATTCGAATATCATCAAAAAGTTAATTTTTTAAAGTAATGCAATACAAAAAGTGAAACATATTATGTAGTATGAGTTATTACCAACAGGGTGATCTATTTTAAGTGTTTATTTCTGTAAATGTTGATGATTATGGCTTACAGCCAATGAAAACCCAAAGGTTTTCAGAAAATTAAAGTAGGTAGGATGAAGGGTTAAAAACCATGTTGCTGAATTCCATGAGACATCAAAGGATGACTATAATACTGATTTATAAGCCAACGCTTTTCAAGGCCCTTTGAAATGCCCAGAAACATGGCACTATGATATTGATTTGTCCTGAGGAGGACCATACAGCCCTGAAACACATCGACTAATAAATCAATATCTCGTTGAATACAGCAGCACGGCTTTTAACCCTTCATCCTCCCTACTCTATATGCACCACGCTGGGAACTGCAGCAGTCGTGATATGCTTTTATAGTGGTTGGGATTAGGGGAGTTATAAAAAAACACCCCCAAATAGTGACGTAGTGCTGCACACATCAATCATCTGTTGCCCTGTTTTCCAGGAGTTTTAGGACACTTTTCTTTGCAATCAAACATGGAATCATTCAAGTAAAGGTATGATTGCATTCAGCATCCCAGTGTCTATAAGGCACTGGCTTCACTTTATTGCCCTAAATCCTGCTGGTTGGTTCCCTTTAAAGCCCTAAAATAGTTAACATGGTAATCTCATGTTTGTTAATGTGTATGAAATATTCACAAAAATGCCATGCACTAAAATTCCAAAATAGCACTATGGAAAAAGCTAAAAATTGTGATTTGCCACTTAAACATCCACTGACATCTGAACAGTATGGATGCCAGGGAAAATGTGTAAAACGTGAATATGCCCTATTTTTATCATATGCTTAATGACAAGAACTTTATACCTGGATTGGGTTCACATAAATTGATTTAATTTGCAATCATAACTTTTAATCTGAATATGTAATAGTATTTTTCAGCACATATTACAGTCCATTCATAACAAGTCTTTATTATCTATTAAAAAGTAATGGAATATATAAAAATCTAATTTGTATGGCCTCACCTAACTACTGCGTGGAATCTGGATTTCATTACCATGTCAATCTGCTGTGACTTCTGGTCTAGAATAATTGAGTATTGCTGCAATGAATAAAGTATTTGTCATCAAAATGTTGTTTTAGCACAAATCACTTCAGAATTCTCTAATAAATATATTGGGTGAAAGTGTTGTCTGAACAAGTCATTATGTCCCGGCTTGTGAGTCCATCACAAGGTTTTTGCTGCCCCTTGAGAAAGCATCATGATGTAGGAGCAGCAAAGTAGGGCAGATGTAGGGGCAGAGACCCTGATTCCAGTGACGTACCACGTACTGAACTGCTTATTGCAGTATTGATAAAATCATCATTTTACCTGCTGCAGATCTACCAGTTCTCTGAATGCTGATCTCTGTGTAGCCCTCCCAGACTACTGACTGACAGCTTTCTGAGTACCCTGTGTATAGCAACAATCAGCGGTGAGGGTGGGGTTATTCAGAACTCGAGAAATATGGCAACAGGTTTACTAATCATCTTATAAATCTGCTAATAAGACAGTGATTGTTGGATGTGATTTCCCGCACTGTCTCCTGTCCTGAATATTTCCTATATGATTAATAACTCAAGTTGGAAAAATAATAATGATGTTTAATAACAGGAAAATAAGACAATTCAAATAACAATTATAATAAAGATAATAATAAAATCTATCTTCAATGTCCTCTAATTAGAGAAAAATACAAATGCATCTATATATCAATAGTCATGGCAGAGAGAGAGAAAGAGATAGAGAGAGAAAAGTTACATGGAAGATATGGATTAGAAATGGATGTGATACTTAGGCCAAATGTAGATGGTCTTATCCCATGGTCCAAGGTAGAAAAGAAGAGAGAGTGTCTTGATTTCACCTCCATTTATAGTACAAATTTCACATCCACACCCACATACAACCCACGACTCCGCCCTTCTTCAGTATCTTCTGTGGCACTCTTATGTGACATTATTGGTCGCAGTGGTAATCATCAGCCTGCAGATGGCGTCCTTGTATTAGGAAAGAAATCCTTGTATAGGATGGGTTTACCACCATCTTGGCTGGCTCCAAGATATCCATCTGAAGCATAATTGGTTCATTATTCAAAACACCACAAGCATTGTATAGCAATATACATCTCCATATGCCGGAGACGGGGTGTCTTCCTGAGGAGCAATGGTCAATACTCCAAATCCACAAAGGCTGTATACACATGTAGATGAGATTAGATGTCAAACAGCGTCTATATTGAAGATCCACAGAGGATGTGTATTCCTGTATTGTCCAGAAGGCTGCAGGGCCACTGTTCTTTTTGTATGTAAATGCAACCTTTACTATCTCACACAAAAGAAAACAGGCCTTCTGGCCTAACAGATCACAATCTTGTATATGATTGAAGAGTCCTGGAAATATTCAGCTCTCCTAAAATCCAATATGGAGTTCAGCGATTCCAATAAACTTACATTGTCCATGTTGGCTTCCAACATACCCCCCTTTGTGTCTGAATGACACATGGCATTTTAAGGGGCCACAAATCCAGAATCCTCTTCGCCACTGTAGTTGACTCCTCTTCTTAGGGCACAGAGCCGCCTAACACATTCACTCACCATATGTCAACATTCACTCCAAAAACACTTAATTTTGTTATAGCTTGCTTTCTAATAGGACATTGAAGAAGGCATACATGGAAAATACACATCAAATTTACATAGGATCATTACATCACACAAAAAATCATATGGAACAACAATCAAACAATTTCATCATTTGACATAGGATATGTACTTCTACTATAGGTGTCGTTTTGGAATCAAGCAGTCTTTACTACTGTGCCCTCTTCTGTCACAATTCTCACATATTACAATTTCTTCTATTTCAATGGGAATTTGTACATTTGTCTCACGTGATGCAATTTTGACATTGGCTTGTTCTTTAACAGTTAAATTCTGAATCTTTTTATGTAAATACCAGGTTACACAGCACATGTAAACTTGTAAAAGAGATAAAATTACAGAAACAATAAGTAAAATTACAATTGGGTGAATCAAATAATTCAGTATGCCATTTGCTGCATTTGAATGACCAAATACTACCTCCCACCAATAACCCTTAGCATTATTTTCTAATAGATGGGTAACCTCCTTTAGTTCACTTTGGTCATGATGTAATACAATCGTGGCATTCGATTTCTCCTGATTAAGCTTCATCAATAAATATTCATCCTTATTAAATTTTACCAGCCATTCTCCAAGTTCTTTCCCCATTCCTAGGTTTAATGCTTGGAGATTAACTGGAGTGTGATATTTCAGATCAATTGACATATTAGCAATAGTGGGAATTACATAAGTCCAGTTAGATGTCTTGATTTCTGTAACCCCACTAAGAGTACACCATGCTCCCCTAGCTACAGATGTCATTAAAGAACAATGTTGTGTTGTTATAGATACATTCGTCGTATTTAGGAGAAAGAAACAAACTCTTTGATGCCCTAGATAGAAGATGGGTGCTTTGTCTTTTGAGATCGATTCCCCATCTAGAATACAAGTGGATGAATTATTCCAGCATTTGTCTTCAACCAACCTAAACTATCCTGGTGTACATAGAATATTGTGATTTCTTTGTATGCAAAGGGAAATGTCAACTTGTGTCCACCTTCCATTTCTCCTAATTACTTGAGGATGCTCTAACCTTGGGTGTAGTAATGTAGAATCTCCAGTCAAAATACCAATTGAACTAATTTTATGCATGAGGTCTAATGGTGAATTGGTGTATGGAATAAATGAAGAAGCATAGCATTTCTCAAAGTCATAGTTGTTGCACCCAACCCACGCATTCACCCATTTTGAATGTGTACTGCTCATGAGTTCAGGTAACACGGTAGTGGCTTGAGACAGCCATTCAAATGGCCATTGTCCATCATAAATAGATTGTACTGCTATCTTAATGTTAGTTGATAATTCCATTTGTCCTTGTGTACAGAATAGAGCCCAAGTCATATTCCTACCTCTTGTCACTGCATCTTCCATTAATTCTTTGAAGTGTTGAATAAAATCTTTTGCTACCCTGATATAAGTGTTTACATGATCTTGCTGTAAATTGTTAATTATATCATTGATTTTCCTTTGTACTTCAAAACCTTTCTTACTATTGGTAGCTATGTCTACAAGTTTTGTTCTTAAACTACTGATGTCAGCTTCATTAATGATACCCATACCTGTTCCTAATCCTCCCAACAGTGTGCTGAAAGTGTCCCTTCGCCCTCTGTCATTCCCTGAATTAAGTGGTTTATGATGGTGCTTTATTCGATTTTCTGCATTTTTGTTAGGAAACCATCGATATAGGGCATGTACATGATTTAGTGTATATCCTGCACAAATTGGGTAATAGGTTTTTATCAACCATAGAGAGATATTAACTCGCCAAGTAACAAAGGCATATTGAACGTCACTAGCAATGGTTTGAGTAGAATCTAGGTTGACTTGTAAAGAGTGCCCTTCTTCTAAGTACATTGTCTGCTGATTGCTGTCAGATTCATTGATCACGCATGGTTTTATGTAATCTGGAGCAACATCAATGATGTGCATGTCACCTATTTCTATTTCTGGTGTTCCACATGCCCAATAACCAACCATTTCTCTATAGGATTTGTAGGGTTTAGATAGTGACCCAATTATAAAACTTTGCCCATGCTGAACTGACATCTCAACCTCTGTGGCATCCCCAATGCATGCCTCACAATATGTGAGGGTGATCCTTTTTGGCCTGAACATTGGGTGTATATTATTACGCCAATATATACCACATACAAACAAGTATTCTCCTTCTTTTAAGTTGTCACTAAAATATCCATAATCTATCCCCTTATGCTCATATTTGTTCGGTAACTTAGACTCTTCCCCCAACCAGTAGCCAGTTTCATTTACATATACTGTTGCCATCATAAATGGCTGTAGTGACTTTGGATCTATATTTTGTACACCTTCCATATATGTTAACCTCTGAGTACTGGAACTATGATTGACTCTCCCAAATGAAAAGACAACACTATACTGATTGCTGGAACCCTGATAATATCTCCCAGTTACCTTTTTACCCTCTGGTATCAGTTTTACTGTTCTACTTTTAACACCACTATATTTATGGTTGCCGTTTGCATTAATGATTATATCTGTGTGTGCAAATAATACCTTCCCATATACCTCATTTGGTAATATACCCTGATCGATATCTCCAGAGTGTTCAATGTGAGTTGATTCTATAGCATTTGTGATTCCAATTGTCAACAAAATTGCTGCAATTCCAATATCCAGAATCCAGAAATTTCCGTCTCTCAATTCACGCTTCATTTAGGATCCTGGAAAACAAGAACAAGAGCGGCATCAAATTCTTATCAGTTATATCCGTTTACATTGATCTGCATGAACTTTTCTTGTCTACTCGCTTAACTTTTACCACTTGTTCACTCAACGTCATGGTTACTACATAAGGTCCTGTCCAGTTTGCATCCCATGAAGATTTGGGTACAAAATTCTTTACCATCACCTTGTCACCTAGTTGTAATTTTATTGGTCGCTTGCCTGGTTCTTCCTTTGCTTTTGGAGCCATATTGGCAGCTGCAAAATGTAAATATTTTTGCACTTGGTCCTGTAACTGTGTCAGGAACTTTTCCTTCTCTGCACTTTCTCTCATGGGAGTACTAAGTTTGGGATCTGCAGGATGGCAAAGGTTCATTACTCTACCGGTCATTAATTGATATGGGGTGATTGCAGTGCTCTTTGCATCAGTTCCCCGTATTGCCATTAGAATTGCAGGTAGGTGACACAGCCAACTACTTCCGGATTGTAAAACCATTTTCTTTAATCTGTCTTTTAAAGTCCGATTCATTCTTTCTATGATCCCAGATGATTGGGGATGGTACGAAACATGAAACTTCTGTTCTACATTCAACATTTCACACATACTAGTCATGATTTTGCCGGTGAAATGTGTACCTCTGTCTGATTCAATGACCTTTGGAAATCCCCACCTTGAGAAAACTTCCTTCTATAATGCAGTTGCTGCTGCAGTAGCAGTGTCTTTCCTTATGGGCAAGGCCTCCACCCATTTGGAAAAAACATCAACTATCACCAGCAGATACCGATAACCTCCTGGTGCACTTGGCAAGGGACCCACAAAGTCAATTTGTAACCTCTCCCATGGCCCTTCAGCCAAAGGTACCCTGGAAAGCACAGGTTTTTGTCCTTTTGGCCTAGGGTTCATTTGGGCACAGATTAAACATTCTTGGATAATTTCTGCAATGGTACTTTTCATGTTCTCCCACCAGTACTTGGTTTGAATGAACTTTAAAGTACTGTCAACTCTCATGTGCCCTGACACTCTATGATTTTCTTTAGCAATATCCTTTTGGTACTGAGATGGCACTACAAATTTAGGGCCTTCTGAAGTCTCTTTTAGTAATAGCTCATCTTGCAGTATATATTTTTGGGGTCTATCTGTTGATTCTTTCCCTAATCTTGCATTTGATTTGATTCAAGCCTGAGTCTTTATCCTGTTCTGCTGCCAAACAAGGTGTAGGTGCTTTAAGAATAGGCAAACACTCTAACTCAACCTCATCCTTGTCCTTGTCCTCAAAATCTTGTTCTTCCCAGGCCTGCTTTCCTTCTACATCATATGAAATCCACTTTTCTCCAATCACTGCTGCCTCTTTGGCTAATTCATCTACCTTGTTGTTACCAATTGTAATTTCATCACTGCCTTTTTGATGTGCCTTCACCTTTATGATCGCCACTCTTCGTGGTTCTGCACTAGCCCTGTCCCAAATGTTCCTTAAAACTGAACCATGTACTAGTGTATTGCCTGATGCATCACTGAATCCTCTTGTGTGCCATAAGGGCATGTACTCAGTCAGTGATCTTGTGACATATGCACTGTCAGAGAAGATTGTGATAGGTTCTGCATTGAAATACACAATTGCTTCCCTCACAGCTTCTAGTTCAGCTCTTTGCGCTGAGAATTTCCTTGGGCATTTAATAAGAATTTGTTCATTTGTTCGAGGACACCACAGGGCATAACCAGTGTGAAATTGTCCCTCTTCCCAATACCTTGATCCATCCACCCAAATTTTTAGATCTTCCTTTCCTGACACTAATCTAAATACTTCCTGTGTCTTGGTCATGTGTAACTCCCCACAGTCATGTTTTTCCCCCTTGTATTGCATCAATTGTGGCAGGATGTAGTTAGTATCGTGAGTTACTGTGATGTTCCTAAGTGTCAAATATACCAGCCATCTTGCTACCCTTTGAGAAGATACCCCACTAAGTGTTCGCTCTAAGAGCATTCTGATAGGAGTGTGGGGTGTTTGCAGAATGATTTTAGAAAATCCTACTATGTACTCTGTGGATAGTATTGCCCAATGTACTGCCAACAGATTCCTAACACAATCATCAAATCCTATTTCCACAGGACTTAACAATCTTGATAGGTATCCGACAGGAACCCATTTTCCTTGCCTCTCCTGTAGCAATACAGCCGTAATTGCTATCATGGAGGCGTGCACCTGTAATGCAAAAGGCAGATCTGGATTTGGATTGCTGAGGGCAGGTGCTTGAGTGAGGCTGGTTTTCAGATAAATACCCTTTAAATACTAATAATAGCTGTTTATTACTAAAATGGAAAAAGAATTATTAAAATTATCAATTATTTCAATCAAACCCATTGTAGGTCTCCTCTTAGGCCGGCTTCACATTGCGGGTCAGATCCAATCCGAAGCTGTCAGGGTGAACCTGACAGCCCCGGATCGGATCAGCACACAGAACCGGGGGGCTAACATGCCCTCCGGTCCGGTATGCATCCGGATGCAGCTGCCGCTGCTGATGAATCAGGACTGCGGCTGGAAGGGAGCTAGCCGCGGTCCTGAAACAACTGCGGCGTGCTGCCGCAGGTGTCCGGTTCCCGGATCCCCCCGGACCGATGCAATCCGTCCCCATAGGCTTCCATGTTAGGGAGCGCCGGATTGCCCCGGATCCAGAAGGATCCAGGCGAATCCGGGTGAATCCGGGAGTAGGCAATAAGAGTAGATATTCTCCTCTTGGACACAAAAACGCTGCAAGCAACGTTTTTGTGTCCGTGAGACAATTCTAAATTCTCCCGGATTGTCTCGGACAGATAGAAACCGGATGGCAGAGAGCTGCCATCCGGCTTCTAATAGGCCCCATAGTATACTATGGGGCCAAAATCCGGTCCCGGTTTACAGGGACAGCCTCTGATCGGATGTGACCCGCAATGTGAAGCCGACCTTATGAGTTTCCTAACTCCAATGTTCTGTGCTGTTAAAGGAGCTATAAAAACTTCCAAATACAATATGTATATACAATGTATATAATGTGTTTTCCACCAGGTTTCTACTGTTCTTTCATAGACCTAATGGCGTAACATGCTGTGATAGCCTATCCTGCAATTTGAAAAAATAAAAACCAGAAAAGATTTGTGATTTTTCAGATGACGTTACAAAATAGGTCAGAACTAGTGATGAGTGAGCACTAAAATGCTTGAGTGCTTGGTGCTTGAATCGAGCAGGTCAGTTGCTCGAATGGGCATGACTTGAGTAACGAGTATAATAGGACTCAATGGGGAGCACTAGCATTTTATGGAAGACCCTACCCGGAGGGCTGGGGGTAGAAAAAATGCTGCAATAGATAAAAACAGTGCTCAAATGGAATGGAAACAGCATAGGAAGACGCCGGGATGCATCTCTAACTCCCAGGTCACTTCTGTACACAATGTTGTCAGAGTATTAGGCTGTGTGCACACAATGCATTTTTTCGAGTTTGTTTTAATGTATTTTTTAGTGCAGCTGTGTCATCAATCCTGATGGCCACTTTACACGTCCCAACATCGGTCCAATGTTGGATACAACGGCGTGGGAGCGCGCTTTTTGTGGGCAGAACTCCAAGATCGCATAGGACATGTTACACAGCGCGATATCAGCAGGCAACGCAACAGCGATGTGTACGCCCCCTTGTATGGCAAACCCAGGAACGACCATTTAACATGGGAGAGAATAGGGGAAGTTGTACTCCACATCGTTGTTGGGCTTTCATACAGCACGATCCGGCCACATCGTCCATCCAATATCGGGCCATTGGATAGCAGGCTCATTTGATCCCCGATATCGTTTTGGCATCATTCGTGCATCGTATTGGACATTTACACCATACAAGGCACGAACGATATCGGGGCCAACGCACGAACCACGTGACTTTTTATCGGAGCTCGATGCCGATATCGGGACGTGTAAATGGCCATGAAGGGAATCCTGATATCAGCAAAGTCAATGAAAAACCTGAAGTGACATGCTTATTTGTGAATGGCTAATTTGGTGCAGAAAATGTGCACACATTGATTATTTGTTTGCAGAAATTATGGGACCCTCTCTGCATTTCTTGGCAGGACAAATGCAGCATCAAAAACACTCCTTTCATTGTGGTTTTGCTACATTTGTATGCATTTTTGCATGTGTTTTACACCTGTGTTTTTTCTAGCATTTGTGAACACCAGTGAATAATAAAGTATGAGCGCTTTTGCAGCTGCAATTTATTCCTGTCAAGAGATGTAGAAACGGTGCAGATATTTCTGCAATCAAATACACAACGTGTGCACATACCCTTACTGTCCTTCTATAGGTTACTGCTGCTGCCAGCTAAGAACAAAAGTTCTTTTCAAGTGTACATATTTTCTATTCCCTATTAATACTGTAAAGTTTTCAGGTATATATTATATAACTAATTTAAAATACGTAAGATGTGTGGTAAGGCTGCTTTCACATCAGCAGTAATCGCTGATCGCAGCAGTTGCGGTGAAAAAAACGCAACTGCTGCGATTACTGCATAACGGCCGCTCTTGCGGTCCACCTGTGGCAAGCCCCATGCAATGTCTATGCGGCTTGAGGTAAGTGTGCGGTAGTTGCGGCAAGTGCGGTTTCGGCACTTGCGGCAGATGCGGCCACGAGAAAACAGCGGCTGACCGCGTTTTTTTCACGTCTGCATCTGCCGCAAGTGCTGACACCGCAACTGTACCACACTTGCCGCTCCTGCCGCAAGCCCAATAGACATTGCATGGGGCTTACCGCAGGTGAACCGCAAGTACCAACGTACAGCAAGCATGCCAATATTCATGGAACTTGAGCGCCAATTTGGGACTGTGTCATTTGCAAGGCTGCAGACATTTGTAGCTTAATTGTAATTAGTTAAGAGTGTGTGTGCGTGTGTCATAAGTTAAAGAGGAAGCATAAGGCTGCCTTCAGATTTGCAGATGCCTCCGCAGCGTTTTGCGGAGGCATCTGCAAGCATCTGCATGCAGACGGCAGCCCCTATGTTTATAATGGAGCGCACGGCGGTCTGCAGATGCTTGCAGACCGCCGTGCGCACCCATTCACTCCTATATGTGATCTGCGCGCAGGCGGATGCCTGCGTACAGATCACACACTCTCGTCCGCACCAGGGACGCGACATGTTGCGTCCCTGGTGCGGGCGAGAGTGTGTGATTTGTGAGCAGGCATCCGCCTGCGCACAGATCACATATAGGAGTGAATGGGTGCGCACGGCGGTCTGCAAGCATCAGCAGACCGCCGTGCGCTCCATTATAAACATAGGGGCTGCTGTCTGCATGCAGATGTTTGCAGATGCCTCCGCAAAACGCTGCGGAGGCATCTGCAAATCTGAAGACAGCCTAACCCCTAAAGGTTTATTGGAGAGCGTCTCTTGTACTTCTGTAAAATACTGTAAAACATTACCTATTTACTGTTACTTGCTATTCCCCCTACAATTGCTACTCCTCATCCTCCTGTAAATAAACCAGTTAAGATTTCTAACCATCTCTTCTGAGTGTGTACAGAGCGTTGACAGAAGTTTCCCTGACTCAACCCCTAGCAGAAGACTAATGGCCACTTTACACGTCCCAACATCATTTCGATGTTGGATACAACGGCACAGGAGCGCGCATTTTTTGGGCAGAAATCCAAGATCACATAGGAGATGTTACACAGCGCGATACCGGCAGGCAACGCAACTGCGATGTCTACGCCCCCTTGTACGCGCGACCCAGGAACGACTATTTAACCAGGGAGAGAATAGGGAAAGTTGTACTCCAAATCGTTGTTGGGCTGTCACACAGCACGATCCTGCCAGATCATCCATCCAATATCGGGCAGTTTTCAGCCCTGATATCGTTTTGGCATCGTTCTTGCATCAAATTGTACATTTACACCATACAACGCAGGAACGATATCGGGGCCAACGCACGAACCACGTGACTTTTTGTCGAAGTTGGACGACGATATCGAGACGTGTAAAGTGGCCATTAAGGGCCGCTTTACACACACCATCTTCTGTGTCCAACTTCTGAACAGATCTCTGGTGGCAGTGAAATCATGGACACATTGTTCCATTTTGTGGCTGTGTACAAAATGGAACAATATGTCCATGATTTCACAGCAACCAGAGATTTGTTCAGAAGTTGGACACAGAAGTTGGTTTGTGTAAAGCAGCCCATAGACGTTTCTGCATTCCTCTAGCTTTTAGCAAGATTCTGGTGGAGGCATTGTGCCATATCAAGGTAAAGCCTCATTCAGACATCCGTTAATTTGCTGTGCGTGATAAAAAAAAGACAGATTTTTATCAGTGTCCTGGATCAGACTTTTATCTGCGTTTGGTCCACGTGTCAACATTTATCATCAGTGCCTCAACAGTTCTGCAAAAAAATCTAATGAGGGTTTACCAAGCCCCCCATAGAAACAGACACTACTAAGATGCAGCTAGGAGGCCATCAGTGTGCAATTTTAATCTGTAATGATACCTTTACACGTCGCTACCGAGAGGTAGAAACCGGCAGGTGTCGGAGACAATTGTACCTTGTACCTTCAAAACACAGCGTAGTGGCGGCGTGTAATTCAGGTTGTACCTTCCTGTCTCTGTGGATACCTGTCTTTCAGCCGTGCTGAAAAACAAGCAGGTATAATCCCTATGGTAGCAGCGTGTAATCGGGGCACAGGCAAGGTATTTGAGTTACCTGGGGCGTGCTACAGCGTCATGTATACCACGCCCCATCAGCTATCATCGGTGGGGATTACTGTGTACCCATTGGCTGTCCCTGCACAGGGCGGCATATTTAACGAGATGACCAGTCACTACACATTTGCTATAGCGTCATGTATTAGCCAGCCTCCCTGCGCTGGCTGGCCAATCATGATGTTATTGCATTGTCCAATCACCGTACAAGCGCTGCGTAATACACAACTCTGTCATGCCTATGTAGTTACGGCGCACAATATGTACGCCCAGATTCCCTTGTGGTAGCGGCGTGTAAATCAGGGAAGGTGCTCCACAGAAGGTAACCTGCGGCACCCGTCAGCACTTCCAGGGAACGAAAATTCCTTCTGTGGAGCACCTTGTGGCGGCATATATTTGCAGCATCAGGTACCGTTAGCAACCGTTGAAAACACGCGCGTGCA
The DNA here is from genome assembly GCA_033576535.1 of Allobates femoralis. Lineage (NCBI taxonomy): Eukaryota > Metazoa > Chordata > Amphibia > Anura > Aromobatidae > Allobates > Allobates femoralis. The sequence continues at coordinate 222,270,149 of JARQOC010000005.1, read as the reverse complement.
CGTGCGGTGCCTACCTGTTGCTACCCTCGGTGGCGGCGTGTAAAGGTACCATGACGGATCAAAGTCCAACAGGACTTGGTTTTTTTATATATATATATACTGTATATATATATATATATACATATATATTTTATTTTTATTTTTTTTGCAGACTCTCAATGAAAAGGTCTAGACATGTGATCAGCCCTATAGGCCTTAATGGATCCATGTGCTATTGTGAAAAACATCAATAGAACTAGCAAATGAAAGCCGTAAGTCTGAATGAGACCCAAGTATAACTAAAGGGCACGTTACAAGGGACAATATCGATAACGATATAATTGAAATGTCACAGGTTGTGGGGCGATGCAGCAACGTCGCAATGACGTCGTTGCGTGTGACACCTAGATACGACCAACGATAAGTCGTTGATAATAGATTTATGAACATGTTCAAAAACCTGTCATCCGTCGTCCGTTTAACCTGCTGCATCGGTGTGTGTGACACCTTCATGTCGATGTCGTTTACGACTTTGCCTATTCAGAACTGGAGGACATAGGCAACCAAACGACAGCAAGTATCGTTCGCTTGTCGCGGAATCATTGCTGCGTCGTTCTCGATATCAGTACGTGTGACACCTCACTAGCGATCATTGAACGTCGTTCCAGCGATGTAGGTCAAGTTGGATCGTTGGTCGGTTCGTCGACACATTGAAGTGTTTAACGGGGCCTTAAGATCTTACTAACAAACTAAACTTGGCTTTTATTGGTAATACCTCACACTGCTGTCTTTGTGTTCGTGCATTTAGTACCATCAAAATCTACTTTCCTCGTCAATCTCTTGGCAGGAAGCACAAATAGCCTCCAGCTCAGAGTAATGTGTCAATGATATAACCAGGACCGCAAATTTCATGATTCATACAATAAATTTCTGGAATGATAGATTTTTTATTAAGGCGTATACAAAGCAACGGATTAAGAACAATAAGGGATGAAAATTAGCATTCCTTTTTTCTAATGCTTTGATCATGAGTAAAAGAGAATAAGGGAAGCAATATTGAAAACACCAAGCCCTACCCCATGGAAAATGTCAAAAATTAAAATAAGCAGCTCTTGGTATTAAAAACTTTGTCCCACATTTTTCAAAACTGGCATAATTTTAGCCAATGTCACAGTTATTTTCAGTTATTGTATTGGTTTATGTTGTGACAAATTAAATTGCATGTGTCCTGTTTGATTAATTGGTCACAGCGTACATCACTGCCATTAAATTTCACTATGGCTAAACTTTTCTCTATGCCAGGGTCTGTGTGAAGCCAAGATGCAACTTTGTCTTGTGTAAGGAAAATTTTTGCAACTTTGATAACGTGACAAACTAAAGTTAAATAGTCAACAGTGAGGATGATGAATCTGGCATATCCTATTCCATCAGTGACTCCATTTAGACTGGCACACAAAACAAAAGTCTCATGGCGGGTTTACACGTCGCGATATCGTAGTACGATTTCAATCAAAAGTCACGTCGTTCAATCGTCGGAGGCGAAATCGTTCCTGCGTTGTATGGTGTGAACGTCCAATACGATGCAGGAACGATGTCAATGCGATATCGGGGATTGAATGAGCGTGCTATTCAATGCTCCGATATTGCATAGCGATTGAAGCCAGATCGTGCTGTGTAAACGCCCAATTACGATGCGATTTGAAACGTCACCCATTCACTCCCATGTTAAGTATGCGATCCTGGGTTGGGAGGCGGAGACATCGCACGGACGTTGTATTCCGATATCGCAGCGTGTAAACATTCAATGCGATGCGGGAGGAACGTGCACTAATTGCGCACTCCCGCGCCATTGAACTGCGATATCGGATCGCGATTGAAGCGTGTAAAGCCACCTTCAGGCTAGGGTCAGATTTGTGCTATTAGCTGCGCTCAGGGGTGATCCGTTAAAAACATAGGTTTTGGCAGCCTTAACGCAGTGTTACCGCCATGGTAGCACTGCGTTAACGCAACCAAATGTTTTCCTATGGTGACGCGGCCCCTAGCGCAGCTCAAACGCCGGCATCTGAGTGGTGGAGTGTGAAATCTTGCGCTTCTTCCTAGCGCGTCAAATGACGCTTCTGAAACTGGCATTAAAAAATAAATCGGTCCATTTCTCATCCAGTAGAGTCAGTTGAGTTACATCCGTTTTTTGTTCTGTTTAGCATGCAACCGCTATTCGAGTGTGCATTTTTTTTTCAGATAACATTCGAGTGCTGTCCGTGTGACATCCGTGTGTTGTCCATGTGTAATGTGTCATTAACATGGCATTTCTCATGCTGTTTAAAGTGAGAAAAGAGTTGACAGGATAGATTTATTGAATAGAATACACAGATCATTAAATGCTAGAATAGCTAGATTGGGCTCACCTGTTTCCCGCTGCTACTTCCGGGGCTGCCTATTAAGCCAATTTCATATTCACTGCACTATCAGACAAACAGCCAATCAGAGGAGCTCACACTCTGTGAGAGCCTCTGTGATTGGCTGTTGTAGTCAGACTGGATTTCCTCAATCTGGACAGTGATTCTGCTTGGATGCCATACACATTAAACTATAACAAATTGTGGGGTATTGGTTTATCTTTTGGTCCAAAACACGTAAGCTTGTGAGCCCCTACACGGCTCCCCACGGATCACAAGTCCTATCCACTAAATTCTTATCTCAAGTGAGCAAAGGACAAAATAGAAAATAAATTCTCTTACCACAGCAGATTCTGGTCAGACGACCATTACACTCAGTGCTGTGTGCAGCTTTGCCCAAGACATTGTGGTTTTTTCTTGCACTCTTTTTGTTGCTGTGTGTAGCTGGGCCATATGGGTGCGTTTGTTCCGGCGCAGGTAGCGGTGTTGAATGCCACAACAGCCCGCCTACTGAAATGGGGGCTAATGTAAGAGGCTGGGCATGCACTGTGCAGGCCTGTGTGAACTGCGCCCTATATGAAGCCCATTGTGAGTGCAGGACAACCAGTGGTCACTCCCTCTGTGTGAAAGGAGGTTGCTAGTGATTGGGGCTGGTGTCTTGCATTCATAATGCCTTCAGTTATAACCTGGGCAAAGCTGCACACAGCACTGAGTGTAATGGTCGTCTGACCAGAATCTGCTGTGGTAATTTGCCATACACATTAGTGTATGGCAACCAACCTGGCGTTATAGGGTGGTAAATAAATGAATATTTAAAAAAAAAAAGTGTGGGGCTTTGCAGCATTTTTAAGTCTAGCCCAATGTATGCAGACAGCAGTGAGCTGCCACCCTCAGCTGCCTAATTCACCCTTGGCTGGCAAAAAAAAAATGTGTGGGCTTCACCCTATTTTTCATTACCAGCCAAGGTAAAACTGAGGACTGGTATTCTGTATGAGTCGACTCATACAGGAGTCGCAGGAGTTAAGGCCCTGCTTACCATTGCTGCTTACCGATAACAGTTGCGCAGGCAAGCAAGGAGTTAGCTCTGCTGCTCCATGTGCCACTCATACTGAAGCCAGCAGAGTTAACTCCCTGCTGCTATCAGTAAGCAGCACCGGTAAGCATGACTTTAACTCCTGCAGATCCTGTATGAGTCGGCTCATACATAAGCCGCTGTGATCTCACCGCGGTCATCGTTGCTATAGTGACCGCTTATTTGGTTACCATGGCAACAGTTTCACTGATGACGTCACCGCTTACCAGCCGCTGCCTTTGCTCATTCAGTCATCACAGAGCACAGGGTGGAAGTGTTCTTCCTCCCCGTGCTTTGTGATGTAGCAGAGCTGAATCATTTGAACAACAGAGAAGACAGAAGAAAGAATACAGAAAAGAAAAGACAGAAGACCAGGATGGTGGAGGGCTGCGTGGGGGTAATACAGATGGAGTCCCTATGCATGTCTGTGTCTTTATTTCTAATAAATAATTGTTTCTCTGTGCAGTGTCTTTTTTAACCCTTTATTGGAGATTCTTAATGACTGGGTCTAACTTGGTCTGACATTAAGAATCTCGGGCTTAATACCAGTTGGTATTAACCCCTTTATTACCCAGTATGCCACACGCTACCAAGGCTGCTGGAAAAGCCTGGTAAGGCACCTGGAAATGGCGTTTATTATTAATGCACCATTTTCAGGAGCGGCTGTGGGTTGCTATTTTTTAGCATAGGGGGGCCCTATAACAATGGACCCTCACCACGCGGAGAATACTAGCCCCCAGCTGCCTAGTTTTACCTTTGCTGGCAATGGGAAATAGGGCAAAACCTATGCACTTTTTTTTGCCAGCCAAGGGAATATTAGGCAGCGGAGGTTGGCAGCTCACAGCTGTCTGCTTTCTTAGGCTAAACTTAAAAATGCTGTGAAGTCCCACACATTTTTTTTTTTATATTTATTTATTTACCACCCTATAATGGCAGGTTGGTTGCCATACACTAATGTGTGTGGCAACCAAGCAGAATCACTGTCCAGATTGAGGAAATCCAGTCTCACTACAACAGCCAATCACAGAGGCTCTCACAGAGTGTGAGCTTCCCTGATTGGCTGTTTGTCTGACAGTGCAGTGAATATGCAATTAGCTTAATAGGTGGTCCGACAAGTAGCAGCGGGAGACAGGTAAGCCTGATCTAGCTGTTCTATCCTATGTATCCTGTTTATTCTTTTTCCAGCATTAGAAACAACATGCTAAAATCGCTATCCCTAATCTGTCCATGATTTTGTCGGACCCATTGATTTGCACTGGCGAGTCTCGAACGAGAATCGCGTACTGTTGCAGCATGTTGCAACTTTTTTCTCATTCAGATTCTGTATGAGAAAAAAGCTTAAGACCCACGATAATCTGTTCTGACTCATTAGATAACATTGGTCTGCGCGCAATGCGAGATTTTATTGCATTGCACTCATCCGTTTTTCACGCCAATGTGTCCTTACCCTAACTCAGCAAATACGCACTAAATACACAGCAAAATATGCATCGTGTGAACGGGCCCTAAGACTGTTTGAACACAAGTACAGTTTCCTCTTTCCAGATAAACCAGTCTAACACTGCCGAGTTCTTTGGATTGTAGGGGACTCATTAGTTGGATCAAGTCTTTATGACTTATTAGTTCATAAAATATTAAAATGGTAAAATACCTTTTATAGTGTGTTTCTTTGAGCCTGTAAACATAGTGGTCACTGACATGAACCATTATAGTTCATATAAAATTACCTATACTCTTTTGCAAAATCAAGTTTGTTAAAAACCAGATGTAGAGTTTTAGTCAGGTTTAGTAGAAGGTGTAGTTACTTCTGGAAATCAGTGCCTTGTAAGTCTGCAACAGAATCTCATTAGTGACATCAGTCAGAGACTTTTCTTGAAGTCCATTAAACATAAGGAACTTGTAAAAACTTGGCAAAACTTAAACACGTACATAGGACACATCAGAGGAACAAAGAATGATGGAAGTGGACAAAGAAAAGCAGAAGGAAAATGTTACTCATTCATGAAGGAAATTCTCCTGTACGAACTAAAAGATGAGTGAACAACAAGGGATTAAGTAGACAGATAAATTAAGAACAAAGAATATAATTTTACACCAGAGGCAGAAATATTTCAATGGAAAAAACTATGCAATTTTTCAGCAAACTAGGCTTTCCAGGTTTTTACATACAAATGGTCACATGAGTTAAAAGTGAGTACTCATAATAAAACTCAACTGATAAAAATCAGGCAACTTTAACTTTAAAGATGGCTTTGAGGTGGATCCATGGTCCGGTGCTCACTGTGGAGGTGGGTAACACCCAGTCCCGGCGTGCATATACTGTCAGAAAACAGATCCTGACGAAGGCGTATTAGCGTTAAAGCTTTATCGAAGGGAGAGAAGGAACAGAGATTTAAAAATATAGCAAAAAATGGGTGGGGGGGGCGAAACACTGGAGTAATTCAGGGGATACTATAGAAAAGCTTGTTTAATATGAGTAATATGTAAGGCGGCCGTCACACGCTGAGATATCTCTAGCGATATTGTAAGCGATCACGTGCACGCGCAATCGCTTACAATATCGCTCACATCGCTGGTGAGCTGTCACACAGACAGACTCACCAGCGATGTGGATCCGCGATCTCGCTGGTAACTATGGTACACATCGGGTAACTAGGCGCCGCGTGTCGCTTAGTAACCCGACGTTTACCATAGTTACCATCTCCCAGCATAGACTCTGCGCTGGGAAATCGCTCATCGTGGTGTTATACACCACGATGAGACAGATCGTGACATCGTTCATCGCTAGATCTGAGCTCCGGAGCTCAGATCAGCGATGTCACGATCAAGCGATTTCACATCGTAAATCGCTTGATTACATGCAACGATTTCTTGCCCGATATCGCTTAAGCGATCAAAAAGGAGATCGCTTAAACGATATCGGGCAAGAAATCGTTGCGTGTGACGGCCGCCTTATATATATCATGAAGTGCACAACACATGTTTCAGAGATGGACTGTCTTCTTCCTCATGTGCAATAAGGGAGGGGAGTTTTTTTCCCCCTGAATATATATACGGTATATGGGAAGACATCCTTTATTACAAAGTGCCTAATTGATGTATCATAATTATTAAAACCTAGAAAATAAAAAAAGTCATAGTAAAAGTACCCAATATCATTACAGACAATAAGCAATATTATAATAGAAAGATTATTAATAGTCCATGAAAATGATGACTAGGAAAAAAATACAAAAAAATAAAATAGCTAAAGTGATTATAAAAGACTATACAGAATTCCTACACTATATATGAATTATATGAATAGCGAACAATATACAAATCTATCTTGTAACCTAATATGGTGTACCTTAATAATAAAATTTCCATAAGGCAACAGATAAATAGAGTGATAATAGTAATAGTTAGAAAAACGAGCAACAATAATTGACATACAGAGGGATCATACCTGAAGACAAAATATATATAATCTAATCGTTCTTTACTGTGTAATATAAATTTCAGGGTTTTTTATTATTATTTTATATTTTTGTTTCTATTATTATTTAATTATTTCAGTATTAATATTGAACCCAAGTGCCCAATTTATGTATCCAGTAGGATTCCCTCAATAGGAGTCTCTCAAAACAATTTTTTTTGTACTGGCAACCAGGAACTACAGCCAGGGATGAAGAATCAGAAATAACTATTAGCAAATGTTGAGAAGCAGCCAGAACCTTAGGCCAGCTTCACATCATGGTTTTCAGCTGTCAGGTTCTGTCCGGTGTTTTGCAAGATCCACCGGACAGAACCTGACAGCACAGGATCAGCAGCAAGTGTGGGCAAATATGCCCTCCAATCCTGTTTTTTGCAGGATTCGTTTTTCTGCTGCTGTCCACAGTGCTGATCTGTGTGTGCAGTGCTGCTGTCCAAGGTGCTGAACTCCCAGCCGTGTCTCTGAAATGCTGCCGTTCTCATTCAGCACCATGGACAGGCGCTTTTCAGAGACACGACTGGGAGTTCAGCACCATGGACAGCAGCACTGCACACACAGGCTGACAGATCAGAGCCTGCACTGTGATTTCCATTGAATCCAGGAAACAATCTGATTTTTTAATGGATCCGGCACCCATACACTCCTGTGTTATGGGCGCCGGATCACACCGGATCCAGGAGGATCCGATTTTGTCAGATTTTTGCACCGGAGCCAAAAAATTATGCTGACTCTGATTTTGTATCCAGTGCAAAATCAGACAAAATTGAATCAGGGATAAAAACAACAAAACCGGATGGCCAAATAGGACCAATCCGGCACCATAGGGACACATGAGGGCAAAACTGGATCAGGTTCTGTCTGGTTCAAACCGGACAGAACCTGATAGCTGAAAACCATGGTGTAAAGCCGGCCTTACCAGGAAACATTCATCACACCACTGTGCTAGGGAATTGAATAAACAGCATTGAACTGTGTTAGGAGTAGGGTTAAAATAGCCATCCCAATGCTAAGCAATAAATTCAAGTGATGCTTCCCTCCCAGACATGTCCAGAAAGCCACTCCATGCTCACCTGTACAGAAGGGTGCGCATTCTTTGATGACAAAATGACTTCATCCATCAGTACTATAATCTTTTCCCACAGCATTCACTTATTATTATTATTTATTTATAGAGCACCATTGAATCCATGGTGCTGTACATGATAAAGGATTACATACAAACAAGTTAAAAATATAATGAACAAACTAACAGTGACAGACTGGTACATAGGAAAGAGAGGACCCTGCCCTTGCAGGCTTACATTCTACAGGGCAGTGGGGAGGCAGACATTAGGTTGGGTCTGCTCTGGTGGTGGTGGAGTGAAAGGTCCAGTGGTGGTGAGGTGGCACCATGGTCATTGCAGACAGTAGGTAGTTTTGAAAAGGTGGGTTTTCAGGTTCCACTTGAAGGTTCCAAGTGTAGGGGATAGTCGGACGTGTTGGGGTGCAAAATTCCAGAGGATGGGAGGATGCTCGGCCGAAGTCTTGGAGGCGGTTAGATGAGAAACATACAAGTGTAGAGGAAAGAAGGAAGCCTTGGCAGGATCGAAGATTACGAGTTGGATGATATCAAGAGATTAGTTCAGAGATATATGGGGGAGACAGATTGTAGATGGCTTTGTAAGTCAATGTTAGTAGTTTGAATTGGATACGCTGGGGAATTGGGAGCCAGTGGAGGGATTTGAAGACAGGATAAGTGGAGGAGCAGCGAGGAGAGAGGTGGATTAGTCGGGCAGCAGAGTTAATGATGGATTGGAGAGGTTCAAGAGTGTTAGCAGGAGGCCACAAAGGAAGAGGTTGTAGTAGTCGAGACAGGAGATTACCTGTACTGGTAACCACAGACCTACCCAAAAACATGGATGGATTTCCACAGTGAGTACCCCAAACACAAACAACACATTCCACCCCAGACCTGTAGGGGGAGCCAAACTTGCTGCCTTTAAGCAAGATCCCCTATAAATACGGTACTGGGGGCGGAGTTAGTCACAGTGTGCAGTCGCTAGGAGAACTGTGAAGAAGTCTTGGTGAGTTGGAGCCGTGCTAGGCCCGAGCCAGTTGACAACTAAGCAGTTACCAGACTAGCCAGTGCAGGGACCTAAGAGTGAGGTCGAAGGCAAGGCGAAAGGAACGAAGTAGGCAGAGGAGCCATACCCGTTCACCCCAGAGAGCCACCCGGACACCGGAGTCCGAGTCTGCAGGATAGCATATAGCCCAGCAGAGAAACTGGTTCACCGAGGAGACTCCAGTCTCCTGGGCATCTGTGTAGCAACTAAGAAGGGAGCCAGGCACCACAGAAGAGAATATAGCGGCAGTCCACATGAAGATTTCCCACTACACACACAGGTGACAGAAGGGCAGAGGAGGCCAGGCGAAGCTTTACATGGGGCAGGGGCTTCAACAAGGGAAAAATGACAAGAAGGCCTTAAAGTCACTCAACTTCGAGATCCAGAAGTGCTTCCCGACCACCGGAGTGTACCCTGGACATTACCTGCAATTCCACCAGTAAAGCTACAGAAACAACTTACGGTGTGTGTGTCAATTACTCTGACCCTAACCCTGTCCAGCACAGATTCTGCCATAGCTGCCCAGCAGCACAGCCAACTCCCTGCTGCAATCCCAGTCACCTCACCACAGCTTTGGGAAATTGCTCCACCTGTGGGAAGCTATACCACCCAGATTCCCGACCATCATCCCCGGGGGCCCACAGCAGCGCTGGTGCATTCACCAGAAACCACAGGTGGCTTCACGAAAAACTTTAAATTTTTATTCCCCTTCAATCATCCCCCAATTTGTAGGCTGTTCACTAGGGCCACAGGTCCAGCAGGCCACCGGTGACATCCCTGCAACTCCACGCCCGGGTACCGAGTCCCCATAAGCCCTTGGGTGAATCACATGCACTAGCAGTTTAATAGATTGAGGGTTGAGGAAGGGACGGATTATGGAAATATTTTCGAGTTGGAAGCGGCAGGAGGTGGCGAGAGTTTGGATGTGTAGTTTGAAGAATAAGGCAGAGTCAAGGGTTACTCCAGGTACAGGGCAAAGTGTAATGTAATTTATTGTGATAGATAGATCAGGTAAGGGAGGTGTGCAAGGAGGGGGAAAGATGATGAGTTCAATTTTGTCTACATTTATTTTAAGGAAGCAAGAGAAGAAGAAGGAAGATATGGCTGATAGACACTCTGGGATTCTGGAGAGCAGAGAGGCGACGCCTGGGCTAGAGAGGTAGATCTGAGTGACGTCAGCGTACAGGTGGTACTGGAATCCATGGGACTTTATGACTAGTCCTAGGCCAAGGGTATAGATGGAAAAAAGAAGGAGCACAGAACAGAGGCTTGAGGGACCCCAAAAGAGAGGGGATGGGGTGAAGAGGTTGTGTGGGAGTTGGAGACACTAAATGTGCAGTTGGAAAGGTAGGAGGAGATCTAGGAGAGGACAACGTCAGTGATAACAATGGAAGAGAGGCTCTGTAATAGGAGATAGCGGTCGACTGTGTCAAACGCAGAGTACAGGTCAAAAAGGAGGAGGATGGAGAAGTGTCCGTTAGCTTTGGCGGTAAATAGGTGTGGCGCCCTGCAACGAGTGCGTCACAGGAAGGTATTGCATCCCTGACAGAAGATGTAATATCTTCCGTCTCGGTAATGACATGGTTAATACTCAGAGCTCCATACTCTACATGCACCACTAGAATAGACGGCCAATAGGTCCAGGTGGGCGGAGTGTAGGAGTAGTGTGTAGGAGTAAAGTAGGAGAAGTGTAGGAGTCGTTAGGAGGAGAGTAACAAAGGAGAAGCAGGGCTCTGCACAGTTCCGTGTAGCCCTAATACCACTACCGGCTGGCACCATTAACGGTGCCCTAGAACGGGATACGGGCAACTATTTAACGGGTCCAATTATACCCGTGCCCAAAGACACCCTCCGGATCACTGGTTCCGAGGCGAGCAAGACGTTCACCGCAGCTCCGCAAACCAGGGTGAAGAACTGCTTCTATGAGGCACCTCACCACCGCCGCAACTTAGTTGTCTTGCCAGCAAGGACCCACCACTGGGACACAGGACCTTCTGCAGCTTATATTCAGTCAGAACCTCCACTAGAAGTCTCCCAAGTACCCTGACCTGGTAATCTAAGGCAATTCCAGCAACCCGTTAGAGAAAATAGAGAGAGGAGGCACACCGCGGAGCTCTGAATCAACACCAGTAATTGCTGGGATCCCCCCGGTCCGTTACCCAAGACTGTATACCTTGTACCATCTTACCGGTTACAGTAAAAGACCCGTTACAGAGAACGCTGGTGTCTGTGTTTCCTTCAGAACTGTTAAACCTACACCCTCAGTACTACGAAGCTGCCATATACCATCAAGACAGCTCCTGGCCCCGGGGACTCCCGCTCATCCTGTGGGGAGCGTAACATCTAGCTGCTGTACATCCCCTGGAGGCCCAAGCAGCGCCTTTCCTTAGACAAAATGGGTCAGAAGAAAGATTTGACGGGCTCTGAAAAGTCCAAAATTTTGAGATGTCTTGCAGAGGGATGCAGCAGTCTTGAAATTGCCAAACTTTTGAAGCGTGATCACCGAATAATTTAGTGTTTCATGGCAAATAGCCAACAGGGTCGCAAGAAGTGTGTTGGGCAAAAAAGGCACAAAATAACTGCCCATAAAATGAGGAAAATCAAGTGTGAAGCTGCCAAGATGCTATTTACCACCAGTTTTGCCATATTTCAGAGCTGCAACTTTACTGGAGTATCAAAAAGCACAAGGTGTGTTATACCCAGGGACATGGCCAAGGTAAGGAAGGCTGAAAAACGACCACCTTGGAACAAGAAACATAAGTTAAAACGTCAAGACTGGGCCAAGAAATATCTTAAGACTAATTCTTCAAAGGTTTTATGGACTGATGAAATGAGAGTGACTCTTGATGGGCCAGATGGATGGGACAGAGGCTGGATCAGTAAAGGGCAGAGAGTTCCACTCCGACACAGAAGCAAGCAAGGTTGAAGTGGGGTACTGGTATGGGCTGGTATCATCAAAGATGAACATGTGGGACCTTTTCGGGTTGAGGATGGAGTGAAGCTCAACTCCCGGACCTACTGCCACTTTCTGGAAGACAATTTCTTCAAGCAGTGGTATAGGAAGAAGTCAGTTTCATTCAAGAAAAACATGATTTTCATGCAGGACAATGCTCCATCACATGCATCCAACTACTCCACAGCGTGCCTGGACAGAAAAGGTCTAAAAGAAGAAAAAATAATGACATGGCCCCCCTGTTCACCTGATCTGAACCCCATAGATAACCTGTTGTCCCTCCTAAAATGTGAGATCTACAGGGAGCGAAAACAGTACACTTCTCGGAACAGGGTCTGGGAGGCTGTGGTGGCTGCTGCACGCAATGTTGATCGAAAACAGATCAAGCAACTGACAGAATCTATGGATGGAAGCCTATTGAGTGTCATCATAAAGAAAGGTGGCTATATTGGTCACTAATTTTTATGTGTTTTGTTTTTGCACGTTAGAAATGTTTTTTTCTAATTTTTGTGCAGTTATGTTAGTTTACCTGGTGAAAATAAATAAGTGAGATGAGAATATATTTGTTTTTTATTAAGTTGCCTAATAATTCTGCACAGTAATAGTTACCTACACAAACAGATATCATCCTAAGATAGCCAAATCAAAAAAAAAAACCACTCCAACTTCCAAAAATATTAAGCTTTGATATTTATACAGTGCCTACAAGTAGTATTCAACCCCCTGCAGATTTAGGTGGTTTGATAAGATGCCAATAAGTTAGAGCCTTCAAACTGCAAACGAGAGTAGGATTTATTAACAGAAGCATAAATCTTACAAACCAAAAAGTTATGTTGCTCAGTTGAAATGTAATAAATTTTAAACATAAAAGTGTGGGTCAATTATTATTCAACCCCTAGGTTTAATATTTTGTGGAATAACCCTTGTTTGCAATTACAGCTAATAATCGTCTTTTATAAGACCTGATCAGGCTGGCACAGGTCCCTGAAGTTATCTTGGCCCACTCCTCCATACAGATCTTCTCCAAGTTATCTAGGTTCTTTGGGTGTCTCATGTGGACTTTAATCTTGAGCTCCTTCCACAAGTTTTCAATTGGGTTAAGGTCAGGAGACTGACTAGGTCACTCCATCACCTTGATTTTTTCCCTCTTGAACCAGGCCTTGGTTTTCTTGGCTGTGTGCTTTGGGTCGTTGTCTTGTTGGAAGATGAAATTACGACCCATCGTAAGATCCTTGATGGAGGAGCAGAGGTTCTTGGCCAAAATCTCCAGGTAGGCCGTGCTATCCATCTTCCCATGGATGCGGACCAGATGGCCAGGCCCCTTGGCTGAGAAACAGCCCCACAGCATGATGCTGCCACCACCATGCTTGACTTTAGGGATGGTATTCTTGGGGTCGTATGCAGTGCCATCCAGTCTCCAAACGTCACGTGTGTGGTTGACACCAAAGATCTCGATCTTGGTCTCATCAGACCATAGAACCTTGAGCCAGTCTGTCTCAGAGTTCTCCAAGTGATCATGAGCAAACTGTAGACGAGTATTGACATGACGCTTTGAAAGTAAAGGTACCTTACGGGCTCGTCTGGAACGGAGACCATTGTGGTGGAGTACGTTACTTATGGTATTGACTGAAACCAATGTCCCCACTGCCATGAGATCTTCCCGGAGCTCCTTCCTTGTTGTCCTTGGGTTAGCCTTGACTCTTCGGACAAGCCTGGCCTCGGCACGGGAGGAAACTTTCAAAGGCTGTCCAGGCCGTGGAAGGCTAACAGTAGTTCTATAAGCCTTCCACTTCCGGATGATGCTCCCAACATTGGAGACAGGTAGGCCCAACTCCTTGGAAAGGGTTTTGTACCCCTTGCCAGCCTTGTGACCCTCCACGATCTTGTCTCTGATGACCTTGGAATGCTCCTTTGTCTTTCCCATGTTGACCATGTATGAGTGCTGTTCACAAGTTTGGGGAGGGTCTTAAATAGTCAGAAAAGGCTGGCAAAAGAGATAATTAATCCACACATGTGAAGCTCATTGTTCTTTGTGCCTTGAACTACTTCTTAATACTTTAGGGGGACCAAACAGAATGCTGGTGGTTTGAGGGGTTGAATAATAATTGACCCACACTTTTATGTTTAAAATTTATTAAAATTCAACTGAGCAACATAACTTTTTGGTTTGTAAGATTTATGCTTCTGTTAATAAATCCTACTCTCGTTTGCAATTTGAAGGCTCTAACTTATTTGCATCTTATCAAACCACCTAAATCTGCAGGGGGTTGAATACTACTTGTAGGCACTGTAAGTCTTTTGGATTGATTGAGAACATAGTTGTTGATCAATAATAAAAATAATACTCTAAAATACAACTTGCCTAATAATTCTGCACACAGTGTGTGTGCTGTTTATGCCCAGTACCTGAATTAACCCTTGACTATGCCATTTTTTTCACACTGTACATCCATGCTCTTGCCACCTCCAACTCAAAAATATTTCCAGAATCCGTCCTTTCCTCAACCATCAATCTATTAAAATACTAGTGCATGCCTGCATCATCTCCCGCCTTGACTACTGTGACATTCTCCTCTGTGGTCTCCCTGCTAACACTCTCGCATCTCTCTAATCTGTCCTTAACTCTGCTGCCCGACTAATCCATCTCTTCTCTCGCTGCTCCTCACACAGATGTAACTGTCAATTGTGCTGGGTTGAAACTCACATGTGCCAATTTAAAATCAGCTAAATGAATATAAAAGGAGTGTATAGCTCACTATCGTCAGTGTAGACAGTGGTCAACCATCTGATAGGTGTGATACCTCCACTGTAAAAGACATCAATAATATCGAATGATCTCACTATTTCTTTAGTGGGGATACACCGCAGCATTCCTCCAGATGTCCTTTACACACCGGTAGGCCAGGGAGGGCATGTCGATCAGGCTTATCCCAGTGGGGGCTAACTGGATGCTCCTCAAATAGACTCCTGCCCTGAGAAGGGCAATCCGCAACTTTCCCTACCTGTAACTTACCCTATACAGACGCCCAAGTGACTCTCAACATGTTTTGCCCATAGAGCTCTTAAGGGGAAATATAACACCCTAAGAATACAAGCTGGGCTATAAAACTCTCACTACACTTGTGGACAGGTATAGCACCTAGGCGTCTATATAGGGTTATATCAGTTAGCCCCAACTAGGTTAAGCCTGCTCAACATACCCTCCCTGGCATGCCGGTGTGTGTGTGTGAAGGACATTTGGAGGAATGCTGTGGTCTCCACTGAAGAAATGGTGAGATTGTTCCATATTATTGATGTCTTTTACTGTGAAGGTAGCACATCTATCATTTGGTGGACCACTGTCTACAGCAGGGGTGGGCAACTCCAGGCATCGATGGCCGCACACAGTCCAGGTTTTCAAGATTTCCTTAGAATTTCACAGTTGGTAATTTAAATAATTGTAAGTTACCAACTGTCAAATTCTAAGGAAACCTTGAAAATCTGAACTGTGTGTGGCCCTTGCTTCCTGGAGTTGCCCACCCCTGGCCTCCAGTGATGATAGTGAGCTATACACTTCTTTTATATTCATTTAGCTGGTTCTAAATTGACACATGTGGGTTCCAACCCAGCACAATTGTCAGTTATATCTGTGTGACTATGTTACAATTGACTGCCTGGATAGGGTCATTTGATCTTTGTGCCCTACTGGGACGGGATATTGATAATCATAGTTGTGTTCACTTCTACTTTGTGAGTATATATCTTACGTGCTTGTATGTGTTGTATGTCTAGAGAGGCAAGTACCCTCTCTTTAATCTGGTATTATTAAAAGTTATATTTTAATTTTCAGAACACACAATATGCTATATCTTTGATTTTATCTGAATTGTGATGAAGAGGTCCACTTGATTTAGCATATCCTGCGTATAGTGTGTAATATCTAGCTGTCTTTCTGAGCGGCTAGCTATCCATCCAATGTATCTATCTCTCTATCTATTCCATCATGTCTATTTCTATCTATCTATTTATTATCTCTCTCCCTTTATATATCTATATGCGTGTGTGTCATGTATAGGGTGTAATATATGCATGGATATTATGATCTGGCCACGGAGTGAGGGGGAAAAATTGCTATTTCCTGGGATGCATAGCTGAAAACTATTGAGGAGCAGAGAGCCACTGGCTCCCTGTCCCACATTAGCCTTGCTCTGCAGCTGTAGGCCTCTGATAGATATCAGGCAGAGAGCGCGACGTGATGCCCGTGTGCTCTGCAACAATGGCCATCTGATAGGCTCCTGGCTGTAGAGTAGCTGCAGGGAATGGGTAGGGTGTAAGCCAGATTTGTGAAGTGCCAGGGGTCGGCTCCCATTGATATGATATTGATGACCTATACTAAAGATAGGTTTTAATATCATACTACTGAAAAACCCACATAATGTTATTACAACTATCATCTTAGTTTTACTATAGAAGTAGTAAGAAATAGAAGTACTAGACTGAAGCCTTCCTTTATAAGGTGAGTATACAAATCTAAAACACAAGTATCCTTTATTTTTAGAGAAGAAAAGGATAATATTTTAAGAGAAAAGTGCAATGAATTTCCATTACAAACACTGCTATGAAAATCAAT
The DNA here is from genome assembly GCA_033576535.1 of Allobates femoralis. Taxonomy (NCBI): domain Eukaryota; kingdom Metazoa; phylum Chordata; class Amphibia; order Anura; family Aromobatidae; genus Allobates; species Allobates femoralis. The sequence goes on along the minus strand of JARQOC010000005.1, from coordinate 222,253,563 downwards.
TGGGAGAAAAATACAGATTATGTCTTAGTCTGTCTTGTGCCAAACATATGTCTTGTGTAATGGTCAGTAAATGTGAATTTCATCTTTTCTCAGGAGATTTTATTTCTTACAGAGTTCATCCATTTCATTACTCTTATTTAATGTACAGCACATCTACTTGCAGTATAATGAACATGAAGCTAGTAAGTTACAGTTGTTGATGTCTGGCACAGATAAATGATGGAGTGTGGTGATGGAATACACCAAGCAAAAGAGGCAGTGGATAATATAAGGAGAAAATAAATACAAAGTATGAAATTGATTTTACAATGGTTTTAGAATTTAGATTCATCAGGGGCTGGCACAGTTACCTGGATTGCTTTGGCACAGATTTATTAATCTTAATATGGTTGTAGTTGATATACTGTATATAGCTAGGTATTTTTTATACTGTTGGATCTTTGAGGAAAATTTGGTGCCCAGGCCACTTAATTATATATTGTTCGGTGCCTCAATATGAAATCATAATCCATATCCATATCCATATCTAATATATAAAAGCCCAAGGCCACTTCCGTCACTTTGGCCACGACTTCCGTCACTTTTTCATGGCCAAAGTGACGTCACCACTAAGCTACACCCATCCAGGGTGGACCAACATGGCAGCCGTAAGCGGAGCGGGACTCAGCCAGCCCCGCCAAGCTTACCGCCGCCCCTACACTGACCAAAACACAAACACATCATGGGCAGGAGACGACCAGCTTTAGCCGGTCGTCGCCCGCCACACACCACTTCGGGAGATGACCGGCTAATGCCGGTCGTCTCCCTGATGCCTCGCGCTCGCTCCGCCTGGTTAACAGGCGCAGGCTCTTCCCCCTAATTTCCGGCGCCCGGGCCTGCTGACGCCTCACCTCACAGCTGCCTCGTCCCCATACACCGGCTGTCTCCACGGCGATCCCCTTAGCTCGGCTGCAGGTACTATCCAGCGTGGGTGGAGGTGTAATCTGGTGCTTCCGGATAGCCGGATGCCAATGCTCACTGCTACAGGCCTTGCCTGATGCTGGGCTATCGACCTAAAACACAGGCTCTCCTGCAGCTGGATCAAAACTGCCATGTGTCCAGCCGTAGGGGCAGCTCTGCTCAGGCTGCAGATGGTCCAGTTCGTATCTTGCAGCAACGATGGGTTTGATGTGGCATAGATGCCAGGGGGAAACACAGTTAAGCATCCTTCCTGCTTTTCCACCATGTTGGACTCATAGCTAGAAGAACTTAATCCTGCACCACTGCTCTCATTGTTCAGAGCAGCACTGAAGCAGTAACTTCTTCCAGGGCAATACCCTGCTATTAATAGTACAATACAAGGCTGTCTAATCTGCGGCCAGTCACAGCCCATCCTGTAAAAGCCAGCTAAAACCCTGTCACCACATCATCGTACCTCCTGTCACCAGTCACACTGCATACTGTCAGCAGTTACAGGTAAAAACGTTACCTCAGACCACTGCTCTGTTAAAACATGACATTTCATTTTGTATTAAAAATTATTGATGATATCGAATATATAAAACCCGAAGGCTCACTTCCGTCACTTTGGCCAGGACTTCCCTCACTTTGTCATGGCGAAAGTGACGTCACCACATCGTTACACCCGTCCAGGGTGGACCAACATGGCCGCCGTAAGCGGAGCGGGACTCAGGCAGCCCCGCCACGCTTACAACCGCCCCTACACTGCCCAAAACACACACACATCATGGCAGGAGACAACCGGCGTTAGCCGTTCGTCTCCCACCCGCCACACACCACTTCGGGACATGACAGGCTAATGCCGGTCGTCTCCTAGGTGCCTTGCGCTCGCTCCGGTCGGTTTACAGGTGCAGGCTCCTCCACCTAACCTCCGGCGCCGGGGCTGCTGACGCCTCTCAGCAGATTGGCGGCCGCACGCACCACCCTCCGCTCCTGGACTGAGCCGAGCCTCCGGGGGTCAGCTCTGGAGGCAGGGAGAGAGCTGTGCAGCCTGGAGGAGAAGAGTGCCGTTCGGTGATGTTGCCGCTCCAGCCTCCTCTCTCCTCACCCCTCCAGCGCCACCTCTCCTCACCCCTCCAGTGCCACCTCTCCTCACCCCTGCAGCACCACCTCTCCTCACCCCTCCAGCGCCACCTCTCCTCACCTCTCCAGCGCCACCTCTCCTCACCCCTCCAGCGCCACCTTTCCTCACCCCTCCACCGCCACCTCTCCTCACCCCTCTATCCGGACCTCTCCTCACCCCTCCAGCGCCACCTCTCCTCACCCCTCCAGCAGGACCTCTCTTCACCCCTCCAGCGCCACGTCTCCTCACCCCTCCAGCGCCACGTCTCCTCACCCTCTATCCGGACCTATCATCACCCCTCTATCCGGACCTCTCCTCACCCTCCAGCCGCACCTCTCTTCACCCCTCCAGCCCAACCTCTCCTCACCCCTCCAGCGCCACCTCTCCTCACCCCTCCAGCGCCACCTCTCCTCACCCCTCCAGCAGGACCTCTCCTCACCCCTCCAGACCCACCTCTCCTCACCCCTCCAGCCCCACCTCTCCTCACGCTTCCAGCGCCACCTCTCCTCACCCCACCAGCGCTACCTCTCCTCACCCCTCCAGTGCCACCTCTCCTCACCCCTCCAGCCGCAACTCTCCTCACCCCTCCAGCCGCATCTCTCCTCACCCCTCCAGCCGCACCTCTCCTCACCCCTCCAGTCGAACCTCTCCTCACCCCTCCAGCGCCAACCCTCCAGCGCCACCTCTTCTCACCCCTCCAGCGCCACCCCTCCAGCGCCACCTCTCCTCACCCCTCCAGCCGCACCACTCCTCACCCCTCCAGCCGCACCTCTCCTCACCCCTCCAGTCGCACCTCTCCTCACCCCTCCAGTCGCACCTCTCCTCACCCCTCCAGCGCCACCTCTCCTCACCCCTCCAGCGCCACCTCTCCTCACCCTCCAGTGCCACCCCTCCAGCACCACCCCTTCAGCGCCACCTCTCCTCACCCCTCCAGCGCCACCTCTCCTCACCCCTCCACCCGGACCTCTCCTCACCCCTCCAACCACACCTCTCCTCACCCCTGCATCCGCACCTCTCCTCACCCCTCCAGCTGCACCTCTCCTCACCCCTCCAGTCGCACCTCTCCTCACCCTTCCAGCCGCACCTATCCTCACCCCTCCAGCGCCACCTCTCCTCACCCCTCCAGCGCCACCCATACAGTGCCACCTCTCCTCACCCCTCCAGCGCCACCCCTCCAGCGCCACCTCTCCTCACCCCTCCAGCGCCACCTCTCCTCACCCCTCCAGCGCCACCCCTCCAATGCCACCTCTCCTCATCCCTCCAGCGCCACCTCTCCTTACCCATCCAGCGCCACCTCTCCTCACCCCTCCACCCGGACCTCTCCTCACCCCTCCAGCTGCACCTCTCCTCACCCCTCCAGCCGCACCTCTCCTCACCCCTCCAGCGCCACCTCTCCTCACCACTCTAGCGCCACCTCTCCTCACCCCACCACCCGGACCTCTCCTCACCCCTCCATCCGCACCTCTCCTCACCCCTGCAGCTGCACCTGTCCTCACCCCTCCAGCGCCACCTCTCCTCACCCCACCAGCGCCATCTCTCCTCACCCCTCCTACCCACAGAGCCGCCTGTATACTCTGCTATCCACTCAGCCGCCTCTATACTCTGCTACCCATACATCCGCCTCTATACTCTGCTACCCACACAGCCGCCTCTATACTCTGCTACCCACACAGCCGCTTCTATGCTCTGCTACCCACACAGCTGCCTCTATACTCTGCTACCCACAAACCCGCCTCTATACTCTGCTACCCACACAGCCACCTCTTTACTCTGCTACCCACACAGCCACTTCCATACTCTGCAACTCACACAGCCGCCTCTATACTCTGCTACCCACACAGCCGCCTCTATACTCTGCTACCCACAGAGCCACCTCTATACTCTGCTACCCACAGAGCCGCCTGTATACTCTGCTACCCACTGAGCCACCTGTATACTCTGCTACCCACTGAGCCGCCTCTATACTCTGCTACCCACAGAGCCGCCTCTACACTCTGCTACCCAGAGTGCCGACTGTATACTCTGCTTCCCACAGAGCCGCCTCTACACTCTGCTACCCACAGAGCCGACTGTATACTCTGCTTCTCATGGAGCCGCCTGTATACTCTGCTTCCCATGGAGCCGCCTGTATACTCTGCTACCCACAGAGCCGCCTGTATTCTCTGCTACCCACAGAACCGCCTGTATTCTCTGCTACCCACAGAGCCGCCTCTATACTCTGCTACCCACAAAGCCGCCTCTATACTCTGCTACCCACAGAGCCGCCTCTATACTCTGCTACCCACAGAGCCACCTCTATACTCTGCTACCCACAGAGCCGCCTCTATACTCTGCTACCCACGGAGCCGCCTCTATACTCTGATATCCACAGAGCCACCTCTATACTCTGCTACCCACAGAGCCGCCTCTATACTCTGCTACCCACAGAGTCGCCTCTATGCTCTGCTACCCACAGAGCCGCCTCTATGCTCTGCTACCCACAGAGCCGCCTCTATACTCTGCTACCAACAGAGCCGCCTCTATACTCTGCTACCCACACTGCCGCCTCTATACTCTGCTACCCACAGAGCCGCCTCTATACTCTGCTACCCACACAGCCGCCTCTATACTCTGCTACCCACACAGCCGCCTCCATACTCTGCAACTCACACAGCCGCCTCTATACTCTGCTACCCACACAACCACCTCTATACTCTGCTACCCACACAGCCGCCTGTATACTCTGCTATCCACTCAGCCGCCTCTATACTCTGCTACCCATACATCCGCCTCTATACTCTGCTACCCACACAGCCGCCTCTATACTCTGCTACCCACACAGCCGCTTCTATGCTCTGCTACCCACACAGCTGCCTCTATACTCTGCTACCCACAAACCCGCCTCTATACTCTGCTACCCACACAGCCGCCTCTTTACTCTGCTACCCACACAGCCACTTCCATACTCTGCAACTCACACAGCCGCCTCTATACTCTGCTACCCACAGAGCCGCCTCTATACTCTGCTAGCCACACAGCCACCTCTATACTCTGCTACCCACACAGCCGCCTCTATACTCTGCTACCCACGCAGCCACCTCTATACTCTGCTACCCACACAGCCGCCTCTATACTCTGCTACCCCCAGAGCCGCCTCTATACTCTGCTACCCACAGACCCGCCTCTATATTCTGCTACCCACAGAGCCGCCTGTATACTCTACTACCCACAGACCCGCCTGTATACTCTGCTACCCACAGAGCCGCCTCTATGCTCTGCTACCCAGAGCCGCCTGTATACTCTGCTACCCACAGAGCCGCCTCTATACTCTGCTACCCACAAAGCCGCCTCTATACTCTGCTACCCACACAGCCGCCTCTTTACTCTGCTACCCACACAGCCACTTCCATACTCTGCAACTCACACAGCCGCCTCTATACTCTGCTACCCACACAGCCGCCTCTATACTCTGCTACCCACACAGCCACCTCTATACTCTGCTACCCACACAGCCGCCTCTATACTCTGCTACCCACAGAGCCGCCTGTATACTCTGCTACCCACTGAGCCACCTGTATACTCTGCTACCCACTGAGCCGCCTCTATACTCTGCTACCCACAGAGCCGCCTCTACACTCTGCTACCCACAGTGCCGACTGTATACTCTGCTACCCACAGAGCCGCCTCTACACTCTGCTACCCACAGAGCCGACTGTATACTCTGCTTCCCATGGAGCCGCCTGTATACTCTGCTTCCCATAGAGCCGCCTGTATACTCTGCTACCCACAGAGCCGCCTGTATTCTCTGCTACCCACAGAGCCGCCTGTATTCTCTGCTACCCACAGAGCCGCCTCTATACTCTGCTACCCACAAAGCCGCCTCTATACTCTGCTACCCACAGAGCCGCCTCTATACTCTGCTACCCACAGAGCCGCCTGTATACTCTGCTACCCACAGAGCCGCCTCTATACTCTGCTACCCACACAGCCACCTCTATACTCTGCTACCCACAGAGCCGCCTCTATACTCTGCTACCCACAGAGCCGCCTGTATACTCTGCTACCCACAGAGCCGCCTCTATACTCTGCTACCCACACAGCCACCTCTATACTCTGCTACCCACACAGCCGCCTCTATACTCTGCTACCTCCAGAGCCGCCTCTATACTCTGCTACCCACAGACCCGCCTCTATATTCTGCTACCCACAGAGCCGCCTGTATACTCTGCTACCCACAGACCCGCCTGTATACTCTGCTACCCACGAGCCGCCTCTATGCTCTGCTACCCACAGAGCCGCCTGTATACTCTGCTACCCACAGAGCCGCCTCTATACTCTGCTACCCACAGAGCCACCTCTATACTCTGCTACCCACAGAGCCGCCTGTATACTCTGCTACCCACTGAGCCACCTGTATACTCTGCTACCCACTGAGCCGCCTCTATACTCTGCTACCCACAGAGCCGCCTCTACACTCTGCTACCCACAGTGCCGACTGTATATTCTGCTACCCACAGAGCCACCTCTACACTCTGCTACCCACAGAGCCGACTGTATACTCTGCTTCCCATGGTGCCGCCTGTATACTCTGCTTCCCATGGAGCCACCTGTATACTCTGCTACCCACAGAGCCGCCTGTATTCTCTGCTACCCACAGAGCCGCCTATATTCTCTGCTACCCACAGAGCCACCTCTATACTCTGCTACCCACAAAGCCGCCTCTATACTCTGCTACCCACAGAGCCGCCTCTATACTCTGCTACCCACAGAGCCGCCTCTATACTCTGCTACCCACAGAGCCGCCTCTATACTCTGCTACCCACAGAGCCGCCTCTATACTCTGCTACCCACAGAGCCACCTGTATACTCTGCTACCCACAGAGCCGCCTCTATGCTCTGCTACCCACAGAGCCGCCTCTATACTCTGGTACCCACAGAGCCGCCCCTATACTCTGCTACCCACAGAGCCACCCCTATACTCTGCTACCCACAGAGCCGCCCGTATACTCTGCTACCCACAGAGCCGCCTGTATACTCAGCTACCCACAGAGCCGCCTCTGTACTCTGCTACCCACAGAGCCGCCTGTATACTCTGCTACCCACAGAGCCGCCTCTATACTCTGCTACCCACAGACCCGCCTCTATATTCTGCTACCCACAGAGCCGCCTCTATACTCTGCTACCCACACAGCCACCTCTATACTCTGCTACCCACACAGCCGCCTGTATACTCTGATACCCACACAGCCTCCTGTATACTCTGCTACCCACTCAGCCGCCTCTATACTCTGCTACCCACACAGCCGCCTCTATACTCTGCTACCCACGCAGCCACCTCTATACTCTGCTATCCACACAGCCGCCTCTATACTCTGCTACCCACACAGCCGCCTGAATACTCTGCTAACCACAGAGTCGCCTGTATACTCTGCTACCCACTGAGCCGCCTCTATACTCTGCTACCCACTGAGCCGCCTCTATACTCTGCTACCCACAGAGCCGCCTCTATACTCTGCTACCCACAGAGCCGACTGTATAATCTGCTTCCCACAGAGCCGCCTGTATATTCTGCTACTCACAGACCTGCCTGTATACTCTGATACCCCCAGAGCCGCCTCTATACTCTGCTATCCACAGACCCGCCTCTATATTCTGCTACCCACAGAGCCGCCTGTATACTCTGCTACCCACAGACCCGCCTGTAAACTCTGCTACCCACAGAGCCGCCTCTATACTCTGCTACACACAGACCCGCCTCTATACTCTGCTACCCACAGACCCGCCTGTATACTCTGCTACCACAGAGCCGCCTGTATACACACAATTTATTTCACCGCGCTCCCGATGTTATTGCATCGGGCCCCTGACCACTGCACTCTGCCCCTGACCACTGCACTCTACCCCGACCACTGCACTCTGCCCCTGACCACTGCATTCTACCCCTGACCACTGCACTGTGCCCCTGACCACTGCACTCTGCCCCTGACCACTGCACTCTGCCCTGAAGCAGACTACGAGCCGCTGAGCCTCCGTATACTCTGCTAACCACTGAGCCGCTGTATAGTCTGCTAACCACTGAGCCCCCGTATACCCTGCTAACCATAGGCTAGAATACCAGATTCTTTAGAATCGGGCCGCCATCTAGTGTAATAATAATAATTCATTGTAAAAATTAATAATACTTGGAGAGTACCTTTCATGGCTTAGTTTGGACATTCAATAAGGTGTCTTTTTGCTGCATGGTTGGTTCCTTCGCCTGCTGGGCTATTGCCTTTTTTTTCCTGTCCAATGCTGCTGGTTCCAATTGTCTTTGTTCTCCATTCTGCTCACTCCTCTCCAGGTGTTTGTCATTTTCCCATTTTGGTCTGCCCTATCACATTCTCGGTTGAGTTATATGTTCAACTTTCACTGCACATCCTTGCTGGCTATACCTCTAGGTGAATTTGGGATTGGGAGTTTAAGCCCTGCATCTAAGAGTTTTATGCTATGGGTTGAACACCAGTTTACTTCCTGCTGTGAGTTGGTTTGATTTCCTTCCCAGCTCCTTTTCTTTTCACTTCTTTTAGAAGGTTTTAGTTTATCTGCCTATTTGTAGCTCTCTTTAGCTGTACCTTTCCACCTTATATGAATGTGTTTTGGTTTTCCTAATCTGGGTTTTTGTATTTTCCTGCACCTTCCTGTTCCCTTGTTGGCAGTGTGTTGTGGACCCTCTGGTCCTTCAGGAGGAACGAGAAACCCTTGATGGCTTTTTAGGGAGTCAAGTTCAAGTTGATGTTTTAAGTTATTTAACTAGGTTCTTTCTAGTCTGTACAAGAAACAGTTGGTTATGGGTGCAGCATCTCCGTGTAGTATGTCTTCCATTTTCTCGTTACCTGTGAGCGTGTTCACGTTCATAACAGGGCCTAGATTTTTCTAATGCTCTTTGTATACTATCTTACAAAGAAGCATGTGAAATAAAGTCATGATGCAGGACAGCGTAGTGTTTGTCAGACATGGCTTATTGTTGGCCTAGGTTTGGATTCTGGATGGTCAATAGGCTTAAGGAATTTTTTGCATTCATTATGAATTTGGATTTTGTATTTATAGCTTTTTGTAAATTGATCCTGTTTTTTTTTTTTTTTAATAAATTTCTTATGGTAGTGTGGCGCCCCACTTGTAGGGGTACTGCACCCAAAACAGAGTGTGTAGTATCCCCGTCATTGGAGGGGATAATGTCGAACTGAGGCTCTCATTACAGCAACCCTACACCTTAGGGGGCCAATCGGCTAACCCGTAACAAGGGTAACCAGTCCCGGTGGGAGGAACGCTAGGGTAGAAGGAGCGGGAAACACACTGACAGATCGAGTCTAGTCTGAGGAATGAAGCAAGGAGCAAGTCCCAGAGGGAACCAAAAGGAGGAAGCCCGAAAAGGAGTGGCGACCCAGACAGAAGAGAGACCCAGTGCCAGACTGTCTGAGTAAACAGTCCGGGGGAATCTGGTCCACAACAGGGTACCGACTCCGAGTCACGGTGCAGGCGAGTGCAACCCTGAGCCACCAATACCGGTGGGTCGTAGGTCTGCCAAGCAGTCCCCGATTTCGTCCACAATGTACATCCCCACCAGGTACTCTCAAACCGGGTTGAGCCCCTTAGAGAAGAGAAGGGTTACCTCATCACACCCGACGAGCCTGGTAGGAAGTGGATTTGTACAGGGAAGAAAGGAGGCACAAAAAAGACACAGAGGACAGTGAACGTAGCAGAAGGAACACTTGGGGAGCCTCAGAGAGACTTTGTACCCTCTAGTGACTACCCGGCCAGCTACCCACAAAGAGTGCGTGAATGTAAACTAAAATGTTACTGTGAACTGTTACCAGTAAAGTACCCGTACAGAGTCAGCAAGCCTCCGGTTTTTATTCTGCTTAAGTTAATAAGTAGCTGCTGCCACATCGACCAGCTCGGCAGCAGCACTGCCTCGGGGATCCCGCTCCGCCTACAGGGTGCATTATCAACTGGCTGCAATACCATCGTCCCCGGCGGTCTGACAGTGGCACTATTGAGATCACCAGAAACTGCAGGTGGTGTCGAGAGACTTTATTCTTTTCCTTTTATTATTTTTCACCCTATTTACCCAGTGACCCCCAGGGTACAGGCCAGGGCACCAGCCACCAAGACATCACCCCAGCATTAACACCAGGTACCAAGTTCTCAAAGACCCCTGGGTGTGTCATTTTTGGTGTTTACAAACAGGATTCCGTGCTTGGTGTTACCGGGTACCGTGTGCCTTACGAACTTACAAGCTTGCAAACTCGGCTCAAAAAGAACTTAGAATTGTCAGTATACGGTGCAAAGAACTATTTCCCACCATTTCCAGTGAACCCCAAAATGGCAGCCTGAAAATGTGAGAGACAATGTGTTGGCCCAGGGGTGTGCCTCGACCCCTTGCCATAGGAGGGCCATATAAGAGGCGCAAAACTGTTTGCCCACCCCGATTGCCACCAAACAATCAAGGGGCCAAAGAAAGTGGAACTCCAATCAATGCCCTCAAAGATAAACAAGAAGGGTGCGGTCAGAACTCCATGAGGCACGGGTACAGTCCGGGAACCAGCAAGCATGGAGGCAACCAGACTGAGCAACCTGTTGCAGGAAGTGGAGGAAGAAGCCCTTGCTGCAACCGTGGACCCGAGGGCGGTCTCCCTCCTAACCTATTAGGGAGACGCTGCCTTCTGGAGAACCACGTTTCAGGACTTGAGAGTCCCGATCCTTGAGACCATGAAGTGGACCGTCCGGCAGTGGAGTGCCGATATTGCCCTAGAGCTGCTCTGTGGGGCCGAGCAGAGAGGAGCCAGGGACCGAGAGCTGGAGCCAGGAATGAGAGACCAGGCTGTGGTCGAGAACCCGGTGATCAGTGAGGACCCGCTTGTCAAACCATCCCCAGTCGCCTACGCTGAAGGCAGGGCATCCAGGCCTCGTGAAAACCCAGATGACCGAGAGGTCCTAGCCAGTAATGAGGAGGAGACAGCTGCTGTGGAACCCAACATCCCTGAGCAGGAGGAACGTAGCAAGGAGCAAGTCCTAGAGGGACACCACAGGGAGGACACCCGAAAAGGAGTGGAGACACAGACAGAAGGTGGAGACCCAGTGCCAGACTGTCCGAGTAAATGGTCTGGGGGAATCCCGGTCCACAATGGGGTAACGTCTCCGAGTCGCAATGCAGGCAAGTCCAACACTGAGCAGCCAATACTGGTGGGTCACAGGTCTGCCAAGCAGTCCCTGACTTCGTCCACAACGTACATCCCGACCAGGGACCCTCAAACCGGGTTGAGCCCCTTAGAGAAGAGAAGGGTTACCTCATCACACCCGACGGACCAAGTAGGAAGTGGGTTTGTACAGGGCAGCACTGCAGGGAGCGTTATCAACTGGCTGCAATACCATCGTCCCTGGTGGTCTGATAGCGTAGTTGGTGAGATCACCAGAAACTGCAGGTGGCGCCACAAGACTTTATTATTTTCTTATTATTATATTTCTCCCTATTTACCCAGTGACCCCCAGGGTACAGGCCCAGGCACCGGCCACCGAGACATCACCCCAGCATTAACGCCCAGGTACCGAGTTCCCAAAGACCCCTGGGCGGGTCAGTAGGCCTTCCCCAACATTCTAATAAAAGGCTCTTTTTTATTAGTACTCTGACATAGGTGCGGTACCACTATACAGTACCCCACCTAAGCACACCTTCCAGGTCTCTAAGTGCTAAGTCTACCTTTTCTTTACACCTACAGGTACTCCACCTGTGCTAATACAATAACCCCTCATTCTCTCTTGTGACGTCTGTGACTTCAATTGAGTCCGGACCAGCAGGACTACCCTTGACAGGGATGACCTCATCCTAGCTGGACCACATAAGTAAACCTATACCACCTATACATACACCCCGAAACCAAGGACCAAGGTAATTACACCTTACGCCTCTAAACCTCCAAGAGCCCCCCCTTCACACAGCCTCTTTAGATGACCCTACCCTCACTCCCACTCCACTTCACTGTCCCCTAGTGCCCCTTCTCAATACAACCCACACACTCATGCCATTCATCTCCCACACAGTCACACACACCTTCACCCAATTCCTCAACTCCACCTCCCTCACACGTACACCGTATCACACCACAATACACATTCACTGGCCTCACATCACTATAGGTCAATATATAACTTCACAAAGGATGAATGACACTGTTTTCACAAAATAAATCAGCCATCACCAGGTTTATTGTTTAGTAAAGTTTATACACTGATATTTTGTTCTTTATTGTATATTCTGTAGTCATATCCCTGATGAAAGCTCGAGATGTAGAGCTGAAACGTTGGATTGTAACACCACCTTGTTCACAAAAATAAAATCACAACAAAAAAAGACTGTCGTTGCAAAGACTCTAATTTTCATGATATTAGTGTGTCGGGGCTACTCCTATACTTTTGAATGAGACCTCTGGTCTCTTCCATTAATGTCTTTTCTCTGGTTCCTGTAACACTGTTATAATGGTAGGTAGTTCCCCAGAATTCTGCTGAAAATTTTTTGATGTTGAGAATCTCATATGATTTATATGGAAATAAAATGTCTTACTAACTACAAGAAGGCATACTTTCATGTATTTGCCATAGAGTACCATTTTAATTCATGACGTTTAGTCTGTGAGCATCTGTTTGTCTGCGTGTTTTTCATGCAAGCCCAAAAATTCAACTTTTTGCATTTTAGGGGACGTGAGAAATATGCAGACAAATGGATCAATGACAAAATGGTGACAACTGGCGGCACACGCAAGACGAATCTGTCACCATTGAAAATCGATTGAGACAACAAAGGATCAGTGTCTATCCATTTCAAAACAGATAGAAATGGATTGCAAAATACGCAAGTGTGAAATCAGCCTAGGCTACATTCACACATTGCGTATCTTGCTGAGTGTTATTACGCATGTGTTTTTATGAAGAAAATGAATGCTTTTTTACGCGCATAAAAAAATTGCATGTGTGTTCAGACGATGCATTTTTTATGCGTTTTTTTTACGGATGCGTTTTTTTCTGCATGTGCACTACAAACACAGTGAAACAAAGTTTAGTCAAAAAAAAAGGTCCTTGTAATGTCATATACTTTCTTTTCCATTATTACATTCTCCATTGAAAAGTACACTAGACAATGGAAGTTCTGCATGCTGCGTTTTCATTAATAGACTGACGACGCCTTAACAGGCAAAATAGGCGTTGACTGGGGATCATCATGATCGTAAAAGTGCTTCACTGCAGACATGTATGTACCATGTATGTTAAATGTATGTGCATGTTTTGGAAGTATTTATGTGAGTTCTTTAATAAATTATGTTGTCCTTTTTAGTTTTGTAGGCCTGCAAGAACCCCCAAAACATGTGGGTGTATCCAATCCTTGAAGAAAGGGAGGAAAAAGGGACTTTTAACATGCTGCTCCAGAAGAAGGTAAGTTCTTATAATCCAATGTTGGTACTAAAATTGTTGTTTTTTTTGTGTTTTTATTTATGTTCAGTTATGAGTATCCATTTATATTAAATAATTTTTTCTTTTTTACCCCAAATATTTTCTACAGTTTCCCAGAAAAATTCCAGCGTTTCACGTGTCTCACCATTCAGGACTTCGATCGGCTATTGTAGGAGGTGACCTCACCCTGCAGGATACCTGCATGAGGCAAGCCATCTCTGCGGAACAACGGCTGCCCATCACCTTACGGTAAGTGTTGGCAAAAATGTATAAATATTTTTTTCATTGCTGGAATTAAAAACCCTACATGGCTAATGCGACACATCTTCCAGATCGGGTGCAAAATTTTAAAATTGCAGATGTGAAAGCAGCCTAATGACCAATGTGCACCACATCTGGACTGAAAAAAACACAGATATGTCTATGTTTGTTCAAATCAGAAAAAATGCTCAGTACTGACTACAAGCACCCTTTTGAGCTAGTACAGCCATGTGTCTTCTTGTGAATGATGCAGTGTTTTTCCCCTGGATTTGGGGATTCTCTGCCATTCTTCCTTGCAGATCCTCTCCATCAGGTTGGATGGTGAATGTTGGCGGACAGCAAATTTTCAGGTCTCTCCAGAGATACTCAATTGGTTTTATGTCGGGGCTCTGGCAGGGCCAGTCAATAATAGTCACAGAGTTTTTCTTGTTCAAAAGTTTTTATTGAATTTACATGACAAAATAAACAAGATAAACATGCACTAAAATTAAACATAGTCCGAGATGAGTATTAATCAGTAGAGATTAGGTGGAGGATTCCAACCAACAGGACTTAAACTACGTCCACAACAATATAGGCTTAGAACTGACAATTAATGATCATGAAGTAATTTCAGGACTGTTCAATATAAAACAGATAGTGCAATTCTAGAACATGGTTCAAAAGGATAAAGGTAAGGTAGGGATAAAACAGGGGTAGGAGGGGGAAGGGGGGAACAGGGTTAGGTAGGGTGTAGAGTCTGCTCCGTCAGGAAGTGTGTTCTCAAGAGCTTTTGTGCCTAAGCTTTCGAGGATGGGGCATGTATGGAAGGGAAGAGTCTGTTCCATGGCCCCATTTCTTGTGGTATTTGTTTATTAATTTGTGCCTTAGCGCATAGGACAGTTTGTATGCATTGTGTGCGGCCACTTTCTCTAGAAGGATAGAGAAGGAGGGTGCCTTGGTGTCCCTCCACATCGATGCGATGAGTGTTTTTGCAGTCAGGATAATGTGGGCAGTCAGAGGTCTAAATTGAGGGGGGGTAGGTTCTATATCTAGAAGTAAGATGACAAGTGTACAGTCATTGTCTGTTAGGTCTGTGAGGAGTAATTGAGTCTCATTTCAGAAAGTCTCTAAAGGGCCTGTCACACGCGTCAATATCGCCTGCACGATATCGGCTGCACGTGACGTTGCAGCGATATTGACGCGTGTGACATACTGAATCAACCAGCGATAAATCGCTGGTTGATGATCGCCAGGTTTTAGAACCTGCTCTAAAACCTGGCGATTGTCGCCCGGTGGACACGCAGCATCGCTGCGTGTGACACCGGGAGTAGCGATATTCCAGCTCCCAGCGCCTCTCACAAGCGCTGGGAGCTGGTAACTAAGGTAAACTGCGGGTATCTAGGCAGCGCGCGCTGCCTAGATACCCAACGTGTACCTTAGTTACCAGCCTCCTCCGCTCCGCTGTCCCTGTGCCAGTGTGGCAGAGGAGAAGGGGTTAACCAGGGAAGCTTCCTGCTTCCCCCGGCTGAGCCCGCCCGTCCTCTCTCTGCTGCTGCTCCGGCTCACAGGGGCCCCGCTGGACGCAGGTTAGCCCTGCAGGGGGGTCCCCAGCCGCCCCCCATGTCCCTGTGCCAGTGTGGCAGAGGAGAGGGGGTTAACCAGGGAAGCTTCCTGCTTCCCCCTGCTGAGCCCGCCCCTCCTCTCTCTGCCGCTGGGCAGGCAAACCAGGGCCCCCCCTCAAAGGCTGCACCAGGGCCCCCGGGCAGCAAGGTCCGCCCCTGGCTCACCGGCTGGTATCTAAGGTACACAGCGGGTAACTAGGGTCCCTAGTTACCCGCTGTGTACCTTAGATACCAGCCGGTGAGCGGAGGAGGCTGGTAACTAAGGTACACGTCGGGTATCTAGGCAGCGCGCGCTGCCTAGATACCCGCAGTTTACCTTGGAGACCAGCCTGCTCCCGCTTCCAGCAGCCTGGCAGCGGGAGCAAGACATCGTGGAAACGATATTTAAATCGTTTCCACGATGTTTCTGGTCAATTGATCGCTGGTGAGTCTGCCTGTGTGACAGCTCACCAGCGATCAGCCGTCAATGTCGTCAGCGATCATCTCACTGACAACATTGACGCGTGTGACAGGCCCTTAAGGCTTTATAGTACCAAAAGATATGTGAGATGCTGCCTATCTCATGAAGGCAACACCAGCATAGCGGAGAATTTTCTTCTTTGCTTGAATGAAGTCTTTGTGGGGTAAAGTACCACCTAGTGAGCGTCTTATAATGGGTTTCTATCAGTGTTGAGCACGGAATCGCCTTCTACAGCTTCGAAAGTGAGCAACTCAAGAGGTCTGGGTCGATCGTGATTCTTAGTTCTTTTTCCCAGGCAATTAAGTTGGAAGTTTTAGTGAGGGATGAGTCTGAATTCACAATTTTGTATATACTTTTGGTGGACCAGAAAGTGAGGGAGAGATTGTGTTTAAATAGTTGCGCTATAGAGAGGGGAAGGAGGAAGTTTGTTTTTTTCTTGTCTATGTAACTGTTAATCTTTTCCCATGTTAAGAGTTCGTTTCCTTGTAGATGGAAAGCTGATTGTAGTTGGGCAAACGGGATTAGCTGATTGTTTCTATCAATGATGTCAGATATGAGGATCACTCCTGAGCTTTTCCATAGGTCTAAATTTACTTGCGGGATCAATACTTTTAAAGTATAAGTCACAGAGTTTTTCTGAAGCCACTCCTTTGTTATTTTAGCTATGTGCTTAGGGTCAGTGTCTTATTGAAAGGTGAACCGTCAGCCCAGTCTGAGGTACAGAGCACTCTTGAAGAGGTTTTCATCCAGGATATCTCTGTGCTTGGCCGCAATCATGTTTCCTTCAGTTGAAACCAGTTGTCCTGTACCTGCAGCTGAAAAACACCCCCATAGAATGATGCTGCCACCACCATGTTTCACTGTTGGGATTATATTGGGCAGGTGATGAGCAGTGCCTGTTTTTGATAGATAGATAGATAGATAGATAGATAGATAGATAGATAGATAGATAGATAAATAGATAGATAGATAGATAGATAGATAGATAGATAGATAGATAGATAGATAGATAGATAGATAGATAGATAGATTTACATAGATAGCTAAGTGGAGATGATTTATTTTTCAGTACTGTCAGTGTAATTATTTTGGTGTATGCCTTTTTTTCTAGAGTCTTAATTCTGGCCAGAAATGGTTTACTAATAATGTCCTTTTCCTTTGTAGACTTCTGGCCACAGGAGAGAGCTACGCATTACTGCACATTCAATTTTGGGTTGGTATATCCACCATCTCTAGAATTGTGAGGAGCACATGTGACGTGCTTTGGAAAAATACTAACAGCTGAGCCAGAGCACAATGTGAAAGGTCTGTAGAATCGTGTTCACACCACCAAGAATCTATACCACAAAATGACAGTATATAAAACGTCTAAAAATACTCTGCAATATAGGTAAAAGTGCAAAACAGTGTCAATAGCAGGGTACTTAGTTGATATGTTCTTTTAAAAAAAATGCATAGAAGCCGTTCTACCAACGCCAAAGTGACCCTTATCAGAACAGTCCCTAAACTACCATATTTTTTGGTTTATAAGACGCACTTTTGTTCCCCAAAATTTTTGGGGAAAGTGGGGGGTGCGTCTTATAATCCGAATACGGATTATACACTGCAGGGGAGGCTGGGGGCAGCAATTGAGAGTGTCCGGGGCTGGAGTGGGCTGGCTGCGGGGCTGCAGAGAGAGCGGGAGATCTCCTGCTCCCGCTCATTTAATATGCACTGCCGCTGTCCACCTCTCAGTGCTGAAGTTGCTTCCTCACCCTCTGGCGATGAGCGACAAGCTCACAGCGTCAGCGCTGACTCCCGGTCTCCATGGTGCTTGGCTTCTTCCGCTCATGTGATCGGGCGATGATGTCATCGCTGTATGCCCGATCACATGAGCGGAAGAAGCCAAGCACCATGGAGACCGGGAGTCAGCGCTGACGCTGTGAGCTTGTCGCTTGTGTTTTTTATTTTATTTGCTGCTGGCCAGCGTGGGGGGCATATTAATGACTGGGGGAGTGCAGGGCGAGGGACCATCTTAATGGAGGGGGAAGCAGCATATTACCGGGGTGGGGGGGGAGTTTGGGGCTCAGCATGTGGAGGGGGTGGGTGTATTATGTGGGGCGGCGGTATGCAGGACATGGGAATACATGTCTGTAATAGGGTACATGTCCCATCAATAGGGGACATGTGCCTGTAGTAGGGGATGTGTGCCAGCACAAGGGGACTTGTGCCAGCACAAGGGGACGTGTGCCAGCACAAGGGGACGTGTGCCTGCAATGGGGGACGTGTGCCATCAATGGGGGACGTGTGCCAGCACAAGGGGACATGTGCCATCAATAGGGGACGTGTGCCATCAATAGGGGACGTGTGCCAGCACAAGGGGACGTGTGCCAGCACAAGGGGACGTGTGCCTGCAATGGGGGACGTGTGCCATCAATGGGGGACGTGTGCCAGCACAAGGGGACATGTGCCATCAATGGGGGACGTGTGCCATCCATGGGGGACGTGTGCCATCCATGGGGGACGTGTGCCATCCATGGGGGACGTGTGCCTTCAATAGGGGACATGTGCCTTTAATAGGGGACATGTGCCTTCAATAGGGGACGTGTGCCTGCACTAGGGGACGTGTACCTGTAATCGGGGACGTGTGCCATCCATGGGGGACGTGTGCCATCCATGGGGGACGTGTGGCTTCAATAGGGGACGTGTGGCTTCAATAGGGGATGTGTGCCTTCAATAGGGGACATGTGCCTTTAATAGGGGACGTGTACCTTCAATAGGGGACGTGTGCCTGCACTAGGGGACGTGTGCCTGCAATAGGGGACATGTGCCCGCAAATGGGGACATGTGCCCGCAAATGGGGACATGTGCCATCCATGGGGGACGTGTGCCATTCATGGGGGACGTGTGCCATCTATGGGGGACATGTGCCTGCAATAGAGGATGTGTGCCTGCAAAAGGGGACATGTGCTTGCATTAGGGGATGTGTGCCAGGTCTGGGGGTTGTGCGCCAGCTCAGGGGGTTGCGTGCCAGCACTGGGGGACGTGTGCCATCAATGGGGGACATCTGCCATCACTGGGGGACGTGTGCCAGCACAAGGGGGCTATATCCAATATAAGGGTGCCATATCCAGATTAAGGGGGCTAATTCTAGGATGGGGGGCTATATCATAGGATGAAGGACCATGTAATAGGATGAGGGGGCTATGTGGGACATAAACCCTATATGATTTGTTAGACGGACACTGGCATTATAAGACGGACCCCATTTAACATTAAAAATTATTTTTTTTCTCTTTTTTTTTACCAAAATTGGGGGTGCGTCTTATAAACAGGTGCGTCTTATAAAGCGAAAAATACGGTAACTTGTTTAAAACCTTATCTAATGTGAACATACCTCTCAGATGCAGGATGCAGTAGGGCCAGAGTCTAATATGGGCACAGCGCAGAAACAGCACATTTGTGTCTGACTCAGTAAGGAAGGAGTGGGGCACTTCCCATCTTGCATAACAAGAGACTAATTGAATACTAACATTTGTCATCATACTTACAGGCAATAATGAACACATCCCATTAAATAGTGTAGGCTTTTTTTATAATTGAAGGGTTTCAGCTTTGCAGCAGATCCACTTGGGAGCTACTTCCCCCGAATGTAGCAGTCCCGGACGGATCGCTACCTTTTTTTTATAGATTCTTCTATAATGAGGAAAAAAACAGAATAAATGAGCATACAATTCAACTTTATCAAACAAACAAATTAACCCACACCCTGTCCAAAAAAATAGCATTTACCAATAGGAGACCTCAAGTTGGGTTCATAGGAGTCAAAATCAGGATATAAGGACAGGCAGACCTTTTTCTCAAATATTGTAGCAATACAGACACATTAGGGAAACTAACATCTATTGTTTGCCCCCAAACCTTTCATTACCTGTCCGTGCACCTTGCTACTACATCCCTAATCCTCCCTGTGTCACCCAAAAATGGAATATGCAGCGCTGGTATCCTGAAAGGAGTTTGTTTGTTTTCCATGTGTCCTCCAGACCCTCCACTTTCGTCCCACAATTTAAAGACATACAGATAGGAGGTTTACAATGTGAGCCCCAATGATGAGAGTGTTGCAAATGCATGTAGACTGCTATGGAAGTAATAGCGCTGTATAAATGACCAGAAAATATTAATCATTATCATTTTAGGTGACAAAGGGATGTTTACAGATGTGGTTTGAAGGTGCAAGGACAGCTACGCATGACTCACCGTGGCCGGGACTCCGGTTTAGACAGGCGATGCTTCCTTCCTCCTTGTCACGGGTGGACCGCGCCTGCCGGTAGTGGGGCCCGGTGTAGTGCAGATCAAAAGGGTTGAAGACGTCTTGGTGGAACAGATTAAAGGGGTTTAATTTATTCGTGACGCCACCTATGAGTAGTTTCGGTAATCGTTACCGACGCTGCGGAACCTCCGGGGGATGGACAGCAGCAAGATGGAACGCTCCCCACAGGCTGAGCGGTGATCCCCGGAGGCTAGAGCTGCTTAAGATGTTGTGCGGCAGCTGCGGTTACCTTGTAGTGCGGACGGACAGTTCATAAGGAAGCACGGACACAGAAAGTCTCTGCAACGGCTCTTTACTGTAACCAGCAGGCAGTACATGGTATACAGTTCACGGGTAGTGGACCGGGTGGACTCAGCAGTGATGGTGTCCCTTAGAAATCCGCAGTGTTCCTCCATTCTAACTAAGTGGTCGCCAGTGTCGCCCAGGAATACCAGGTCGGGTACGGGGAGGCTGCTTCAATGCCCTATCCAAGTTGTACGTTGTGGATGTTTTGGGGAGCCTTGGATCCCTCAGTGGGTACACCGCTGGTTAGACGACTGGAAGTTGGCTGGTGGTGGGGTGCTCCTGTGAAGCTGCTCCTCCACGCTTCTGGTTCGCGTAGCAGAGGTGAACTGCTGCCAGCTTCGGTACCAGTGAACCGGCTGTGAAGTTCTGGGCACGGGAGTCTTTTGGGAACCCGTGGTTACGATATCCAATCCCGGTTGTTAAGGCCTCAGGTGCTGACACCCGACCGGTGACGGCCCGGGGGCTGCACGGGGTGCGGAGCCCCCGCTCCTCTCCAAGTTCTAGACTGCTCAGGTCAAGTTCTAGATCCCTTCTCTCTATGACTAAGGGTCTGTTCTCCTACACACTTCCCTAGCACTCCGCCCACCAGGACCTAGGATTGGTCCTCTGTTCTAGGTGATGCATGCAGGGTTGGATTTCTAAGTTAACCAGATCACTGCTGTGTCAGAGAATATTGCGGCTGCATTTATGGCTGCAATACCCTCTTGTGACGCACTCGTTGCAGGGCGCCACACTCCCCCTTGGTTGAATACGCTTGTCCCCAAGCGTCACACTACCCACATTACAGAGGTTTTTGTATTTTATAACAGGTAATACACTTTTATTAATGACAGGTCATTATATGGCATAAAAGTGAGGCAGTTAAAATAAACAGGTAAAACACTTGGTGCGGACCCGGCGGGCGGTCGGCTGTCCTTAGATAAAAGTTCAGGTTGTAGCCGTCAGATCGCACAGACAGTGTTTAACAGGAACAGAGTCATTGAATGAGTTCAAGTCTTAAAGTCACTGGCACAGAGAACGATGGCGCACCCGGATAGCGAACCACCCATCTGGACAAGCATAGCGTTCGTAGGTGATTAGATCGCCCCGGTATAGGTCGCGATCGGGATGTCCTCTCGGCAAGTTTGACTCAACGTCCCGGCGCCCACAAACACTTCCTCATTCAAACCCACCTCCCAAGCGAACCCCCACCCGGTATGTAAGTTAAAGGTGGAAATTCTACCTTCGCGGCGGAGTTCATCAGGCAGCGGCGGTTGGCGGCGGGCCTCGGCACGGGCCTGCATGTTGGCGCGTTCACGGGCTTGCCACTCCTCTCGTCGTCGCTGGCGTACATCTCCGTCGTTACGGCTCGGGGTGTAGAGATGAGTGATGGAGCTGTTGGTTTGGCGGGAAACTTGAACTTGGCAGGTTGTCTGGACCGGCACCCGGTGGAACGGCACAGGGGAAAGTGTCAGCGCTGCACCCGACCAGTGTACCCGAGCTGTATGCCCGGTAGGAAGTTCCTCGGTGTCTCCCCAAGCGAACCCGGGTGTCGAGGTCCTCAGCGGTGCTGCGGTTCTCGTCGTCATCGTCTTCGACCTCTTCCTCGATGACCACATCAGGCTGCTCGATGGCTGGAGATGTTGAAGCTGGTTCCTCTGTACAACAGGGCGGTGGTGCTGCGGATCCTTCCACAGAGACGTCCTGCAGGGCTTCCAGGCTGCCTGCCTCTTCATCTGTAACTGTAGGTAGAGGGGTCTCAATCCCGGTTACCAGGTAGGCCTCAGCAATTGCAAGGGAAGCCTCCAGTACGGGGATGAAACAGGCGACTGTCTCTGTAGTTGTGAGACACGTCGCGGGTTCCTCGGTGGGAACCTGGTAGAGATCAAGTTCTTCCATGGAGCGTATAGTAAGCTCCGGCTCAGGAACGGGGTCGGCTGCGATATTAATCGCTGGAACGAGCTGAGCTGTGGCCTCCACTGGAACGATGCAGTCTATGGGCTCCGGTGACGAAGCAGGACAGGTGGTAGGCGACGGTGAGGCGGTTGAGAAGTTGGCGACGTCGTCTGGGCCTCGAGTAGCGGTACCCGGTCGGCTCTGCTGCATCGCATGGTGTAGTCGTCTGCCTAGGGTCGCGCTCCAGCTGCGAATCGTCCATTCTACAGTTTCAAGTAGTCGCACCCAGAGGTCTTGTAGAGCCTCTAGCCAGAAGTCGGGGCTGCCGTCAATGGCAAGGGCAGGACCCGGACCCGGTTGGCCTATGGCTGCTCTGGCCTCCGCCTCGACCTCCCGCATTAGGTCTTGGATTCTCATGCTGGCCATTCTCTTCTTTTGGAGGGAACCACACCCGTTCAAGCGGTAAGCATTCTGGTAAAGAGCTGGTGAAGAACTTCTGTGACACTCCCATTTCCTCTGGGCTTTTGTAGTCCAATGGTGGGAAAAGTCTTTGGGGTCCGCCCCCATGGTTGATTCGAGCAATCAGGGCGGACAAAGAGTTTGGCGCCTTTTGTCTTTAGCCCTCCCACGATGAGGGGGGGTCGACTCACTCCTGGGCTTGCACGTGGCGGATTCTTGTGGCGGGAACGCCATCTTGGGCGCCATCTTGGCCCAAACGGTGAAAAGGCGGGAAAGTTCTTTTAGGGACGAACAAAGTCCAAATTGTAGACAATAAAGTCATTTTTAAAGCACATGATACCCGTTGGATAACGGGCCTGCTCGTATCCTGTTCGTGACGCCATTTTCTGACTCACCGTGGCCGGGACTCCGGTTTAGACAGGCGATGCTTCCTTCCTCCTTGTCACGAGTGGACCGCGCCTGCCGGTAGTGGGGCCCGGTGTAGTGCAGATCAAAAGAGTTGAAGACGTCTTGGTGGAACAGATTAAAGGGGTTTAATTTATTCGTGACGCCACCTATGAGTAGTTTCGGTAATTGTTACCGACGCTGCGGAACCTCCGGGAGATGCACAGCAGCAAGATGGAATGCTCCCCACAGGCTGAGTGGTGATCCCTGGAGGCTAGAGCTGCTTAAGATGTTGTGCAGCAGCTGCGGTTACCTTGTAGTGCGGACGGACAGTTCATAAGGAGGCACGGACACAGAAAGTCTCTGCAACGGGTCTTTACTGTAACCAGCAGGCAGTACATGGTATACAGTTCACGGGTAGTGGACCGGGTGGACTCAGCAGTGATGGTGTCCCTTAGAAATCCGCAGTGTTCCTCCATTCTAACTAAGTGGTTGCCAGTGTCGCCCAGGAATACCAGGTCGGGTACGGGGAGGCTGCTTCAATGCCCTATCCAAGTTGTACGTTGTGGATGTTTTGGGGAGCCTTGGATCCCTCAGTGGGTACACCGCTGGTTAGACGACTGGAAGTTGGCTGGTGGTGGGGTGCTCCTGTGAAGCTGCTCCTCCACGCTTCTGGTTCGCGTAGCAGAGGTGAACTGCTGCCAGCTTCGGTACCAGTGAACCGGCTGTGAAGTTGTGGGCACGGGAGTCTTTTGGGAACCCGTGGTTACGATGCCCAATCCCGGTTGTTAAGGCCTCAGGTGCTGACACCCGACCGGTGACGGCCCGGGGGCTGCACGGGGTGCGGAGCCCCCGCTCCTCTCCAAGTTCTAGACTGCTCAGGTCAAGTTCTAGATCCCTTCTCTCTATGACTAAGGGTCTGTTCTCCTACACACTTCCCTAGCACTCCGCCCACCAGGACCTAGGATTGTTCCTCTGTTCTAGGTGATGCATGCAGGGTTGGATTTCTAAGTTAACCAGATCACTGCTGTGTTAGAGAATATTGCGGCTGCATTTA
Organism: Allobates femoralis; assembly: GCA_033576535.1. Lineage (NCBI taxonomy): Eukaryota > Metazoa > Chordata > Amphibia > Anura > Aromobatidae > Allobates > Allobates femoralis. Next base: position 222,229,347 of record JARQOC010000005.1, on the reverse strand, counting down.
TGGCTGCAATACCCTCTTGTGACGCACTCGTTGCGGGGCGCCACACGCATACGTTAGGGGGTAAGAAGGAGCTGACATGTAAACCTCAATTTTGCTTTGCAAGGTTTGGTATGTCCAGCAAAGGTAACCTAGGCAGCTGCAGGCTTCGAACACCCGCTGCTTGTTGTTACTTTCACTGGCAATGCTGGCAATGGAAAATCCAGTGAAGCCCTTTTTTTAGTTTTTTTGTAAAAAAAATAAAAAATTTGGCATGGACTTCACTGAATTTTTATTGCCAGCAAAGGTAACCCAGGCAGCTGAGGGCTGGAATCCTCAGCGTGGAAAGGCCCAAGCATTCTGGGCCCTTCACGATGAGGACCAGAGCAAGCAGCTGCCCCAGAATTGGCACCTCCATCACAGACGCCAAAGCTGGGGGCTACCCCGCTCTTCTAGCTGCTGTGTGCGGTGGCAGACTGGGTAATAATGGGGTTGGTGACAGCTTTATTTGCAGCTCACACTAAGCCCCTGTTGCTAATGTCACCTGTCAATATGATAGCCAGCCTTTAGCAATAGTGAAAAAAAGAGTAAAAAATAGACATATACACAGAAATACTTTATTAGAATAAAAACACAGACACCTCATTCACCACTTTATTAAAAGTTACCCAACAAATCCCCCTAACGCAGTCCAGGGTCGTGGGTCCCGCGATGTACAAAACGGATCCACTATCAGCAGATTGGGTTACCACCTGGCAAACCGATCAGCTGATGTCCCAGATGGATACTCACCTATCCGATGGATTGGTCTTCAGGGCATCATCTGCGATGTACAGGCCAGTAACCCGATCACCTGAAAAAGTCAGCTGAACAGCCAATCAGCTGACTAGTCAGCTGATCAGTATGCCGGCCGGTAACCCAACTAGTCAGCTGATCGGTATGCCGGCCGGTAAACCGATCACGTGACAAAGTTAGCTGATTGGCTGATCACCTGATGTATCGGCCGATCAGCTGACTCTGTCAGGTGATTGGGTTACCGGCCGGCATACCGATCAGCTGACTAGTCAGCCATTTGGCCAATCAGCTGACTTTGTCAGGTGATCGGGTTACCAGCCTGTACATCACGAATGATGCCCTGAAGACCAGACGCCTCTCCCATCCATCGAATAGGTGAGTTTCCTTTTTTTTATTTACTTGCTTTAGCAGCGTATATACTGCATCCAGAAGCTGCCTGAATGGCACTGCTAAAGCCAGGAGACACACACATAGAGACACACAGGACACACATACTTACCGCCTTGATGAGGCAACCCACATCCATTGACATGCGGGTATATGTGGACATCCTTGTACACACAGGACCAGCCACTGAAAAACAGGAACACAGAACTCCAAGATGGTGGAATTTCCAGTTACCGTTTTCCCTGGGGCTGCCCCCGTGTGACATCACTTCCCCCACATCCCCCTGCGCCCACGTTTATAAGCGCTGGAATTGCACATTGTCTGAACAAAGCAATTCCAACGGTTAGAATGGGACCTATGGGAGGAAATGCGCATATTAAGTGCAAACAATTGATATGTTCATTCTTTTTATGGAGGCGCTTTTGGCCCCAAAATACGCAGTGTCTAAACGGCAAAAGTGAATATCCATTCACTTTGCCGGGAAACAGATGCAGTTGCGATTTTGGTGAGAAACGCAGCGTAAAAAACACTGCAAATACGCAGCGTGTGAACGCAGCCTAAGTGTTATTATCATGTCCCTTTGGGAAGCCTGTGAACAATCTAATATTACAGGTATAAGAAGAAGCGGCACTCACCGAGGTAGTATAGATGGTCCTTTATTCCGCAATTTTAGAAATGGACAGGGTGCAGGGAGGAGGCCACGGGGGGCCAGCGGACGAAGACGCCGTTTCGCGACAGTCCGGATAACCCGTAAAAGCGACAGCTGTCGCGAAACGGCGTCGTCGTCCGTTGGCCCCCCGTGGCCTCCTCCCTGCACCCTGTCCATTTCTAAAATTGCGGAATAAAGGACCATCTATACTACTTCGGTGAGTGCCACTTCTTCTTATACCTGGTTATCTTGATTTGTGCTTTGGCTGCGCACCACCGGTAGTGGATCCGCCTTAACGGGAAGTTCTCCCGGACCTGACTTTCAGCACCGCTTAGTGCCCTGAGTATCTGGCTTTAAATCTAATATTACATATTACATTATATTTAAACATACAGTTTGATCTACCACCCTCATTTTTGCAGTGGAATGGTCTTTTTTATCGTATCTTGAATCCACCAAAGATCTGCATGTCTGAATAGTCTAGAGCTTTTTCTATGAGACACTGCAGTGTTTCAGTCAAACAAACCTGACAGGATACTAAAGAAAAGTGGTTGCCAATGGATTGGGCAGCATGTATCAGCTGTCAGGTTACCTTTAAAGTCAACCGAACCTGCCGATTTTGGGTTGGATCGGATAACCAAATTTGTGCACGGAGTCCTCCTGACCCTCCTACAGAATATAATGTTGGGGAGACTGTTGAATTTGAATGACTTTTGCTCAATATGGAGATAAGCCATGACTGTAGGAGTCTTAAGGTACCATCACACGCCACGATAACGCCCGCAAGTTTGCAACTTTGCATACAACTCACGGGTTCGGCGATGTTGAAACGACATCACAAGTGCGTTGTGGCGTGTGACAGGGTGATACGATGGCGATAAATCTCTGGTGGCAAGTTGATAGGTTCTACAGCACTGCTCTAAAAACAGGCGATATCAACCTCACGATTTTGCAGGATCGCGCCATGTGACAACATAATGATGTTGAGTGCAACTTCAGAAATCCTGAAATCAATCCTGTAGGCATGCCTGAGCGTTGTGTTGTCCGCGCCCCGTCGGCAGTGATTGGTGCATACTACTGCATTCCCATTGGCTGCCCGTGGCCAAGGCGCCATATTTGGCATCACACAAGCGTTGAATAGCGAGACAGTAGAAAGGGCAAATGCGTAATGTAGTGGCAATCTTGCCAAACAAGGATGACCAATGGTAACGCAGTTGGGTCGGCCAATCGTAGTGGTAGGGGCGTGGTGAAACACACTCTGGCACGCCCAGCTCTTCGCTGGCATCAAACAGCACGCCCATATCGCTGATGTGGTTGTGCTGTGTGACTCGGCGAAGTGGAAAGGCAAGATCGCTTCCGGTTTTGTTCAGGCAATTTCCGGAATGCCAGATTGCCGGAGGTTGCACGCAACATCGCTACGTGTGACATCTCCAAAGCGATCTTGGCAAAGTGCCAAAAACGTGAGCGCTCACATGAAATCACAGGCGATACCGCAGCGATGTTGTGGCGTGTGACGGTACCTTTACAGTGCTTGTTTCATAGAGCACTGCAGCAATTGACCAAGCCAAGTATTCCAGTTTATGGAATAGCCAGGGGAGAGCTGTTGGACAATTTATTTTGTATTTCATCCAAATAATGTATATAACTTCAACACTATCAATTGAAATTGCATGTATATGAAACATTTTTTGCAACCCAGTCCACGCTTGGAGAGTTTATGCTAAGATTTTGCTTTTTAAGAATTGCAGGGATACCTTATGGCTTATTTTAAAACAATAAAGATAGCCTTCTCAGGTTGGTACCTCTGTTGTGCATGTGACAAGCAGCAGGAGCACCATCAATCTGACTGTGTGCGCATGCAAATAAACTGAACCAAACTATCCCTCTGTACATCGACAGTAACTTTGCAGGAATAAATAAATGACTAATCAATGTTATATTTTATATATTTTTGAACAGTGTAATAATACTTCAGTTTATTGTGTTTTATTAAAATGATTTCACAAAAGACTATGGGCCTGATATATTATTGCATATGCGTCTATTTTTGTCTAGTTGTTGGTGCTTTTGATCTATTCTTCATTTGCGCCACATTCTTCTTTTAAATTGAGCAAAATGTACTTTATACAGTGGGTTTGGAAAGTATTCAGACCACTTTACATTTTTCACTCTATGTTTCATTGCAGCCATTTGATAAATTCAAAAAAAGTTCTTTTTTTTTCTCATTAATGTACACTCTGAGCCCCATCTTGACTGGAAAAAAAATAGAAATGTAGATATTGGTGCAAATGCATTAAAAAAAAGAAAAACTGAAATATCACATGATCATAAGTATTTAGACCCTTTGCTCAGACACTCATATTTAAGTCATATGCTGTCCATTTCTTTGTGATCCTCCTTGATTGGAGTCCAGCTGTGTTTAATTAAACTGATAGGACTTGATTTGGAAAGACACACACATGTCTGTATAAGACCTCACAGCTCACAGTGCATGTCAGACCAAATGAGAATCCTGAGGTCAAAGGAACTGCCCACGGAGCTCAGAGACAGAATTGTGGCAAGGCACAGGTCTGGCCAAGGTCAAAAAACTATTTCTGCAGTATTCAAGATGGCCTCCATAATCCTTAAATAGAAAAAGTTTGGGACCACCAGAAGTCTTCCTAGACCTGGCCATCCAGCCAAACTGAGCAGTTAAGGAAGAAAAGCCTTGGTGAGAGAGGTAAAGAAGAACCCCAAATCACTGTGGCTGAGCACCAGAGATGCAAAAGGGAGATGGGAGAAAGTTCCACAAAGTCAACTATCACTACAGCCCTCCACCAGTAGAGCCTCTATGGCAGAGTGGTCCGATGGAAGCCTCTCCTCGGTGCAAGACTTATGAAAGCCGGCATAGCGTTTGCAAAAAAACACATGAAGGACTCCCAGACTATGACTATGAGAAATAAGATTCTCTGGTCTGATGAGATGAAGATAGAACTTTTTGGTGATAATTCTAAGCGGAATGTGTGGAGAAAACCAGGCACTGCACATCACCTGCCAATTACAATCCCAACAGTGAAACATGGTGGTGGCAGCATCATGCTATGGGGGATGTTTTTCAGCTGCAGGGATAGGACGACTGATAGCAATTGAAAGAAATATGAATGCAGCCAAGTACAGAGATATCTTGGACCATAGACTTGGCCGAAGGTTCACCTTCCAACAAGACAATGATCCTAAGCACACAGCTAAAATAACAAAGGAGTGGCTTCAGATCAACTCTGTGACCATTCTTGACTGGCACAGCCAGAGTCCTGACCTAAACCCAATTGAGCATCTCTAGAGAGACCTTAAAATGGCTGTCCAGCAACGTTAACCATCCAACCTGACAGAACTGGAGAGGATCTGCAAGAAGAAATGGCAGGGGATCCCCAAATCCAGGTGTGAAAAACTTGTTGATTCATTCCCAAGAAGACTTATGGCTGTACTAACTCAAAAGGGTGCTTCTACTCAATACTGTGCAAAGGGTCTGAATACTAATAACCATGTTATATTTCAGTTTTTAATTTTTAATAAATTTGCACAATTTTCTACATTTCTGTTTTATTTTAGTCAAGATGGGGTGCAGAGTGTGGCGCCCCATGTAGTCAGGCGTCACAGAGGGGTATTGCACCCGTAAAAGAGGTGTAATTACCCCAGCTGCAAGTGGACCCTAGGTTGGTGGGTGGGACCCATTCCCAACACTCCCACATTAGCTGAGCGGTGGGAGGTTAGCTGGGAGGGATATATTCACCTCTAGGGGGATAAAGGAGGTTTTCTTCAGCAGATTGGCCAGCTAGGAGAAAGAGTAGTCTCTCTCTAGTCAGTGAGAGAGGGAGAGGGTCGGAACAGTCGGAGAAGAATGAAAGTTGGAAAGAGCGTGGAACGAGGCGGAAGGTTTACCCGGACGGTTTCAAGCTGATCCAGAGGAAAGGAGAAGGGGTCTTTAGGAGATCCTGAAAGAGGGTGCCCGACGAGCGGAGTCGAGGCCCTAGAGAGAAAGGGAGATCCCCAGAGTGGAGCAACCATACTCCAAAGTCCATCTTTGCAGTCGGCAATCAGCTGCTGTGGTCCGTATATTACCACAGCACCCTGGCAGACGGAGCGGTCTGCCTGCTTCCTCCCCACGAGGGAGAGGACGCCCAATACTACCTACACGGAGCCATTGGGTATAGGCCCATCCTAGGCGGGGAAGAAAGGACACGGGTTTGTCAACTAAGGTACACCATGGGTTCCACCATACTACCTGGGAACCACTTGCAGCCACCCGTAGAGCTACCTGTTATTTTAACATCTGATGCTGTGAACTCTGTATGATGCTGCTACAAGTTGACAGTAAAGTACCCGGGAGAAAGTGACTTTGCCTGTGTGTGAGTTTCTACATCTACCTATTCCCTTGCAGGAACGCTGCCCCGGAGGAATTGCTCCACCTGTAGGGAGCTTTGCCATCTCAGCCGCACTACCATCTATCTCCGGCATACTGTGGCGGCGCTGGTGACCCATCACCAGGTACTACAGGTGGCGTCACATGACAAACTCTTATTCCCTGTAAATACACCCTTTTTGAAGTGTCACCCAGGCCATGGGATTAGGTGCTGCCACCCGTGACACCCCTAATACACCCACCGAGCCTGGTACCTGAGTGCCCCAGGGCCTGGGGCTCGACACAGAGTGTACATTAATGAGGAAAAAATGAATTTTTTTTTAATTTACCAAATGGCTGCAAGGAAACAAAGAGTGAAAAATTTAAAAGGGTCTGAATACTTTCCGTACCTACTGTATGTCATCATTTTTTTTATGTTTGTCATTGTAAGTGGGGTTTGGAGTTTCCAGTTGTTTTCTGTTGTTTTCTTACAAAGATTTTCTGTGTATCTCAAATATTTTGCACAAATTTGGTGACCTTTCAGTGGAATAAGTGACGTTTTGCTCAATAAAATTGCAGATAAAAAAATGTTAAAGACAACAAAGATCATTTCTATTTTGCCTCAATTTCTTTAACAAAGTGCATCATTTTGGCACAAAAAACATTAACAAACAAAAAAAAAAAAAATAAGTGGGGTAAAAAAAATCGTGCAAATGATTAATCAGACCATGAATGATAAGATGTGTTCTATGCTATCTTTTTCCTTAGGCATTCTCACTCCCTGCAGTGGTGTCACAAAACAATCAGAATTTCATATCTGACCTCATTGACACATCATTGGCCTGCCATACTCATCACAAATCAAAATCTATTCCAGCTTATAGCACACTGTATTGGAATTAAAGAAGGGTATGGATGATCTAGAGTCAAGACCTTTTTGTCCCATTTCTCTTATGAATTTGGTCTGAACTTAGAGGTGGTTTCCACTCTCTTAATAAAGTTACCAGTGGAAACCCATCCCAAAACAAAAGAAAAAAGCCATATATACAACCAGAATCTACCCTCTGCTCCTGAAATGCTGCTCTAATGGTCTTCTTTTATCCAGAAATGATAACATCATGATCACCACTCACCAGAACCTACAGCCAATCAGTTGCCTCAGAGTTCAGGTCATTGGCGGCCATGACATACCGTATATACTCGCGTATAAGCCGAGTTTTTCAGCCCAAAAATTGGGCTGAAAAGTCCCCCCCTCGGCTTATACGCGAGTCATACGGCCCCCCTCAAAGTTTGGCGCCCCCACCTCAGTTTCTGGGCCCCCCCGCATGCAGCGCTGCACATGTACATTACGTGTCTAGCAGCTGTTACCCTCCGGTGGCAGATCGCGGCTCCCGGCTCCGGGCTCCATCTTCCTCTCTGTCTTCCTGGTTGTCATGTGACCGGCGCGATGACGTCATCGCGCCGGTCACAAAGCAGGAAGACAGCGAGGAAGATGGAGCCCGGAGCCGGGAGCCGCGATCTGCCACCGGAGGGTAACAGCTGCTAGACACGTAATGTATATGTGCAGCGCTGCATGCGGGGGGGCCCAGAAACTGAGGTGGGGGCGCCAAATTATGAGGGGGGCCCTGCTGGGGCCCTGTATACTACCACTGGGGCTATATACTACCACTGGGGCTATATACTACCACTGGGGCTATATACTACCACTGGGGCTGTATATATACTACCACTGGGGCTATATACTACCACTGGGGCTGTATACTACTACTGGGGCTATATACTACCACTGGGGCTATATACTACCACTGGGGCTATATACTACCACTGGGGCTGTATATATACTACCACTGGGGCTATATACTACCACTGGGGCTGTATACTACTACTGGGGCTATATACTACCATTGGGGCTATATACTACCACTGGGGCTGTATGTATACTACCACTGGGGCTATATACTACCACTGGGGCTATATACTACCACTGGGGCTGTATACTACTACTGGGGCTATATACTACCATTGGGGCTATATACTACCACTGGGGCTGTATGTATACTACCACTGGGGCTATATACTACCACTGGGGCTGTATACTACTACTGGGGCTATATACTACCACTGGGGCTATGTACTACCACTGGGGCTGTATGTATACTACCACTGGGGCTATATACTACCACTGGGGCTGTATACTACCACTGGGGCTATATACTACCACTGGGGCTGTATACTACCACTGGGGCTGTATATATACTACCACTGGGGCTATATACTACCACTGGGGCTGTATACTACTACTGGGGCTATATACTACCACTGGGGCTATATACTACCACTGGGGCTATATACTACCACTGGGGCTGTATATATACTACCACTGGGGCTATATACTACCACTGGGGCTGTATATACTACTGGGGCTGCGTGTATACTACCACTGGGGCTGCTGCTGTATACTACCACTGGGGCTGCTGCTGTATACTACCACTGGGGCTGCTGCTGTATACTACCACTGGGGCTGCTGTATATACCTCTGGGGCTGCTGTATACTACCACTGGGGCTGCTGCTGTATATACCACTGGGGCTGCTGCTGTAACACTGCTGGGGCCTGTATATACCACTGGGGAGGCTGCTGTATACCACACTGCTGGGGGCTGTATACCTGTGCTGGGGTCCACCCTCGGCTTATACACGAGTCAATACATTTTCCCAGGTTTTGGGGGCAAAAGTAGGGGGGTCGGCTTATACACGGGTCGGCTTATACACGAGTATATACGGTAATCACTTCTGGTCTCACCTGTACACAATTCCGACAACAGAGTTTTGCTACTTGCTACCAGACTATTTAACACTCAAGAAAATAATTGTCCCCCTGCAAGAAGTTAGGACTTGGATTGATGGATTTATGATAAATGACTTGAACACCCTGGATATAATATACTCCTACATATTCATCTGTGTACCTACTTTGCATTACATACAATCATGGCCTAAAGTGTTGGCAACCTTGAAATTGTTACAGAAAATGAAGTATTTCTCCCAGAAAAAATTATTGCAATAGCACATTTTCTGTTATACACGTTTACTTATTTTGTATGTATTGGAACAATATGAAAAAATAGAAAATTTGACATAATTTCATAGCAAACTTCCAAAATTGGTAGGACAAAACTGTTGGCACCTTCAACTTGATATTCGGTTGCACACCCTTTGGAATAAATAACTGCAGTGAATCGCTTCCTATAATCATCAACAAGCTACTTACAGCTCTGAACTGAAATTTTTCACAAACTCTTCTTTTGCAAACTGCTCCAGGTCTCTCATATTTGAAGGCTGCCTTCACGTGTTCAATGGGATTTGTATCTAGACTCATTGCTGGCCAATCTCCAGCGATTTGTTTCTATAATTTTCTGGGAGCTTCTTGAAATATGTTTGGGGTCACTGTCTTGGTGGAAGACCCATCACCTAGGAAACAAACCCAGCCTCTTGACACTGGGCACTACATTGCGACCCAAAATCATTTGGTAATTTTCAGATTTTATAATGCCTTGCACACAGTTCAGACACCCAGTGACAGAGACAGCAAAGCAACCCCAAAACACCTTTGAACTTTCGCCATATTAAGTCCCTTTCACATCAGCGGTAATCGCTGATCACGGCAGTTGAAGTGAAAAAAACGCAACTGCCGCGTTTACCGCATAAAGGCCGCACTTGCGGTTCACCTGCGGCAAACCCCATGCAATGTCTATGGGGCTTGCGGTAAGTGTGCAGCAGGTGCGGCAAGTGCGGTTTCGGCACTTGCGGCAGATGCGGCCGCGAAAAAAAAGCGTTTTTTTTTCGCGGCCACATCCTTCGAATTGCCGAAACCGCAACTATACCGCATTTGCCGCACCTGCCGCAAGCCCCATAGACATTGCATGGGGCTTGCAGCAGGTGAACCGCAAGTGCGGCCGTTATGCGGTAACCGCGTCAGTTGAGTTTTTTTCACCGCAACTGCCGCATTTAGCGATTACCGCTGATGTGAAAGGGGCCTTAGACTGTAAGTCCTGTGTTCTTTTATTTGTAGGTCTGATTCCATTTTCGGTAAACAGTACAATGATGTGCTTTACCAAGAAGGTGTATCTTGGTCTCATCTGTCCACAAGATGCTTCCCAGAAGGATTTTGGCTTTCTCAAGTACAGAACATTTTAGCAAACATCAGTCAAGATTGTTTTTGTCTCTGTGTCAGCAATGGGGTCTTCCTAGGTCTGCTCCATAGCGTTTCATTTCATACAAATTTTGACCGATAGTTTGTGCTAACATTGATGTAGTGGTGGCTGGCAGTGTCCTGCTAAATGCAATGGATATTTGTAAGTGGCTAAATGTGGTGAGGTTTTTTTGTCTCTTTAACACTGATGTACCCTGAGCCTGCAGAACAGCTTGAATTTTTTTGAAACTTGATTGGGGCTTCTTATCCACCATCCGGACTGTCCTGTATTGCAACCTTTCATCAACTTTTCACAAGCAAATATTAACTCAATTTCGCTCCTTTTTATCTGGTTTCAGGTGTAATTTACATATTGCCCATACCTGTTATTTTCGATAGGTGAGCTTAACCAAGCATCACATGCTTGAAACAAAGTTGTTTACCCACAATTTTGGAAAGTTGCCAACAATGCTTTCCAACCCATTTTGGGGGTTTTGTGTGAAACTATGTCCAATTTGCTTTCTTTCTCAGTTTTTTTCATGTTGTTCAAATACATACAAAGGAAATAAACAATTGTATGAAAAAATGTGTTATTGCAATAATTTTGGCCTAGAAATGCTTCATTTTCTGGAATGATTTCAAGGGTGCGAAGACTTTCAGACATTACAGTAACTTTACTCCGAATCATATTTCTTCTCAAACGTATACCCTTCATTTGGAAAACTCCAAGTTCCTCCTTGTTTTTTTTCTTCTTCTTTCTCCACACAATACCCACTTCTGTTAAATGAGTCACACTGTAAACTACCCTTGTGCATGTGCAGACCCTGCATGAACCCAACCTCATCCTGTAATGACCTTTGCCATATTCTCTAATGATTAGTAAAGTATATAAAATTACTTTCTTCTTTGGCTTATTTATTACTTTATCATAAGATGTGTTGTATCTAACAATATCAATCTAACTATGCAGCCTGTTACGCCCCGCAACCATCGGTTATATTGTTATACTTATATGTACTCTTTATAAAATCAATAAAAAGTCTGAAACAGAAGATAACACCGTCAGGGCTTGGAGTGAGGGGGAGGAAAGACAAGAGGTAAGAAACATTTCTCATTCTATCGTTTTATCTCTGTTGTGGAGTGGTAGGATGCATTAAGGATTTAATACACTGCTCAAAAAATAAAACAACACAATGTAACTCCAAGTCAACCACACTTTAGTGATATTAGCCTGTCCAGTTATGAAACAACACTGATTGTGAATCAATTTCTCCTGTTGTGCAAATGGAACAGTCAACAGTAGAAATGATCGGAAATTAGTAAGAACCGTTCTGCAGGTGGTGACCACAGACCATTTCTCTGTTCTCATCCTTTTTGGCTGTTGTTTTTGTCACTTTTGCATTTTGTCATTGCTCTCACCCCTAGAGATAGCATGAGTCGGTGTCTACAGCCCACAGATTTGCTCAGGTGTGCAGCTCATCCAGGATGGCAATGCGAGCTCTGGCAAGAAGGTTAGCTGTGGTTGTCAGCATAGTGTCCAGAGCATAGAGTAGATACTAGGAGACAGGCCAGTACAGGATGGCAGCAACCCAGCAGCCAGCAGAATCGCTGCCTCCTCCTTTGTGCAAAGAGGAGCAGGAGGAGCCGAGCCAAAAATAACCTCCAGCAAGCCACTAATATACATGTGTCTGCTCAAGCTGTCAGAAACAGATTCCATTAGGGGAGTTTGAGGGCCCGACGTTAACAAGTGGGTGTTGTGCTTATTGTCCAACACTGTGCAGGGTGATTGTCATATGAAAGAGAACACCAAATTTGGCAGATTCCACATTGGAGCGAGCCCAAACTGGTCATGCTGGAGAATGTTGCAGAAAGCAGAATGTTCTCCACGGTGTCTCCAGACTCTGCCACGTCTATCGCATGTGCTGAGTGGGAACCTGCTCTCATCCATGAAGAACATAGGGCGCCAATGTCGAATCTGCTAATCTTGATCTTTTCTGGCGAATGCCACTCGCCTTGGCAAGCCAGACTCAAACATCTGGGGAAACCAGAGAACCAGGAGGAAATCCACACCAGTTACATGGGGTGAACATACAAACTCCTTGAAGATGTTGTCCTTGGTGGGATTTGAACTGGGATTTTATACGTGTGGCAGTGGCCTATTTATTACCATAAAAAGTTATTCTGATCATCATAATTAGAAAAATTGCAAAGTGTGTCTAAAAACAATCAACTATGCATCTTACCTCTTATTAAAACTCTTTGTGTTCTCAAATATGAAGGTATAGTCCATTGCCCATTGCTTCACTTACCAGTCATCTATGCATTCTATAAGAGGTGACTGGTCTCCAAAGCATTGAGTGCAGTGCTTACAAGCTCTTTGCTATAGAGATTGTGTGTTGCCTTGAAGCTGACTGAATCCATTCAGATTGAGTGACCCTGTGATCCTTTGTAGGTGTAGAAGCTAAGGCTGGTTTCACACTACCGATTTTGATATTCATTTGAATCTAGCTGAAACTGGATGCACCCGCATCCATTTTTGGCACCATTGACTTTCAATGGGGTTGCAGGAACTTCAGGGTGTATCCAGTTGTTTACAGTTCCCCTTTATCAGGTGTCCGCAGTTTTTACACTGAAACCAAAAATGCATTGTAAGATTTTGATGACCATTTAAAAACCAAGAACACCCAGATCCGGGGCAACGTGGGTTAAATTATAATGGTGCTCTATAGAACCCAGATCCGGCAGAATCCGAATCCGGCTGGATCCAGATACCGAATCTGGGTTTTTTGACTGATCATGCTCAGAACCCAGTTTTAAATGACACCCCCACAAAGGGGCATGTCATTTTCCACTGGATCAAGCAAAAAAACTATCACAACCTGATGCAACAGGATACTCAAGCATCGGTATTATCACTTATGGTTTTAACACTGATCCGTGAGATGGATCAGTGAGAATACCGATGCGGGTTCATCCAGTTGCATCATGTTTTACAACTGCGAGGGAATCGGGGAATACAAGTTTTACCTGTATTCCCCAGATTCAAAACAATGGTAGCGTGAAACCAGCCTAAGTTGCCTGTGCTTATAGCATGGGAGACTGCAAAGTTCAGACCAGTGGTTCAGTGATGCCACTGGTCTAAACTACCAATTATCAGGAGCATACTGCACCCAGCAAACAGAAGGCAGAGAAGTGGTGTGCACCTGAAGGGCTACGTGGAGAGTAACACTTTACTTTTTTATTCCATTTGATCATATGTTGTTCATATGGTTTTGATGCATATTGTAAAGATTTTTTATTGCTGTTAACTTATTTTCATCTTAATGGAGAAAAACTGCAGTGGAAATGTTGAAAGAAGAATTGACATTCTGCAATTTTGAAAAAAAGCACACCACATGTCAAAAAACCTCAAGGAAAATGAGTGCACTGTGTAAATGAGATTTTAGAAATCTCAATCATTTTGCTCTTACTGTCAAACAGCGAGTTTTTATAACATGAACAATATGTAGGGAAAACAGATAAAATTCGCAATGTGTTCTTGTCCAGCTGCACATACCTCATGGTATGGTAACTTTTCAGAATGTCCACTCACATGAGGACATTCAAGAGGAATTTGTTCTTATGTTTATATTAGATCACATTAGAATATATTACATTTATATTTACTCTTATACTATAATGATTCATTTTAACAATAATTGCTTAAAAGTTATATAATTTATTGTATATGGCACTGGGTAATTTTGTTAGGCACTTTTTATTAAAGTGTCTTAGTTCATGAGAGGTTTAATAACAATGAGGAAGACAGCACATTGCCTGTCGAAACGCTTTGTGGCATATAAGGGACTTTCAATAAAAAAGTTTGGATGTTTTAATATGTTTCCCCTTTGCCCCTTCCTTTAGTGTTCCATCAGATCGGTTTATGTTTTCATTGCTTCCAATTCCCCTTGTGGGAAGCCCGGCAGGAGCTGGTGCAAGGGAAGGAGCACCGATAACGCTGAAGGACCTTTGATTGCTGTGCAACTGAATACAACAGGAATAGGACCTGCAGTGACAAAGTTCCGGTTAGAGGGATCACGTGACTGCCACATCCGGAAACGCCGCAGGAGCGGTGGCTAGGAGCAGGAGGCAGTGCCCGACACAGGAACATCCAAACTCTTCACTGGTGTTGTGTGGGGGCGCACAACACCATAAGGTGAGCAGCCATCTGACCCTTATATTTAGCCCATGAAAAAACCATAGGTGCTCCTCATTGCGCCCCTCTTTTTGTTTTATTACATTGTTAGCGCTATTGCTTTTAATCATTTTGGTGAGTTTGCAAATTGAAATAAAGGAAAAAGGATTTTATATGTTTTAGAATTTAAGAAAAGGTCATTTCCAAAACATCCATTCTTCATTCTTTACATGTGAATACAAAACTAGATAAAATAAGTGAAAAAAATTATATGTGTGGACTCCCAACACATTACATGGAGTTTTGTACCACAAAGTGTTGCTTGTTAAACATCTGGAGATGGTCAGAAGTCAAGAAAATGTGTACCCTGAGGCCAAACACTGTATGCATAGATACTGCTTTGACAATGATCTATTCTTCCTATATTAGATATGATCAATGCATTAGTGTTCATGGTCATGCATTTAGCGTAACAAGCACTGACATATGACTTTCCAGGGCTATTTGGATCCTGATACTTTTAATACACCATAAATAACTTTGGTGTTTTTAGAAATTGTGCACCATTGTGCACCACTAGAAGCATTGCTCTATAATTTGGCATGCAATGATGTATGCCACTATCTTTTTCTCACAGATTCTCACTCAAATCATACCAAAACTCAATTTGTCTGTGGAAAATCAAAGGCACACAGAGGTACAGAATGAGCCCATAAAATTTTCAATATATTTAGACTAACTACATTAGTATTCAACATTATGGCCCCGATTCATCCCAGTAATTACGCCTGAAATCTGGCAGAAAGCATATTGAAAAGTTGCAATATTTTTGTGCAACATGGAGTTAACCTCCCTGGCGGTATGATTTTGTCTGGAATTTTGTGCTAAAAGCGTTACCATTTTTTGGCATGGAAATTTGGTGTTATGTACTGTCGGCCTGCAATTCTTAGTAATTACCTGATCAAAGAAGACTCTAGTAGACCTCTCAGATGTGATAAAGTTCGAAACATAAAATCATGAATTATAATTAAATAAATAATAAAATTTTATTCAATAATCAATAATCTTATACCTGGCGGTATGATTATGTCAGGATTTTTGTACTAAGGGTACTTTCACACTAGCGTTTTTTTGTAAATCGCGGCAGATGCGGTGAAAATAACCAATCTGCCGCGATTACCGCATAACCGCGACACAGTTGCGGCAAGCCCCATGCAATGTCTATGGGGCTTGCGGTAAGGGTGGGGCAGATGTGGCAAGTGCGGTATCGGCACTTTCGGCAGGTGCGGCCGCGAAAAAAAAACGCGGTCAGCCGCGGTTTTTTTGCAGCCGCACCTGCTGCAAGTGCCGATACCGCACTTGCCGCATCTGCCGCAAGCCCCCATAGACATTCCATGGGGCTTGCGGCAACTGTGCCGCAGGTGTCGCGGTAATGCGGTAATCGCAGCAGATTCGTTTTTTTCACCGCATCTGCCGCGATTTACAAAAACCGCTGATGTGAAAGCAGCCTAAATGCGGTACCATTTTTTTTCATAACAAATTTCTTTTATTGCCCGAAATATTATACTTTTTTTTTTTTCCCACCCAGTTCCGCCTCCAATGAGCCGCTGCGGCTCACAGAGACGGAACCAGGAAGTCATATGAGGCATTCGAAGGAGCTCTCACCGGCGATCGCAGCGGGGACATCGCTGGATGTCCCTGTGACAGAGGAGGGGAGGGTAACTGAGGGAAGCATCCAGCTTTCCTTGGGTGTTCCCGCCCCTCTTCTCGTCTGCAGCCCAGGCTCTACCCTAACACCCTAGCCCTAACGGCCCCGTCACATGGGGCGACGGGGCTGGAGATGTCAGCGGTGAATGGCGGCGGCGTGCATGCTCTCGCCGCCCCCGCCACCAGCGCCGTCCCCCGTTTAGACGGGGAGACTCCTCCAGCCCCGTGTCGGCAACCTCTAGGGCGACAACCACGGCGGCGATGCAGGACAATGGGAGCCTATGGCTCCCATCGCCTGACAGGTTACTGCCGCTCGGTTACCGGTGTGCACATCGCCCCATGATGGTCGCCAGGTTTCACAGCACTGCTGTGACACCAGGCGACCGGCCGGGACCGGCAACATCGCCCCTTTACATGTGGCGACGTAGGGGCGATGACGCCGGCAATAGGCCACGCCCCCACGTCTCCACATGAATGGGCAGCAATATCGCCCCCTTACCCTAATGATGCTGTCACACCTGGCGACGTCGCTAGCGACATCGCCGAAAAAGTGACGTATCAGCGATGTCGCTAGCGACGTCGCGCTGTGTAAACGAGCGGTCGCAGGTTGACAGGTTTACGGGAGGAACCGTAAACCTGTCAACCGGCGACCTGCGATAAGGCTGGATCGCGCCGTGTGACATCGCCAGAGCGATGTTGGCGGCGACCCAGCCTATGCCGCAGCGTTGCTGCGGATCGCTCGCTGGGCTGAGCCCAGCCCAGCGGGCGATGTCACCGCCTGCATCGCTGCGGTGTCGCCGACCGCAACGATGCTGTGTGACAGCTGGCCAGCGATGTCGGAAGCGAGAGGGCACCCGCGCATCGCTTCCGACATCGCTGGCCAGATCGGGCTGTGTGACAGCACCATAACAATAGCCCTAACCCTAGCCCTAACCCTAAGCCTAGCCCTAACCCTAGCCCTAGCTCTGGAGAAGGGGGCGGTGCCATATCACTCACACGGCGCCGGCGGCAACTGGCAGGTAAGACCCGATGCCCCAGCCCCCTCCCCCCGGCTCTGACAGCACCCCGGTCCTCAACCTCGTCTGCAACCAACATCACCCACAGGAGAAACACGGCAGTGCCCCTTGACAGAGGTCGACATTGAAGCAGCAGGTCCATATGAGGACATGGCCCTCCTATCACCGGCAGCAACAGTCAAAGGAATCCAGAGACTAACAGCAGCCAAGGCAGGAACACCAGCCACCGAGTCCAACAGCGACGTGACAGATACCTAGTCCCTCACTGGCCCTGATTTTAACCCTCAATAGGGAGAAGGCTGGCAGGAGCTCTAGTCCCAACCACTGCAGTAAAACCAACAAGAAAGTAAGAAAGACTGACAGGGCAAAACACCAACAACTACTTCATGGCTGCTGCCTCTCTCCTAGGCAGCAGACAGCTTGGCAATGGTCAGCTCTCCATAATAGCTCCTTGTACCCCAGCAGCTTGGCTAGAAATAAGGTTCAATCACTAGCAGGGAATGATGGATCCTGTGACCATATAAAGGATATAGGAGAAGTGAAAAATTAGCCAGGAGCTTTGCTAGCAGCAGAAACTGACATGAACTCCTGCACTGCCAAAGTAAACAAATAAGTTTAATATAAAGTCTCAAGGAAAAAGACTCAGGTCCCAAACTTGTCACAAGTTTCCAATGCACGGGAAACAAATGTGACGGAAAATTGCTGGGTGGTGAAGTGGTGAAAGGGTAAAAAATGAGAGGCCATTTAGATACATGAACTCAAAACCATTACACCAAAGGTCCTTAATTGCGATTACCATATGACTTAGAGTCCTTTAGGTGAACCAATTTTGAGGTCCTCTAATTCCAATAAATCCCCTCCCTCTACACTAAAACCATAGTATTTTAACTAAAATTCTTATACAAAGAGGAGTAATCTAATGCTTGATATATTTCTTATTTACTGTTTGTTATTTTATCATTTATTGTTTGATAGTTTCTTGGAGTATTCTGTAACTTTTCTACTGTATATACTTCCATATTTCCTGTCAGTCCACATCCATATTTCCTGTCAGTCCAAAGAGCTTCTTAAGCTTTAAATGCATATTTTCATTTGTTAGTATGGAGATTCAGATGGTCATTGTGTTCCATAAAGATATACTGTCTCTTTAATGTTTTGACCATGGGGCATACTGCATTTGTTGGACTAAAAGACATACCAGACCATAAGACACACCCAAAATTTGAGAGGGGGAATAAAGGGAAAAATATGTCCTCCATCTTGCTATATGTTATTGTGGCACCCCAGGGTCCAGTAGCCACAATGTCATTGCCTCCCTCGGGGGTGATGTCATGCCTGGAAGCAAGAAGGGGTATCCACACTAGGTAAGCCCACAGCACACAACAACTTTCCTGACTACAGACCAGAAGGGGGAGCTCTGAAACCTGAGTTCAGGGGAGCCTCTCCTATAAATTCTGGCCCAGAGGCAGGGTTAGTCAGTTCAGCTCCTAGGAGGACTGTGAAGACGTCCTGTGGACTGGAGCAAAGTGAGGCTTGTCCCAGGACAGAGACTAGCCAGTGTGAGGGACCCGTAGGAGAGGGTCTGAGGAAGGAAAGAAGCAGGCCTGGGGTGTGGAGACAGCTGAAGATTTACCCCAGTTCAGAGCATCAGCAGCGGACACCGGAATCTGAGGTTGTGAGGGATTCCAAGCCCAGCAGCCAAATCCGGAGGACAGGGAATTCAAAGTCTCCTGTTTGCAGCATCTGGAGACACAGCATCATCAGAGAGTTCAGGGCCAGTGCCAGAGGAGTGAAGCCCAGGAAGAGCTCAAGCTGCCTGTCATACAGGTCAAAGACTTAACAGCAGAGAGGGAGGATCGCAGCTTAGCTACAGGCAGCTCAGACCAGCACAGAGATGCACAACAGGGAGGCTTCAGAACTCACCGGGTGTGGAGAACCCCAACTTGCTTTCAGGCACCCGGATTCCTAACATCTCCTGTGGACAGTACCCTGGTCTGGACCTGCTACTATCAGTAAAGGTAAAGGAGACTACAAACTGTGTGTCTGTTATTCAGGGCCCTCAGCCCTGCACCTCAATGGCCTATCATCGCCAATGCCTTTACCAGTTGCCCTAGGGAACCACTCCACCTGTGGGGAGCGATACATCCTAGCTGCATGTCCATCATCCCCAGGGGTTCCACACTGCAGAGTCGGCCCCAATAGCTGAATACCACGGGTATATAAAGTTGATACCCAGGGTCACGGAGCTGGGTCTCGACCCTTGTGACTCCCCAGAAGTACCCAAAGCCCAGTTCCGAGTACAGTCCCTGACAAAAGTTATGTCGCTTATCCATGTTATGTAAATAAAAGCTTATAACCTGACGTTAAATTCATCCATTGTTTGTATAAATTACTCTTTGAAAACTGAAACCCTCCCAAATTTGGTTTAGGTTAAGAAAATAAATTGGCATCAATGCTGAAATATTGATCATTTAATGAACACAGAATAATCAGATTTTGGCAAGACAAAAGTTTTGTCACCCACAGAAAGTAATGTGATTTTAAAACAAATAATTAACTTAAAATACAAATATATGTTGCATAACAATGGTGAATGGAGTTGTGGTGCTATTAGACTCATATTTAATATTTTGTGTGACTTCCATGAACTTGAAGGACTGCATCTATGTGGTTCAACAATGATTCATGCAATAGATTAATGAAGTCATCAGGAAAAGCAAAGAATGCAGTCTTACATGCCTCCCAGAGTTCATCTAGATTCTTTGGCTTTGTCTTCCAAGCTTCCTCTTTCATCCTACCCCAAACATGCTCAATGATGTTCATGTCTGGTGACTGAGCTGGCCAGTCCTTGAGCACCTTGATCTTTTTTGCCTGGAGGAACTTTGTTGTGGAGATGGATGTATGAGATGGAGCACCATCCTACTGCAGAATTTGACCCCTTTTAAAATTTGGAATGTAAGAGGTAGCTAATACTTCTTGATATTTTAGGCTATTGATATTGTCTTCCACCTTGTAAATGTTTCGCACACCCCCATACTGAATGTAACCCCAGACCATGATCTTTCCACCACCAAATTTGGATCCATACGAGCTCCAGTAGGTCTTCTGCAGTATTTGTGCTGGCTGTGGTGTAATTCTACTGAAGATTCATCAGAGAAATCCACCTTCCACCACTTTTTCAGTGGCCATCTGTTTAGCAGGCTGTGGGACCTTGCAACTGCTACATGGTTTTTTATCTGTCTTTTGTTTAGTGCTGGCTTCTGGGGAATGATTCGACCATGGAGGCCATTTCAAGACAGAATCCTACAAACTGTTCTAGTTAACACAGGGTCTTGAGGTGGCCAGGCCTGTTGGAGCTCTGCTGTAGTGGAAGAGGGGCTTGCATTGGATTTTCTAACCAACAAACGTTCCTCCTGAGCAGTTGTCTTGCGGGGTCTGCCAGACTTGGGCTTGTCAAACACATCTCCAGTCTCTTCAAATCTTTTTTTAATTCTTTGTACTTAACGCTGAGACACATTAAAGGTGTCAGCCACCTCTGCAGTGAATCTGGTCTTCAGCCTCTTGATAATCAAGGCTTTGGTCGCAGGGTGGATGTGTGGCATGTTGTCAGAGCTCAAGTTGCAGGTTAAGTGAAGGTCTGGGGTACTGGGTTTCTTTTTATACACACCCATTAATTAACCGATCATTTATGTAAACTAGGATTGGGTGCATTATATGACCAGGCAACAAAACTTTTGTCTTGCAAAAATCTCTACCATTCTGTGTTCATTAAATGATCAATATTTCAGCATTGATGCCAATTTATTTTCTTAATCTAAACCACATTTGGGTGGATTTCAGCTTTCAAAAGAGTAATTTATACAACCAATGGATGAATTTAACGTCAGGTTATAAGCTTTTATTTACATGACATATGATAAGCGACATAACTTTTGTCAGGGACTGTACCCCACAGCCTTGGGGCGCATGATTATTGATTATATGGAGGTAGCAACTGTAACAGGGGCTTCAAATAGTAGTCGATGAACTTGCAGACAGGGTCACAAAGGCCACCCAGGCCAGAGACTATAGGGTGCCCTGGGGGATCCATTACATTCTTATGGATCTTAGGGATAAAGTACATAGTGGGAATCCTAGCTTCCCTTACCATCAGCCCCTCATAAATATTTTTAGGGATAATTCCCTGTGTAAATGCATCGAATAGAATGGTCTCCAATTCACTAGAGAAAGACCCTAGGGGAGAAGACGGCAGTCTAAGGTAAGTTTCCTTGTTGCTCAGTTGCCTATTGGCCTCCTTTTCGTATAAATTTTTAGGCCACAAAACCACGTTCCCCCCTTGTCCGCTGGTTTAATTGCAAGGTCATGGAGACTTGTCAATTGAATTAAGGCTCGTCTCAATTTTTAGTCAAGTTGTCCCGTTGTCTAGCCGTAGAGATCCGTCCGAAATCCTTCATTACCAGGTCCGTGAAGATCTCCACGGCCCCCACATTCTGGTATATGTTCCTCATCCTGATATATGTTCCTCATACTGGAATATGGCCCCCACCCTGGTATATGGCCCCCATCCCGGTATATGTCCCACATCTTGATATATATCTCTTTCAAGCCATATATCCAAGTCATTGCCACCTCCTGCCGATCCCAAAAATATTTCCCGGATCCATACTTTCATTGACCAAGAAACTGCAAAAACACCTTAGGATAAATGGCACTTTAATAATGAATAATAATAATGAACAATAATAACATGTCCTTCATCCTGGTATATGGCCCCCATCATCTGGAAATAAGGCCTCCATTCTAGTATATATCTCTCATCCTGCTATATATCACTCATCCTTGAATATGGCCCTCATCCTGGAATATGTTCCCCATTCTGGTATATATCATCCATTCTGGTATATGGCCTCAATTCTGGTATATGGCCCCCATCCAGGTATATATAGCCCCCATTATGGCGCACACATAAAAAAAAATAAACGATTATACTCACTGTCTATCCACTCTCCAGCAGCGCAATGTCCTCTTCTCATGCCAGCAGATGACGACTGTGCAAGGGCACAGCGATGACATCACTGTCATGCACCAGGCTCCACTCGCCGTTAGCTGCCAGCATGAGAAGAGGGCGTTGCGCTGCAGGTGAGTGGTTGTACAGTGAGTAGAATTGCCTATCTGCTACTGGGATGTTTACTGCTATTACACAGGGATGCAGTGAATATCCACTTTCTTTGAATGCTTGTGTAAAAGCAGTGCTAAAGAAAGCTGGATACGCCTTCCAGCAAAAGCTATGGCTTTTGCTGGAAAGCGTGCAGTCACTGCGTTTTGCAGCGTATTTTTGCGCAGACGTTTTCACTGCAAAAGCGCCCGCGCAAAAAGAATTGACATGCCAATTCTTGGAGTTTTTTTCAGCCTACTTTCCCCATAGGATACATGTTAACATGGCCTCGGGGAAAGCTCGCTGAGAAAAGCGCGACGTCGGCATGCAGTACCGCTTTTTTGCGTGAAAAAGAGCGATTGTCGAATACACGGCAAAATGCGCCGCGTGTGAACGTAGCCTCAGAAAGTTTAATATGCACTACTCTCCACCACCCATCATCCCAGCGACCTCTTGGCACCGGCTTCAGTGCTGATAGGTGATGGGCAGGGGGGAAGTGGATATTACATTTTCTCAAAACAGCAGACACATGTGCTAACTGTCAGGCACTGATGCCGCCTGCTCCTGCCTCCTGTGACCCACTCCTGCCTCTAGTAAATGGCTACACGGCCACCATCACAGCCAAAGCTAGAAACTGTACAGCCTAACGATAAGATGCACCCCCCTTTAGCCCTAATACTGGGGGGGAAAAGTTTATCTTATAGTTGCAAATATAATACAGCACACCATGTAAAAATATTCTTAATTGTTTGTCATATATAGTGATATTACTCTTTTTTTTTCTTTCTATTTTAGAGCCACACTTAAAAATAATTCACCTGCCTAGCTGTATCCTATTTCTTACGCTTTTCCCCTTTACTCTTTTCCTCTTTTTTGAATAGCATTCTTTTTTTCTCTTTTTCTTCCCTTATGAATGTTGGTAGTTATGCCACAGAATCTCAGACTATTTCCTTTTTCCCACAGACCAGTTATATCCCCACTAGTGATGCGCAAGAACAACCACGCTCAGGTACTCGATACTCGTAACAAGCAGTTGAACGCTGGGATGAGACTCGAGTACCGAGTATAATAGAAGTCAATGGGGAATGCAAGCATTTTTTCGGAAGATCCGGAGCATCCAACTGCTCATTACGAGTACTGAGCAGCCGAGTATGGTAGTGTTGACTCATCACTAGTCATCTCTAATGTTAAAACTACAGTTTCCCTCTCATTTATTTGCTTTTTTCCTTTATTTGTCTCTCTCTGATGAATTACACAGTCTGATCTCTTTCAGTCTAGTTCCTTCAAGCTTTTCATATCATCACTTTTCACTGGCATTCTCTCCAGTACTTTCCCTCTCCATTTTATTTCTTTCCATTTTTCTCCTTTTCTTTTCTTCCTATTTCGTCCTTCCCAACATTAGTCTCACTTGCAATTCTGAATCTGATTTACATTCACCCATATTTTGACATGTTTGTATTAAACGCAACTTTGTCTTTATGTTATTCTTCAGTTTCTTATTCAGTTGTGTTCAAAATAATGTCAGTGAATTTAAAAACATCAGTTAAACCCAACATTTTTATATTAGTTTTTATTTTCATGCATCGGGAGAATTGCACACTGTTTTATAAATCAAAACATGAATATAAATGTATATAATTTTTAATTATTTACAGAAAAGAACAAAAAAAGAACAAAAAAAATAGCAGTGTCTACATTTGTCTTTACAAACTCACTCTTTTTTAGGATTTAGTATTCCGGTGAATCACTAACCTAATATTTAGTTGTATAACCACAGTTTTTTAGAACTGCTTCACATCTATTTTGCATCATTGTCAACCAACCTCTGGCACCTGTCAACTGTTACTGCAGCCCAGAATGCTTTGACTACATCCCACAATTTATTTTCATTTTTTGCCTTTGTCTTAGAAATGGTATTTTTTATGTCACCCTACAAGTGTTGGGAATTGAGTGGGCCACTAAGTTCAATTTTGTTGTACTGGAATCAAGATTTTGCTAGTTTACTGGTGTGTTTAGGGTCGTTGTCTTGTTGAAACACCCATTTCAAGGGCATTTTCTCTTCAGCGTAAGGCAATATGACCTCTTCAAGAATTTTGATATATGCAAACAGGTCCATGATCCCTGGTATGCAGTGAATAGGCCCGCCACCATTGTAAGAGAAACGTGCCTATATCATGATGCTTACACCACCATGCTTCACTGTCTTCAGAGTGTACTGTGGCTTGAATTCAGAGTTTGGGGATCATCTGAAGAACTGTCAGCTGCCCTTGGATCCAAAAAGAACAATTTTACTTTCATCAGTCAACAAAATGTTTCTTCATTTCTCTTTAGGCCAGTTGATGGTAAAATGCATCCACTTCAGTACATGGTTTTTTTTTTCTATTTTTTTGTAGCAGTGGAACTTTGCAGGACTTCTTGCTAATAGACTAGCTTCACACCGGCGTCTTCTAACTGTCACATTACTCACAGGTAACTTGAAACTGTCTTTAATCATCCAGGAGCTGATCAGTGGTGGAGCCTTTGTCATTCTGGCTATTCTTTGATCCATTCGAATAGTAGTCTTCCGTTTTCTTTCACATCTCTCTAGTTTTGCTTTCCAGTTTAAACATTGGAGATCATGTGCTGGCTTCACTCTTAAATAAGGGCCACCTGAATCGCACACATCCCCTTTCTATTAATTATTCAAATACACACAGACTCAAAGACATGCAGATCATGAATGCTGTGTATGTTGGCTTTCTAGGAATCTACTGAACCAGCTGGTAAATTGTTGACATGTGGTAATATAATTTATACCAAAAAACACTGATTAATCTGGTTAGTCATATTGGACTGCTATTATTTTAAACACCACTGTATACGTTCCTTATACACTAATTGTAATATTAGGTATGCATTAAATATCTTCCAGTAAACTGATGAATGTCTAATCATTTCACTGAAAGTTTTGTTACTCTGAATTGCCATTAGTTCTTACAATTAATCTCACTATTTCACTATTTTGGAGTGCCGGATTTATTTTTCACTAATGGACAGGATCCTATTCATGTACCCATCTCCAGAAGTGCCTAGGTTACAATACAACTATGTTTATGGACTGTCCGGGAATTTCTGGATGGTGGACATCCATGGTGGTCATGTTAGAGTGAAACACCAGAACAAGCTTTATTTTGGGTCACAATAGTTGCTTGTTATGCACCTGCAGGTGTCCTTCCACATATCAAATACATCAGGTATTTATCTGTGAGCAACTTTTGAACCACAAATGGAATGTGTTGTCAGTTTCATAAACAATAGAGAAAAGGTCTGTTAATTGACAAGACTTCATTCCTTCATCAGTCTATGAATCCTCATACAGCCAGGTTTACCCATTAAAGGAAGCAGTTGTTGGGGAGAATGGGTGCATCACTTAGTAGGTGCTTTAAGAATGTGTAAGAACCACAGGAATTTCAGGTGCAAGTGATTTTGCATTATTGTAATAGCATGTTCAAGCACGATAACATTACTTTTGCTTATTCAGATGATTCATCAGTCAGTTTCAGTTAAATAAGATAATAGATCAATAATATAGGTTATGAAATGTTCTTGTCAGTTCTGCTCTGAACATATACAATACTGATAAGATCTAGCCGATGCATTCCTAGTTCTCATTAGCTGAAAAACCTCCTATTCTTTATTCTTTCCAATTCCTAGTAGTGTAGTTCCCTCCAAACGTATTATGTAGATTTACTTAAGAAAATTAACAAGATGCCAAAATGTTTAAAAAAAATATTACACTACAATTATTATAGACCACAATAGAACAATGCAATGGTCAATATACTGCTCAGAGCACAACCAGCTTTAAGCATATTTATCTGCTGTATTTAGTAAAATTGTGCCAGTGGCAGATTGAGGTCTCAGCTAGGGATGGGCGAATCCTGAAATACTCGGACTCGCTGGACTCTAACGAGTCCGGGTCCGAGACTCGGTACTCGTTGCGAGTCCAGCGAGTCCAAGTAGTAACCTGTACTTTTGCAGTGTATCTATACAGATACACTACAAAAGTACCCTAAAAGTTAATCTAAGGGGTTAAAAACAATAAACATTAATACTCACCTCCTGTACTCCTGTACCTTATGTACCGGGACCAGTACCGAACACCTCTGGCTGTTACAGGACCTCCGAGACCACCGGGAGAAGATGGGGAAAATGACCTTGAAGTTCAGCCAATCAGCATTCGGCTAGCGGTCACATGGGTTGTGACGCGGCTGCACTGCGGTCACATGACAAACCCATGTGACCGCTAGCCGCATCCCGATTGGCTGAACTGCAAGGTCCTTTTCCCCATCTTCTCCCGATGGTCTTCGAGGTCCTGTAACAGCCAGAGGTCTTCGGTCCCGGTCCCGGTCCCGGTACAGGAGTACAGGAGGTGAGTATTAATGTCTATTGTTTTTAAACCCTTAGATTAACTTTTAGGGTACTTTTGTAGTGTATCTGTATAGATACACTGCAAAAGTACAGGGACTCGCTACCCCCGAGTAATTCCTAAGGAAACTCGTCGAGTAGCGAGTCCCCCGAGTCCGCTACTATTCGAGCGAGTCCCGAATAGTAGCGAGGAATTCGCCCATCCCTAGTCTCAACTCATCACTGAGACTCTGATCTAAATCTGCCACCACTACGTACAGCGTAGCATTGCTGTAAATTTAGGGGCAGAAAAAAGAAACTTAAACCACAAGTGCAAGGAAAGATAGACATGCATATTTTAAAGCAGATTCTCAATCTGCGTAAAAAAAATTAAAAAAACGCATCATGGGCACAGAACCTAAGAGTGTCCAGGGAGAGCTACAGTTGTGATGAAAGGGCTCAAAAATTCTTCTTGTCCGTGGGCAACTTCCACAGAGACTTCAAGGGCAGGGTTGTACAACTACAGTCCTCAAGGTCTGAAAACAGTGCAGGTTTTCTAGATTTCCTTAGCATTGTACAGGTGCTAATTTCATCACCTACAGAGGTGATGGATGACTCCAGCACCTTGTCCAATGCTAGGGAAATCTTGAAAACATGCACTGTTTGCAGCCCTTGACAACTGCACTTGGCGAGGCCTGTTCTACTGAAGTGGGTGTAGTGTCTTGAAGTTCCATACCTCACACCTTCAGGCCCAAGGCCTGCACCTTGTTCACCAGTCTCTATAGGGCAGTATCAAAACACATGTTTGCAGAAACAGTCCAGCACACAAGGAGTGAACTCAAAAAACTTTACTACATACACGAACTACAAGTCTTAAACAACTTAACAATATACATAGTATATACGGTTAACTAACAAAAACACATATCTTGGTTAAGGACGACAGAAAACTGGAAATAAACCAAGTCCCAAAAGTCATTGTTTGGCCAAAATGCCAAGTAAGGGACATGTCACTGTCTCACAGACCCGCCAACATGCCTTTAGGAAGGTCCACTTGCCATGTTTTGCTGCATTTTTATCTATGCTCTGGATCTTTGATGCAAACTTTGATGGTAGCCTGCTGCCAGACGGTCTTGGGGGGGTGGTAGGGGCTACTCCTCTAGCCGCAGTCTCCGCAACAACCTGCCCCCCAGTACACTCTATCATTGCCACAGCTGGAGAGGATGATGGAGGAACTAGGGGATGACCACCCCCTGTAGGACAGACAGGACCATCTTTGGGAACATGTCCATTCCCTGTGGGTTTGGTTGCATCTGGCTGGCCAACCAAGAGAAACTTTGGCCGCACCTGACACCAACTTCTCTCCAGATTGGTCTCCTCCTGCCACTTCGCTAATTGGGCAGCAGTGCCAGCCTGGGATATGCCAACCACAAACCATCCCTTCATGCCCCGCACCTTCATGAATGTGACCTGATCCCCAACAAAGATAGTACATTGTCTTGCAGGGCGGTGCAGTTGACATAGCACCAATGTTTAGTCCCATTTTCTACTTGGAACTCATACCACTTATAGTGTTTAAATAGCGACACCTTGCCTTTTGTGCATTGGTCAAGGAAGTCATTAGCTTTAAGCCCATATAGCCAGTCACGGGCGATGGCATTTGCATGCTAAATCTCCTCAACAAATGACATAGGAAAACAGGGTGGTTGATGCCTTCTTGGATAGGTACTAGGAAGGGGTAGGGTTTCCCACATTGCACTGCCAGAGTTAAATGCCTCCAGAGGTGGTGAATGTGATCCACAAAGCTGGAAAACATTGCCTTCTAGGTGCTCCTCTTCCTCGGGCTTCCCATAATGGTCCTGGTCCAAGTGGTCTTGGGGAATGGGATCCATTATCTGTAGCTGCGACACCAGCTGCAGCTGTAATCTAGCCACACATACTGCCAGATCCTCTACAGTCTCACATGTGCTGCTCCCGTGCCTAGATGCCATAGGGTAAAAGTCACGTGACTCCTGGGACTCACTCCTCAGGTCTGCGGCTTGCATTGGAACCCAGAACTGAATCCCCACCTCATTACAGATGATGCCCAAATTGAGAAGTATGATGGAGCGCCAGGTGACATTGGTATCACTCTACATCTCCTCTCCATGATGCCACTCTGAGTCTGGTTCTTTCAACCCACCTTCTGCCCCCGGGGTGGTTAGGTAGATTATATCATTCTCTGAGTCGAGATGAGCCATGCCTTGCAGGGGATCCATGAGGAAATGACTACAGTACAGAATCCAGACAGCGTACCTGCATGCCACTGGGAATGCAGAGGTAAGATGGCGAGACACGCTGTTAGAATTCCATGGGTTTGGGTGTGTTTTGTTTGCTTTCCCTAAGAGGACCACTTCTTGGAATGAATGCCATAGTTCAGACCCGTGCAATCAGTAGTGGAGTTGAATGTTTCAAGACTATTGTTGCATAATGCCTAGCTTCTATGTCAGGCCACAATGTATATAAACTGGCATTCGGATACTTAGTTGCAATCGTTATTGAAGCATGACATGTTAGTATGAGAGATAATGATGAAAATAAATACATTTATTCAGGTCACCACCAATTCATCTGGAGTGCTGAATAAGGCTACCTGGCACTGATGGAATGCCAGAACAAGTGGAATATGCATTATACATGAAATGTGGGCACCAATAGGAATGGTGCTGCAAATGTTTGTAAAGTCCTATGGCATTAATAGTGCTATATACATGAATACATGTTATTATTAGTAGTATTATGGTTATTATGACATTAAATAGTGATTGCACATTTTTACTAAGCAATAGCCAAACTATGAGGTTTCATCAGTGTGAACAGACCTATAAGATCATGGTTGTGAAGCATAACTATGAGGTTTCTTCAGTGTAAACAGACCTATAAGATCATGGATGTGAAGCATATAATGGCCATATGCTTTTTATCTGAATTGCTTTCACATAAGTGTAGAAAAAGTGGCCTCGCATGCTGGTGGTGACCCTCTGCAATAATAAAGGTTTGCTCTCCAACAAAAAAAAAATATAATAATAATGAAAATATTCACAAAAACGTCCCTTAAAAATATAAAGCTCTGTTAAACTGATGTTTTAAGGACATTGTAAGCTTCCTGGACTTCCCAGCTGCTGCCACATCTGGCAGTGTTTCCAAAATTCAGACCCCGCAGGTGTCAAAACACCTGCAAACTCCAGGAAGCTTAAAAAATTCCCAAAAATTCTACAGCTTAACACAAGCCAGTAGACTCAATAGCTGGGAAAACTCCTAACTGTAGGTTAGGTGCTGTCCGCAGCCAGCAGGTCTTCTGGCGAGCATTTTGGCCCCAAATCAACAGGTAAAGTTTTAGGGCCATTTTAAATTCAGAACTTTTTCCCGAACAAATCCTTGTTCACTGACTTTTGGGGAAAGTGTACGCAT
Source organism: Allobates femoralis (assembly GCA_033576535.1). Lineage (NCBI taxonomy): Eukaryota > Metazoa > Chordata > Amphibia > Anura > Aromobatidae > Allobates > Allobates femoralis. The sequence goes on along the minus strand of JARQOC010000005.1, from coordinate 222,199,084 downwards.
TCGCGACTCTGACCCAAATCGGCCATGTTGTTATGAAATTTAAAATTGGAGAACATGTTCGAACAAAGTTTCTGTATCTCAGGAGGTTCTTGTGATGTATTTCTCTACTGATGAGGGTTTTGATTCTGTGTTTCTGTACTATATGGATGTATGTCTTTACCTCTGCTGGGTCTGGTGATGTATTCCTGTGGTGTTAGAGGTTCTGATCCTGTACAAATTTAACAGTTCAATACTTGTAAGATTACGTGATAATGTTTATGATAATGACTATGTAAAGCATTATGCTGTCTTATAATTTAAGGATTCCTATGTTTTTATTTATGTTAGGAGCATTAAAGGGTTTGTCCCAAGTTTACGATAAGTCTGCAGCCACTCTTTCTGTCACTGGAGATGACTGAAGACTTCTGAATTCTCAGAGTGTGCACTCTGCACGCTGTCAGGATTCTCTGGTGCCGGCGGTGAGAGTGGGAGGTCATAAAACCGCATCTATGCGATTTACATACATACAGTCACATGCCGACTAGACATATGAAGCCTTGATCAATGAAAATGCATTGAGTGAGGCTGGATACGTCTAGTCAGAATGTGGCCAGAAGTATACAAATTGCATAATTGTGCTCACATGATCGTCCATTCTTGCCATTTGCAATAGAGAATCCTAAAAGTCTGCAGTGCACACGCTGAGAAAATTCAGAGGCCTGCAGGCACCTACATTGACTGCTGACTTTAATCACAAACTTGGACAATTAATTATGAAATTACTAGATGGGAGCCCAATGCGATCACATCAGGAGGGTAGTAATGTCACAATGGGGGGTGGGGCTGTGTGTGTGGGGGGGTGGCAGCCGTCTCTCCCCCTGTGCACTTCCCCCTTTCCACTCTCTCTCCCCTTGGGTGTGATCTCTCTCCTCCCTGTGCTGTCTTCTCCCCTCTGTGCTCTCTCCTTTGACCTGTTTCCCCCTTTGTGCTCTCTCCCCCTTTGTGTGCTGTCTTCTCACCTCTGTACTCTCCCCCTTGAGCTGTCTCTTCCCTGTGCATTCTCCCAGGTGCTGTCTCTCGCCCCCTGTGTTGTTTTCTCCCCTCATATGCTCTCTCCTTTGAGCTGTCTCCCCTGTGTGCTGTCACACTCCCCCTGTGATGTCTTCTAACCTCATGTGCTCTCACCTTTGAGCTGTCTTTCCATGTGAACTCTCTCTCCCCTATCATGTGCTTTCCCTCTGTGTGCTGTCTCTCCCCCATGCGTGCTCTCTCTTTCTCCTCTGCGCTACTTCTCTTCTCCATGTGCTCTCTCTCTACCCCCGTGCAATCTCTCATCCTCTGTGTGCTCTCTCTTGCGCCTGTGCATGCTCTCTCTTCCCCCTGTGTGTTCCCTCATCCCTATGCATTCTCTCTTCCCCCTATGTGTGCTCTCGTCCCTTGTACTGTCTCTTCCCCTGTGTGCTCTGTCCCTCTGTAGGCTCTAACCCATCCACTCTCTCTCCCCCTGTGCACTCTCTATCCTCTTGTGCTGTTGTTTGCCCCTGTGAGCTGTCTCTCCCCACTGTGCGCGCTCTCTCTTTCCCCTGTGTGCTCTCTCTCCCCTTGTGCGGTCTCTCCCCTGTGCACTCTCACTCCCGTGCTTTTTCTCTCCCCCTTGTGCGCACTCCCTGCTGTGTGCTGTGTCTCTTCCCCCTGCTTTCTTTTCCCCAGTGTGCTCTCTCCCCCCTTGACTCGCATTGGTGCCGAGTCACGCTGCTGCCATCTTTCTATACCCAGATGTCTTTCTTCTGAAAGATTAACTGCGTCTGAGTGTAGGCACAGTTACTTATTCAGTGGTGAAGTCCAGCGGGCTGCGTGTGCGGCAGGTTCAACGTTGGTTTCATGTGTCGTCGGGTGCGGGTGTCGGCGGCACCACTAATGGTATTGTGCAAGAGGCCATTACCGCCATTGGGAACTATATTTGCACACCCATCACTTGGGTGTGCAAATATGGCTGCCACCGGCACGTAATATCGGGACAACATGATGCCGGAAGTGGATGACAGACGCAACTTCATGATTATGTAAGTAGAAGTGCTATAGCTCACCAATCTTAACAGCGTGTCATATACTCACTGTCAGGATTCAGCTATCTTCTCATGACAATTCCACTCATAGATGATTTTCATACTCACAGTCATGTGACAGTTTTTCTTCCTGCGACTCGGTTATCCACTGAACGGAAGAGCAGTTCATCAGCACATGACTATGAGTGCAAATCGCATATGAATGATTGGTCACACGACGACTACCTAAACTGCATAGGGAAGTGGAGTGTAGGAGTGGAGTTTTTCTAGAATGGGCAGTGGGACTGGATGTTTGAGGGGTGGAGGCGAAACTGGGGTGGAGCCTGGGCAGAGTCTCTGAAATTCCTGGTGGTATCCTTGGTTAAAGTGTGTCTGAAAAAAACACATGGTTTGCATGCATGCTCTTATTAGGGAATAATTCAGGGAGTTGAAGAATTCTCACACTGAAGTAGTCATTAAAAGTGGTATTTTCTACCGAATCTGGAAAAAACACTTGTTATATTTGTTGTGCTGAGCTATTTAAATTTGATACATCATGATTGCAATTTTACATTTCAAGGAGGAAAAAACAGGAAATATACTGATCAGCACAATATGAAAAGTTGCTTAGATGAAAGCAATGCAAATCTACAAATACAAGTTGTTGGACTGATTGTGTGGCGCCCCTCTGGCTAGGCGCCACAGAGAGGTATTACACCTTATAAATATATGTGGTATCTCTGTAAGTTGTGGGTTTGGGGTTAACTTGTGGAGTCTCAGTTTACGCACAACACTAGGCCACTTTACAGTAAAGGGACTGATTATTCAGTAGGTCCTAAAGGGGGTGGAGCCTAGGTTACTGCAGAAAAAGTTGAGTGACAGTTAGTGAGTTAGTGCTGGGAAGGCAGCCAGATAGGACGTGCCTAGCAGGCTGCTGACAGGAGGGATACCCATCTCTAAGAGGGGTCCCAGAACAGAAGGGGATGGACCAGAACCGGTTGGAGCCGACTGGTAACGTCTGGGGCATCACAGGAAGCCGAAGTGGTCAGCAGTTTATCTCTGGCCGCAAACCAACGAGCTGCGGGCCCTCTGAAACCAGGTAGCCGTAGGCACTACAGGAAGGTACCTCGCCCCTCAGTACTGAAACAGGTCCAGGACACTATAGGTAATGGGCCAAATTCCGGTGGTAGGAGAAGAACTGGTTAACTCCTGTCCGTACTGGTAAGGAACAAACCTTACCTACTAGCAACAGACCAGGGAACTGGCGGGAGAGCTCTGCAAAGGTAGTAAAGAGAGAGAAGGACAGAAACAGACCACGAAAGATTAAAGAAGGGAACATCTAGAGACTCCATAGGGGAACCCGGAACCGGCAACAATAACCCGTTAAACCAAGCTGTACTGTGTCTTCAATAACATCTGCTGGTACCAGTAAAGTGGAGTTGAAGTTGAACTGGTCTCTGTCTTTCTTCCCGCCGGCTCGAGTGTGTTATATGTAATTGAAAGAAAAAAACAGATATTGCGCCACACTGCAACTGGAGGAAATTAATACGCAGTTTTACTATGTGTGCACTAACCTTGACTGGTTGTACAACTCCCCGCACAACCAGACTGATGGCTTAATGTGGGTCACCGTGTGACGGGGTCCAATGTTCCCTCCTCCTTTGATACTCCGGGCCTGAGGATCGGTTCCTTAGTTCCTCCGGAGATGGAGGTGAGCTCCTTCACTCCTCCACCCGAAGAGGCAGACTCGATACAATGGCTTCCGTCCAAGCTCCACACTGTGTATCAGTTGATCATTCAAGGGTGGGTCTTTATGAAGTACTTCCAGGTCCTGTGGATCTTAGAGCAGCTCACACACCGCACTCCCAACAAGGGAGAAAAGGGAGAAAGAGATTAGCAGATAGAAAACAAGCGGTGTCAGAAGTTTGGAGCGCTAAAGAAACCACGGATTGTTAATTATATTACCAATACTTTATTACACGAACAGCAGGGGTCCAGTATGTGGCATACTGGACCCCTGCTGTTCGTGTAATAAAGTATTGGTAATATAATTAACAATCCGTGGTTTCTTTAGTGCTCCAAACTTCTGACACTGCTTGTTTTCTACCTGCTAATTTCTTCCCGCCGGGGCCTGGAGGGCCTCAGCATCACCAGCATCTCACCGGAGAGGTAAGAACAACAACAACTCCCCTCATCCTCCCCTCATCATCCTCTATTACTGCTGCCCTGAGATAAAAGCTCCACCTGTGGGGAGCTGGACCACACTGAGCTGCACCCTTCATCACCTCAGAGGCCGGCTTGCAGCGCCGGTATCCATATTACAGGGATCCACAGGTGGCATCACGTACTCTCTTTATCCCTGTAAATACACACCCCCCCCCATCTAACAAATGACAGCCAGGGCACGGAACTGGGAACCCGACCACCCGTGATTTCCCCAGTTAAATCCATCAAACCCAGGCCCGGTATCCAAGTACTCCTTGCCCTGGGCTCATCAATTGAGCTCCTAAACACTGGTTAATTGTGTTTGGTCAGCAGGGCTCCAGTGGCAGAGAGTTTAATGTTTAGTAGGTTGATGCCCATAGGAAAAGAAAAGTACAACTGTTGGTATGGACCCAACATTAACTTAGCCTTCCATTTGCTGCTTGATGGAAAAAGTCATTTATTTTAATGTTAAAAGGGTTTTACATTTCTATAAAATCTCTATGCTCGGGGTCAGTTTGTTTAACAAAAAATCAAACTGTTTTTTACTCACACTCTCTGGGTCCAGTGCTGCCCATCATACATGTCTGCAGTGCTGACATCACATGGACTGAGCTGCAGCCAATCAGTGAGCACAGTGACTGATCAGCTCATGGTGTCTACTCATATGTGAGCCACTGAGCTCATTGATTGGCTGCAACGCTATTAATGTGATGTCAGAACTGCCGACAATTAAAGACACTGGGAGCAGTGGAGACTCATTGCTAGACATGGGGAGGGAAAGTAGGACATTTTTTTTTAATAAACAGCACAAGGGGACCAGGACGTTTCTGAAAACATACAGATGCATCTTAATGAATTAGAATAGCATTAAAAAGTTAATTTATTTCAGTAATTCAATACATAAAGTGAAACACATATATTATATAGAGACATTACAAACAGAGTGATCTATTTCAAGTGTTTATTTCTGTAAATGTAGATGATTATGGCTTACAGCCAAAGGTCATTCTCTAAGAAAATGAAAGTAGTTAGGATGAAGGGTCTGAGATATAAAATATTACATAAATAGGTATCAGAGTCATAACCATTATAAAAGCATAGCACGGCTGCTGCAGTCCCCAACATGGGGGCATATAGAGTGGGAAGGATGAAGAGTAAAAAACCATGCTGCCGTATTCCACGAGACATCAAAGGGTTAATATAATATTGACTTATTAGTCAATGCGTTTCAGGGCTCCCTGGCCCCTTCCTCAGGACAAATCAATATCATATTGCCATGTTACATGGTGATTTTGGAAGCCCTGAAACACGTTGACTATTACTGTACAACAATATTATATTCACCTTTTGATGTACCGTGGAATACTGCAGCTAAGTTTTTAACCCTTCATCCTCCCTACTCTAATGACATCTGGGATTTCATTGGCTGTAAGCCATAATCATCACCATTTACAGAGATAAACACTTGAAATAGATCCCTCTGTGTGTAATGACTCTATATAATATATACGTTTCACTTTATGTATTGAAAAAAATGTACTTTTTGATGATATTCTAATTCATTGAGATGCACCTGGGAAACCCCTTCAAAATGGATAAATTACATTTTTTTGTTTTACTTTAGCTATATGCAGTTCATGTTACCCTGTTATAAATGCTATTATGTTTGTATTGAATACTGAGAATTTGTCTTATCAGTAGTACGTATTTGTGTGTTGTATTGGATGGTATTTGTATGTTGGAGGGGCTTGTGTTAGAATTAATGTTATTACAAAAGTATTCTCTCTTATTGATGGCACCCACTTTTGTGAAGATTGTTACGGTGTGGCTTTTGTGACTGGAGTGAGGAGGTTGTCTAATACTATTTAGAGTGCATACAAATGACAAAATATCTTCCTGTTTAATTCTGTAGCAATATATAGGAGATCTAATTGACTAGCTTGCATTACATGCTCTAGTTGTCAGGCTGTGGTTATACATTGACCTTGACATAGTTCTGTTGAATTCTTGTAATAAATAGACAAACGCGGATTAAGTATTCTTAAGGTGATGGTACATCAAAGTTTTAACAGCAAACACTAAATAATATGCTACCGTATATCAATGAATGTACTAGGGTAGGTCTGCACAACAGGAACCCACATTTATGTGGAACTAGATGGCAGCCCGATTCTAAAGAATCGGGTAGTCTAGAATCCATGTATAGTTTATTTACTAATAGTTAGGGTAGTGCGGTGAAATTAATTGTGTGTATACAGGTGGCTCTGTGGGTAGCAGAGTATATGGTGGCTCACTGGCTAGCACTGCGCGCGCTGAGATTAGTCAGCGCAGCGGCGTGGGCAGAGTGGGCAGCGCAGCGGCGTGGGCAAAGTGATCAGTGCAGCGGCGTGGGCAGAGTGGTCAGCGCATAAACACACATACACACACAACACTCCGCTATACTTACCACCGACCCTGCGTCTTCTCCGGCGTCTGGATCCTGAGTCAACATGTGGCCAACCCGGGACGGCTGGAGGGGGCAGGGGACGGCTGGAGGGGGCAGGGGACGACTGGAGGGGGCAGGGGACGGATGGAGGCGGCAGGGCATGGCTCGGTGAGGGGCAGAGGACGGCTGGAGCTGGAGGCGGCAGAGGACGGCTGGAGGCGGCAGAGGACGGCTGGAGGCTGGAGAGGGCAGAGGACGGCTGGAGAGGGCAGAGGACGGCTGGAGAGGGCAGAGGACGGCTGGAGAGGGCAGAGGACGGCTGGAGAGGGCAGAGGACGGCTGGAGAGGGCAGAGGACGGCTGGAGGGGGCAGAGGACGGCTGGAGGCTGGAGAGGGCAGAGGACGGCTGGAGGCTGGAGAGGGCAGAGGACGGCTGGAGGCTGGAGAGGGCAGAGGACGGCTGGAGGCTGGAGAGGGCAGAGGACGGCTGGAGGCTGGAGAGGGCAGAGGACGGCTGGAGGCTGGAGAGGGCAGAGGACGGCTGGAGGCGGCAGAGGACGGCTGGAGGCGGCAGAGGACGGCTGGAGGGGGCAGAGGACGGCTGGAGGGGGCAGATGAGGGCTGTAGGGGGCAGAGGAGGGCTGGAGGGGTCAGAGGAGGGCTGGAGGGGTCAGAGGACAGCTGGAGGGGGCAGAGGACGGCTGGAGGGGGCAGAGGACGGCTGGAGGGGTCAGAGGACGGCTGGAGGGGGCAGAGAAGGGCTGTAGGCTGGAGGGGGCAGAGGAGGGCTGTAGGCTGGAGGCGGCAGAGGACGGCTGGAGGCTGGAGAGGGTAGAGGACAGCTGGAGGCTGGAGAGGGCAGAGGACGGCTGGAGAGGGCAGAGGACGGCTGGAGAGGGCAGAGGACGGCTGGAGAGGGCAGAGGACGGCTGGAGGGGGCAGAGGACGGCGTAGGAGGGGCAGAGGACGGATGGAGGGGTCAGAGGACGGCTGGAGGGGTCGACGGCTGGAGGGGTCAGAGGACAACTGGAGGGGTCAGAGGACAACTGGAGGGGTCAGAGGACGGCTGGAGAGGGCAGAGGACGGCTGGAGGGGGCAGAGGACGGCTGGAGGGGCAGAGGAGGGCTGGAGGGGGCAGAGGAGGGCTGTAGGCTGGAGGGGGCAGAGGAGGGCTGTAGGCTGGAGGCGAGAGAGGACGGCTGTAGGTTGGAGAGGGCAGAGGAGGGCTGGAGGCTGGAGAGGGCAGAGGACGACTGGAGGCTGGAGAGAGCAGAGGACGGCTGGAGGCTGGAGAGGGCAGAGGACGGCTGGAGAGGGCAGAGGACACTGGAGAGGGCAGAGGACGGCTGGAGGGGGCAGAGGACGGCTGGAGGGGGCAGAGGACGGCTGGAGGGGGCAGAGGACGGATGGAGGGGTCAGAGGACGGCTGGAGGGGTCGACGGCTGGAGGGGTCAGAGGACAACTGGAGGGGTCAGAGGACAACTGGAGGGGTCAGAGGACGGCTGGAGAGGGCAGAGGACGGCTGGAGGGGGCAGAGGACGGCTGGAGGGGGCAGAGGAGGGCTGGAGGGGGCAGAGGAGGGCTGTAGGCTGGAGGGGGCAGAGGAGGGCTGTAGGCTGGAGGCGAGAGAGGACGGCTGTAGGTTGGAGATGGCAGAGGAGGGCTGGAGGCTGGAGAGGGCAGAGGACGGCTGGAGGCTGGAGAGAGCAGAGGACGGCTGGAGGCTGGAGAGGGCAGAGGACGGCTGGAGAGGGCAGAGGACCACTGGAGAGGGCAGAGGACGGCTGGAGGGGGCAGAGGACGGCTGGAGGGGGCAGAGGACGGCTGGAGGGGGCAGAGGACGGCTGGAGGGGCAGAGGACGGCTGGAGGGGGCAGAGGACGGCTGGAGGGGGCAGAGGACGGCTGGAGGGGGCAGAGGACGGCTGGAGGGGCAGAGGACGGCTGGAGGGGGCAGAGGAGGGCTGGAGGGGGCAGAGGAGGGCTGGAGGGGGCATAGGACGGCTGGAGGGGTCAGAGGGAGGCACACAGGCTGGAGGGGTCAGAGGGAGGCACACAGGCTGGAGGAGTCAGAGGGAGGCACACAGGCTGGAGGGGTCAGAGGGAGGCACACAGGCTGGAGGGGTCAGAGGGAGGCACACAGGCTGGAGGGGTCAGAGGGAGGCAGACAGGCTGGAGGGGTCAGAGGGAGGCACACAGGCTGGAGGGGTCAGAGGGAGGCACACAGGCTGGAGGGGTCAGAGGGAGGCACACAGGCTGGAGGGGTCAGAGGGAGGCACACAGGCTGGAGGGGTCAGAGGGAGGCACACAGGCTGGAGGGGTCAGAGGTAGGCACAGAGGCTGGAGGGGTCAGAGGGAGGCACACAGGCTGGAGAGGTGAGAGGGAGGCACAGAGGCTGGAGGGGTGAGAGGGAGGCACAGAGGCTGGAGGGGTGAGAGGGAGGCACAGAGGCTGGAGGGGTGAGAGGGAGGCACACAGGCTGGAGGGGTGAGAGGGAGGCACACAGGCTGGAGGGGTGAGAGGGAGGCACACAGGCTGGAGGGGTCAGAGGGAGGCACACAGGCTGGAGGGGTCAGAGGGAGGCACACAGGCTGGAGAGGTGAGAGGGAGGCACACAGGCTGGAGGGGTGAGAGGGAGGCACACAGGCTGGAGGGGTCAGAGGGAGGCACAGAGGCTGGAGGGGTGAGAGGGAGGCACACAGGCTGGAGGGGTGAGAGGGAGGCACACAGGCTGGAGGGGTCAGAGGGAGGCACACAGGCTGGAGGGGTCAGAGGGAGGCACACAGGCTGGAGGGGTCAGAGGGAGGCACACAGGCTGGAGGGGTCAGAGGGAGGCACAGAGGCTGGAGGGGTCAGAGGGAGGCACACAGGCTGGAGGGGTCAGAGGGAGGCACAGAGGCTGGAGGAGTCAGAGGGAGGCACACAGGCTGGAGGGGTGAGAGGGAGGCACACAGGCTGGAGGGGTGAGAGGGAGGCACACAGGCTGGAGGACAGAGCAGCGTGTGGGGCTGCAGACTCACCACGGGCCGGGAATCAGGTGTACTGTAGGAGGAGAGGAGAGGAGGGGCGGGCAGAGCTGCAGGAGAGGAAGTCCCACCCTCCCTCCTCTCTCCTCTCTAGGCGCGCGGCATGTCTGGAGGGCAGAGGGTGGAGGGGAGTGGCTGGAGGGCACACGGAACTTCCGAGATCGGAACGTTTCTGTGCCGCTGTCTGTAGCCGCGCGCAGTGCACTGGATGACGTCACCAGCCCTGGGCGAAGGCCATCACGGAAGTAGGCGTGGCCTTTTCCGGATGTGGCCTTCGGGTTTTATATATAAGATGTCTCCCATATTCACATTAAATATGGCCATAACATATGTTATGATAATACACATTTCCTAGAGGTCTTCCACCTAAACCTTTTTTAAAAAGCTACTTGTATTCTCACACAAAACAGAAACACATGGTCTTAATAACCTCATTCCTACCCAAGTAAAAAATAATCATATGCCTAAAAACAGTCTCAATTTTCATGCTCTGCGATGAATCTTCTTCATCAGTTTCCTGGACGCACAATAAGTGCTGGAACTTCTATTATGCATTGTTTTTTTCCATTATACAATAGTTTTCTTGCTCTGATCTGAAAGCCCCCTCCTCTGTTATTGCAGCGGTGATGTCACTGAGTCACGGAGGGCTTGCCCACAGCTGTCAATGAACTCTATTGAACCCACTGTCGGATTAACGCATTGTGGGACACAGCGGCACAGCTGTCCTGCAATCCAGCAGCACGTTTCAACTGAGTTCACAGCTGTAGTGTCCCATAGTGTGAACTCAGTTGAACCTGCTGCCGGATTGCCGAAAAACTGTGCCGCCATGTCCGAACAATTCGTTAATCTGGTAGTGGGTTGAACAGAGTTCACTGACAACCATGGGGAAGTCCTCAGATATCACGGCTCCCTAGCGTCTGTCAGTGTATTCCAGAAGATGCAGGGAGGCGTATTCAATCACAGCAGTTTCTTTGATGTAGCATGTCTGGATTAATCGAAGGCCTTCGTGTGTATTACTTTGGACCTGCAGTGGTGTTTTGAGGCTTAATAAAGGGATGAAAGTGGGTGTGTGTGATTTTTATGCCAAATAAAAAGATTTTTTTTTGTATTTGTGTTTATTTCATTTGATTTACAGGTTAGTTATGGGGGTCTCATAGAACCCCACCCACACTAACCTAGGGTTTGGTGACAGCTGTGATTTTTGAGAAATCAACAGAACATTAGATACCAGACATGGCTCCAAGCACCAGATAGAGGTCTTCAGATATCGGACATCAGACATGGCTCCAGGCACCAGGCAAAAGTCTTCAGACACCAGACATTGGACATGGCTCCATGCACCTGGCAAAGGTCATCAGATACCGGATATCAGACATGGCTCCAGGCACCAGGCAAAGGTCATCAGATAACGGACAATGGATACTGACTGGCATGGTCCGAAACAAAATGGTGCAGGCATAGCAGTAGCGAACCAGAGCAGGGTGTATCTGAGTTGCAATTAAGGTTGCAGAGCAGCATGTTCTGTGTATGCCTAAGGGGGCCGTCACACGGAACGATATCTTGCCCGATATCGTTTAAGCGATCTCCTTTTTGATCGCTTAAGCGATATCGGGCAAGATATCCTTGCATGTAATCAAGCGATTTACGATGGTAAATCGCTTGATCGTGACATCGCTGATCTGAGGTTCGGTTCTCAGATCTAGCGATGAACGATGCAACGATCTGCATCATCGTGGTGTATGACACCACGATGATCCATCTCCCAGCGACCGCACCTATGCTGGGAGATGGTAACTATGGTACACGTCGGGTAACTAAGCGACGCGCGGCGCCTAGTAACCCGATGTGTACCATAGTAACGAGCGAGATCGCTGCTCCACATCGCTGGTGAGTCTGTCTGTGTGACATCTCACCAGCGATGTGAGCGATATTGTAAGCGATTGCGCGTGCACGTGATCGCTTACAATATCGCTAAAGATATCTCACCGTGTGACGGCCACCTAACAAAGACCAGAGCTAGAGACTTTGATCAAGTGTCAAACAGAAACTAGGAGCCAAAACCTGCACCCAAGATACCTACAGTGGTGCAGATTTTGACCGGACTGTATAGGAAGATATAAGTGAGCTGCCTGCGCTCTTGATATCCACGTCTGCAAAGAGTGTTGTTTCATTAAAAAGACTGTTGGTGTGAACTATCTCTTTGGTCACTGCCTCTCGTTTCTGTGTATCAAAAGCTGCTGCCTCACAGTAGCAAAAAGCTGCTGAAAGGTTTCTTTTAATCTAATGTGCATGGTGGCCTTAAAGCCCCAGTCACACATAACGATATCGTTAGCGAGATCGTTTAA
>JARQOC010000005.1:222120866-222186960 GCA_033576535.1 Allobates femoralis | reverse complement strand
TCCCCTACTACACCACCTCCTCTCCGCAAACTGGATCATCCCCGCAGAAACCTAAAACACATTGATCTACACTCACTCTCAGAATCCCTTCTCCCTCTCGCCAACATCTATACGTGACACAGACACTGCCACCACCCTCTACAACACCACATTAACCAAGGACCTCGACCCAGCCGCCCCCCTCACATACCACGCTCCACGCACAAACAGGCAACTCTGGCACACCACCCTCACTAAAGCCTGAGACGGGCATCCAGGGTTGCCGAGAGGCGATGGAAAAAATCACGTTCCACTGAGCACTTTGCGCTGTTCAAACAGTCCCTCATCGCCTTCAAGACTGCACTTGCCACCGCCAAACAAACCTTCTTCTTATTCCAAATATCCTCCCTCTCCCGCAATCCGAAACAACTTATCAAAACCTTCAATTCCTTACTCCGCCCGCCTGCTCCCCCTCCCTCTCCCCTCATCTCTGCAGAAGACTTTGCCTCCTTCTTCAAAGAAAAGATTGACAGAATCAGAGACAGCTTTGATCCACTGTCCCCACAGCCTCCCCTTTCACCTATACTGCCCTCTCCTTCCATGAACTGCTTTTCCCTCATAACTGAAGACCAGCTCTCCTCCTTCCTGTTAAAGTCACACCTCACCACCAGCGCCCATGACCCGCTCCCATCCCACCTCATACCCAACCTCACCTCCGTTATCATCCCAGCCCTAACTCATCTTTTCAACCTATCACTTACCACTGGCACCTTCACCTCAGCCTTCAAACACGCGTTGATCACACCCATCCTCAAAAAACCCTCCCTCGACCCCACAACTGTCTCCAACTACCGCCCTATATCTCTCCTCCCTTTTGCCTCTAAACTACTTGAACAGCATGTCCACTCTGAGCTGTCCTCTCACCTCTCCTCCTGCTCCCTCTTTGACCGCCTGCAATCTGGCTTCCGACCCCTCCACTCCACTGAAACAGCCCTGACCAAAGTCATGAACGACCTACTGACTGCCAAAAGTAAGCGCCACTACTCAGTTCTCCTCCTCCTCGACCTGTCCGCCGCCTTCGACACTATTGACCACTCCCTTCTACTTCAGATCCTGGAATCTCTTGGCATCACGGACCTCGCCCTCTCTTGGATCTCCTCATGCTTAACGGACCAGACCTTCAGCGTCACCCACTCCCATACATCCTACTCGCCCTACCCCCTATCTGTCGGGGTCCCCCAGGGCTCGGTTCTTGGACCGTTACTGTTCTCAATATACACTCTCGACCTAGGGCAACTCATTGAGTCCCATGGCCTCCAGTACAGCCTCTACGCCGACGACACCCAAATCTACCTGTCTGGTCCTGACATCGCCTCCCTTCTATCCAAAATTCCACACTGCCTGTCCGCCATCTCATCCTTCTTCTCTGCTCGCTTTCTTAAGCTGAACATGGACAAAACCGAGTTCATAGTCTTCCCCCCAAGACGCTCCCCCTCACTACCTGACCTATTGTCGTCAACGACTGCTCTCTCTCCCCAGTCCCCCAAGCCAAGTGCCTCAGGGTTATCCTTGACTCTTCCCTCTCCTTCAAGCCCCACATCCAGGCCCTCGCCACCTCTTGCCGACTCCAGCTCAAAAACATCTATAGAATCCGCACTTTCCTTGACCACGACACTTCTAAAACCCTTATTCACGCTCTCATCATCTCCCGCCTCGACTACTGCAACCTCCTGCTCACTGGTCTCCCCAATACCTCCCTTGCAACTCTCCAGTCTATCCTGAACTCCGCTGCCCGCCTAATCTATCTGTCCCCCCGTTACTCCCCTTTCTCCACCCTCTGCCAAGCCCTTCACTGGCTCCCTACTTTCCAGAGATCCCGGTTTAAAACATTAACCATGACATACAAAGCCATTCACAACCTGTCCCCTCCATACATCTCTGACATGGTCTCCCGATACCCACCCTCGCGCAACCTGCGGTCCTCCCAAGAGCTCCTCCTCTACTCCCCCCTCATCTCCTCTTCGCATAACCGCATACAGGACTTCTCCCGTGCTTCACCCAAACTCTGGAACTCACTGCCCCAACACATCAGACATTCTCCTACCCTGGGAACCTTCAAAAGAAGCCTGAAGACCCACCTGTTCCGCCAAGCCTACCACCTGCAATAAGACCCAGTCCTCCACACCGCCTCACGACTGGAACTTCCCCCTCCCACTGTATCCCCACCCGCCCCTCATAGACTGTGAGCCCTCATGGACAGGATTTCTCCCCTCTTCTATTTGTACGACCGAATTGTCCACATTTATTGTTACTTGTATTGTTACTATGTTACTTGTCCTACTCTGCACCTTTTAGCATGTAAAGCGCCATGGAATATAATGACGCTATATAAATAAATAATAATAATAATAATAAAATAATAAATGTGGAAGAGGAGCCATTTTTGTCCCCTCAGACACCAATACTGGTATCTTTCCATGTGGAAGAGGAGCCATTTTTGTCTCCTACTTAAAACTGGTGTCTTTCCATGTGGAAGAGGAGCCATTTTTGTCCCCTCAGGCACCAATACTAGCGTGTTTCCATATGGAAGTGGAGCCATTTTTGTCCCCTCAGACATTAATACTGGCATCTTTCAATGTGGAAGAGGAGTCATTTTTGTCCCCTCTGACATGAATACTGGCGTCTTTCCATGCGGAAGAGGAGTCATTTTTGTCCCCTCTGACATGAATACTGGCGTCTTTCCATGCGGAAGAGGAGTCATTTTGTCCCCTCAGACACCAGAGCCTGGGAACTACTGCTACCACTGCACCCATATATCCACATCACTGGTCAGCTTTTCCCTTTGTAAAATAGAATACAATAGTAATATGTTGTATATTAATGCACATTGATTTACTCAGTCATATACTGGTTTCAGTATGCACACATCATAAGAAATAAATGTAACTCCTTTTTATTAATGCAAATTAGACAGAATATCCATTGAAATCAAGTAGTTTTTATTACTGTGACATAGCGCAGAGGATAAGTACATGTCTTCTACCATGTTTGCCACACAGATAATGTTTTCCCCAGACAATAATACTGCTTTATGACTCCTGCAGAGGATAAAACTGTCATTCTGCTGGTGGAGAATTACAGTTTTTCTCTGGGAGAAGAGTATGGTGTACACTGCAGCTCCCCACACGCTCACTAGTAATTTGGGCTAGGCTTGTCTAACTCCGGCAGTTATTCCTCAATCCCCTGAGGGCCAGGTTTATTGGACACGGTTAGGGTAGGAAGTGAAATTAGAGCAGACACCAAGCAGTCTAGAATTTCTGTCGTCTGCATTCTCATTAATTTAGAGGTTTAGTCTGCTTTCTGTTTTATCAGCAAAATCCATCAGACATCTCTTTACTCATGTACATGTTTTCTGTAAAGGATTTCAGGAACACAACCACAGTAAATAAAAGGAGCAAAATATAGGTACATATTTATACAGTACAACTATTACTACACTGCATACACTAATTATATGCATTCATAATAAATGCATGTATGTATCTGCTGTAAAGGATCATTACTTATTTATTATGCTTATTTATATGGCACCATCATATTGTGTAGCACTTTACAGACATCATCATCACTGTCTCTATTGGAGCTCAGAATCTAATTTCATGTTTAGGATGTAATTGGAATGTGGGAGGAAACTCACAATATCTGTCTGTCTAGCCATCTTACCAAAAGTAGGCTAACGTGTAAACGGTTCATAAGGAATATCTCTGAACTCACACTATGAGAGAGATTTACTTACAAAATGCACCAGAATTCTGTATAAAAATGACCTAGAATTCTGCCACAGCCTCTAACCCCAACCTGAAATGTACTATCATCAGTGAAATCCGTTTCAGGGCTACTCCATGCTTTAGTTGTCAATTCTCTCGTATGCTAAGTAGGAGCTCCTCTGCTACTGTGCAATATTCTTTTCAATGCACAATGACAGTGCACTCCCTTGCTGGCACTACTGAGAAGTGATGAGGCAAACCTGGTGCTGGTTGGTCCTGAGAAGGAGCCTGAGAGTCTCGAAATGCGTTGACACATAAACCATAACAACTATTTCAACGTTTAATGTCTCCTGGAATGTGATGTGTTCTGAAGTCCGGCAGCATGGTCATTAACCCTTCATTCTACTGTTGGTTCAAATGTACATTTGTAAGTGTGGCACCCCTATGGCTAGGCGCCACAGGGAAATACTACACTGTGACAACAAATGTGTTATCCCTGTAAGTTGTCAGTTCAGGGTTTAACCTGTGGAGTCTGTGCTTACACACACTTAGGAATAGGCCACTTAGAATAGGGGGGACTGGTTATATAGTAGGTCCCAAAAAGGGGTGGAGCTTAGGTTAGAGCTGTAGAAGTAGGAAGTTAGTGAAAGAAGATAGTGGAGACAGTGCTGGGAAGGCAGTCAGGAAGGAAGACCTGACAGCACAGGCGATAAGAGGGAGCTCCATCTTTAAGTGGGGGCCCAGGACAGCAGGCAACAGGCCAGCACTGGTTGGAGCCAGCTGGTCACGTTGAGGGAAACACCGGCAACGCAGGAAGCCGAGGCGGCCAGAAGTTCAACTCTGACCGCAGACCTATGAGCTGCAGGCCCATAGAAACCGGGTTGCTGACAGCACCACAAGGTATCTTGCCCCTCAGGACCTAGAACTGGTTCAGTACACTACAGGAGAAGGGCCAAAGTTGCGGTGCCAGTGGGAGGCTTTGCTTACTTGGGCTTCCCGTCCGGACCGGTAGGGCACAGACCTTGCCTGATAGCTACAGACCGTGTGGGACTGGCGGGAGAGCTCTGCAAGGGTGGTAGAGACTCGGAAGAGAGAAGTTAACCCTGGAAGACAAAGAAAGAACACTTAGAGACTCCATAAGGGGGACCCTGAGCTGGAAACATCCACCTGGTAAACCAAACTGTACCATGTATTGTTTTACCATCTGCCGGTAACTATTAAAGTTGAGTAAAACTTGAACTGGTTTCTGTTTTTCTTCTCGCTGGAGCCCGGAGGGCTCAGCATCATCAGCAGCTCATCAGAGGGGTAAAAACTGCAACACCAACTACAACTCCACTCATGCCACATCTCATTCTCTGTCACCGCTGCCCTGAGGTAATAGCTCCACCTGTAGGGAGCTGGACTACTCTCTGCTGCACCCACCATCACCTCAGCGGCCGGCTTGCAGCGCTGGTACCATATT
This sequence comes from Allobates femoralis, assembly GCA_033576535.1. Lineage (NCBI taxonomy): Eukaryota > Metazoa > Chordata > Amphibia > Anura > Aromobatidae > Allobates > Allobates femoralis. The sequence goes on along the minus strand of JARQOC010000005.1, from coordinate 222,181,752 downwards.
ACCGGGAACGGCAGGTGGCGTCACGTTCCCCTGTAAATATCCCCATCTCCCCCACCATCTACTCAAATGATAACCAGGGCACGGAACCGAGATCCCGACCACCCATGATCTCCCTATCCAAACCACCATCAGACCCGGTGTCCGAGTACCCCCAGCTTTGGCCACATCATAAGCAGATAATCCAGCGAGCAGAGATCAAACCTGCTCCCAAAGGTGATGTCACAATCTGAAACGGGGCTAGTGTTAATTCGCTACAAGACCATATGTCAGAATTGACATCCAAGGCATACTCAGTAGAGCACAGACAAGACGTTCATTACTAATAACTAAAGATGAGCGGTTTCAGCAGTGTTGGAACTCACATATCCGGGGCTGACTTGAGCTTGTGATGTCACTTGACCCCTGCACTCATTCACCACCGATTTTTTACTTCCCGTCTTCAGACATATAAGTAATCATCTGGCAGTGAGAGCTGCTCACTTTCTGGTAATTACTTATTTGTCTGAAGGTGGAGAGAGGCAAGTGATTTGCAGTAGGGCTCACAGGATGCCACAACCTCACATGAGCCCTAGGAATGCGAATGTGACACCGCTAGAACGGCACTGGCATGGGAGGTGAGTATAAGTTTTTTTTTATTTTAATGGAGGCAAACACAGGAAATGGGAACGGGGTTGTGCTAGAAGTGGACAACCCCTTTAAAATGCCATAGATTAGTCTTCAACTGTGCATAAATAAAATTAAAAAGATTTTGTACTCTAGTAAAGTACAAGAATACAATTGTTACAAACGTTTTGGAACATTTGGAAGAGTCTCAAATCAATTAGACTAAAACATATGGATAATAAAAATGATGCCTACATTGTTATACAAAGAAAAAATACAGATAAAACCAAATAATGAAAGCTTGAAAAAAAGGCATGAATTAAATTGTGAGTAAGGTACACACATAAAAGTTACTCATAGAACTATCAGAAAAAAGGCATAAAAACTATCATCAGGTCTGTTTATTAACAGTTGACTTTTGCTTTAGATGGCATCTTTCTGCAAATGGGATTAAACCAGATATAGAGATTTTTTCTAAAGGAGAAAAATAAATAGATAAGGCTTTGGTAGAAAAAAAATGAATTTTTTTGTGCTTAAATATGTTTTCCTCTACTATCTGGTCTATTGATGGAAACAAGCTAAACATTGTACAACTATTCTTTGGGCTTGTGACTCTACTTTTTTCATTTATTTTTGACAGCCATGCATAGTTCAGATTAAAGAGACATCCTCAATAAAAAAAAAGCTTTGTCTGCAGATGTTCCTATAAAGGCACTTGGTTTGGAGATGATATATAATGGGTTGTTTTCCTGTGTGCAGACAAGTAAGTATCCACTTCAGCTACTGCTGAAAACACACAACATATTTTAACAATAAAAAGGAAAAACAATTTATATCCAAAAAGTAATTCTCTCATTTTGTTATATCTCTGCCTGCATAGAAGTGGAGGCTTTTAATTTAAAAGCACAAGATGATCACTTTTTTTTTCCAAGGAACCAGTTTATTTAAAGTTTGTTCAGAGTAAAATGAATGTGGACATTTTACAATAAATTCAGAAAAAATATGTATAAATAAGCAGTTGAAAAAAAGAATAAAAAATAAATGTGGAGTGATAACTATACAACACAAAATGGACCCTAAAAACTAAATAAGTCCCCCTTGGTAGTGTGGTGGCTCAGTAGTTTGCACTGCTGCTTTGCTAGTGCTGGGGTCTTGGGTTCAAATCTCACCAAGAACAACATCTGCAAGGAGTTTGTATGTTCTCCCCATGCTTGTGTGAGTTTCCTCCCACACTCCAAATACATATGGATAGGAAATGTAGATTGTGAGCCCCAGTGGGGACTGCAATGATCACATATGTATAATGCTGTGGAATTAATAGTGCTACATAAATGAGTAAAATAAATAAATGCTCCACATTTGTCTATTTCACGTTTTGTTCCACTCCTCCTCTGTACTTTATTGTTCTGGCTTCAGTAACCCACAAAGAAACAGTTCTGAAACATCCCACTGTTTCTGTCACTTAAGCAAAGAAAACAGAATTAAGAGAGCTAGATCTCAGAGTAAAAACATCACTAGGGCATAGGCAGTGGTTCTTGAAGGGAGAAAGACTGTGAGGCACACAGTACTGGTGAGCAGGGACGGGACAGGGCCAACAATGAGCGACATCTTCTAGAGCAGGGTCTCAAACTCGCGGCCCGCGGGCCCCTGGGGCTTCCCTGTGCGGCCCCCAGCACTTTGGACCAAGAACCATGCTGGCGGCGGTCCAGTGCATGGTGCCGCCGCTTTCCCCGCTATAACATTACTTGCGGCCGCTTCACTGTCTCTGCCGCTCGCTCTGTCGCTCTGTAAGCTCAATACAAGCCCCTCAGCCAATGAGAGGCCGCTGACGTCACCTGCGGGCCTCTCATTGGCTGACGGTGACTCGCATTGAACTTGCAGAGCGAGCGGCAGAGACAGTGAAGCGGCCGCAAGTAATGTTATAGCGAGGAAAGCGGCGGCACCATGCACTGGACCGCCGCCAGCATGGTTCTTGGTCCAAAGTGCTGGGGGCCGCACAGGGAAGCTCCAGGGTCCCCATGCACTGGACCAGCATGGTTAGTGCAATAAAAGTGTGTGCTAGTGTGAGTGTCTGTGAGTGTGCGTGTGAATGCCTGTGCGTGTGAGTGCCTGTGCGTGTGAGTGCCTGTGAGTGCCTGTGCGTGTGAGTGCCTGTAAGTGTGAGTGCCTGTGAGTGTCTGTGCCTGTGAGTGCCTGTGCCTGTGAGTGTGAGTGCCTGTGAGTGCCTGTGCCTGTGAGTGCCTGTGCCTGTGAGTGCCTGTGCGTGCCTGTGCCTGTGAGTGCCTGTGAGCGTGAGTGCCTGTGAGCGTGAGTGCCTGTGAGCGCCTCTGAGCGTGAGGGCCTGTGAGTGTGAGTGCCTGTGAGTGCCTGTGAGCGTGAGTGCCTGTGAGCGCCTATGCCTGTGAGTGCGAGTGCCTGTGAGTGCGAGTGCCTGTGAGTGTGAGTGCCTGTGAGTGTGAGTGCCTGTGAGTGAGTGCCTGTGAGTGCCTGTGCCTGTGAGTGCCTGTGCCTGTGAGTGCCTGTGCCTGTGAGTGCCTGTGCCTGTGAGTGCCTGTGCGTGCCTGTGAGTGCCTGTGAGCGTGAGTGCCTGTGAGTGCCTCTGAGCGTGAGTGCCTGTGAGTGTGAGTGCCTGTGAGTGCCTGTGAGCGTGAGTGCCTGTGAGCGCCTATGCCTGTGAGTGCGAGTGCCTGTGAGTGCGAGTGCCTGTGAGTGCGAGTGCCTGTGAGTGTGAGTGCCTGTGAGTGTGAGTGCCTGTGAGTGAGTGCCTGTGAGTGTGAGTGCCTGTGAGTGTGAGTGCCTGTGAGTGTGAGTGCCTGTGAGTGCCTGTGAGTGCCTGTGAGTGCGAGTGCCTGTGAGTGCCTGTGAGCGTGAGTGCCTGTGAGCATGAGTGCCTGTGAGCGTGAGTGCCTATGAGCGTGAGTGCCTATGAGCGTGAGTGCCTGTGAGCGCCTATGCCTGTGTGTGTAAGTGCCTGTGTGTGTGAGTGCCTGTGAGCGTGAGTGCCTGTGAGCGTGAGTGCCTGTGAGCGTCTGTGTTCGTGACTGCCTATCTTGAGAGTGCCTGTCTTGAGAGTGCCTGTCTTGAGAGTGCCTGTCTTGAGAGTGCCTGTGGGGTGCCTGTGAGGGTGTCAGAGTGCGCGATTTTGTACAGAAGTGTGTGATTATAACAAAAGTCCTTGGTGGTCCGCATTCTTCATCAGGTGGATTTACCTGATGAAGACGGCGGACCGCCGTGGAAACACGTTGTGGTATATTAAAGGTAATTAAATGTGTGCCTCCTGTGCTCTAGCACTTCTGTTATAATCACACACTTCTGTACAAATATCATATCCCCATCCTAGGTTTGCAGCAGGAGCAGCTGTGAGCCAGAGTCTCCGCTAACAGAATCCAAAGGACCTGCGGTGACGTAGCTGAGAACGTCACAGGGGCAGGTGATCGGCTGCTCGTGTCAACTGACTGGAAGAAGGAGCAGCTCGTGGAGGAAACCCCGACCGCTGGAGTCCGGAGCCATCTACTGCGATACGCCGAGGTTGTGCAGGGTTGCAGAACCTCCAAAGGTGAGATGCGAACCCCCCACATCTGTTATTGACGCCCTCACTAGACCACCAGGTACCGCTCATGGGTTGTGCTTTCCCCCCCTTTTGTTCCACGTGAGTGTGAGAGTGTGAGTTAATGTGAGTGTGGGTGAGTTAATGTGTGAGTGGGTGTGATTGTGAGTGAATATGTCTGAGTGTGTAAAAAGAAGGCAGACCAGGTTGGGGATATCACTAAAAAAGAGGTCCAGCATGGGGGACATTACTACACTATGGGGGCCAGGATGGGGACATCACTACAAAAGGGGACCAGTAAGGGGGTCATAATTACAAAAAGGGACCAGCACGGGGGACATTACTACAGAAGGGGATCAGGTTGGGGATATTAGTACAAGAGGGGGACCAGGATGGGGACCAGGATGGGGACATTACAACAAGAAAGGGACCAAGATGCGGACATTACTACAAGAAGGGGATCAGGATTTGGACGTTACTACATTGACCAAAAAATCTGGTATTACTAAAAATGTCAGGGTACCGTCACACCAGGTGACATCGCCCCGCGTAAAGTGGCGATTTTGCACCGAAAAATCGGCTCAGAGTGGTCGCCTGGTTTCACAGCACTGCTGTGAAACCAGGCAACCACTCTCAGGCGATGTGTAAGCATCGCCCTGTGTAACATCGCGAATAGCAATGTTACAGGCGATGGGAGCCATAGGCTCCCATGTTACAGGATCCCTGCTGGGGTTTCTAGACACCCCAACAGCGACATTGCCTGAAACATCGCCAAAGCATCACCGAAGGTATCGCTGCGTCTAAACACACGACGCTGACGGGGTGCCAAAAATGTGCGCGCTCCCGTGTGTCGCCGGCGATGTCACCTAGTGTGACGGTACCCTTAGTCCTACAAGCAATGCGGCCCCCGATAAAAATATTTTTCTATGTGCGGCCCACCAACCCCACCGAGTTTGAGACCCCTGTTCTAGAGTCTGTTTTAATAAATTCTGGGTCTGTCACAATCAAAGGATTATTTAAATTTTAAGCATTTATGTCATCATGATGATATTTTATACAGTTAAAGATGTACATTCTCCCTTATTCCTGTAGAATGTCTGAAAGAATCTTGTGAAGTGAGAACTATTGAGTTAGGTTGACTGTACAGGTACATCTCAATCAATTTAAATATCATTAAAAAGTTAATTTTTTTCAGTAATTCAAAACATGAAGTGAAACGCATATATTATATAGTCAATACAGTGATCTTTTTCAAGTGTTTATTTCTATTAATGTTGATGATTATGGCTTACAGCCAATGAAAACCCAAAATTCATTATTTTAGAAAATTAGAGTAACTAACACAAAACACCTGCAAAGCCTTACTAAGCATTTAAAATGGTCCCTCAGTCTGGTTCAATAGGCTACACAATCATGGGGAAGACTGCTGACTTGACAGATGTCCAGAAGGCAGTCATTAACACACTCCACAAGGAGGGTAAGCCACAAAAGGTCATTGCTAATTAAGATGGCTGTTCACAGAGTGATGTATCCAAGCATATTAATGGAAAGTTGAGTGGAAGGAAAAAGTGTGGAAGAAAAAGGTGCACAAGCAACAACGATAACCACAGCCTTGAAAGGATTGTTAAGAAAAGTCCATGCACAAATGTGGGGGAGATTAAAAAGTCACCACACCCTGACATATCCAGGACATGGGCTACAACTGTCACATTCCTTTAGTCAAACCCTTCATGACCAATAAACAACACAAGAAGTGTCTTACCTGGACCAAGGAGAAAAAGATCTGGACTGTTGAACAGTGATCCAAGGTGTTGTTTCCAGATGAAATGTTGGACAATGATCCAAGGTGTTGTTTTCAGATGAAAGTAAATTTTGCATTTCATTTGGAAATCAAGGTCCCAGAGTCTGGAGCTAGAGTGGAGAGGCCACAATCCAAGCTGCTCAAGGTCTAGTGGGAAGTTTCCACAATCAATGATGATTTGGGGAGCCATGTCATCTACTGGGGTAGGTCCTCTGTGTTTTATCAAGACCAAAGTCAGCGCTGATATCTACCAAGAAATTTTAGAGAACTTCATGCTTCCCTCTGCTGACAAGCTTTTTAGAGATGGAGACTTCATTTTCCGTCAGAATTGGCACCTGTCCACACTGCCAAAAGTACCAATACCTGGTATAATAACCACAGATCACTGTGCTTGATTGGCCAGCAAACTCGCCTGACCTAAGCGCCATAGAGAATCTGTGGGGTACTTTCAAGAGGAAGGTGAGAGACACCAGACCCAACAATGCAGACAAGCCTAAGGCTGCTATCAAAGCAACCTGGGCTTCCATAACACCTCAGCAGTGCCACAAGCTGGTCTCCTCCATGCAATGTCGCATGGATGTAGCAATTCATGCAAAAGGAGCCCCGTCCAAGTATTGAGTACATTTACTGTACATACTTTTCATTAGGCCAACATTTATGATTTAAAAATGATTATTTCAGTTGGTTTTATATAATATTTTAATTTTCTGAGATAATAAATTTTGGGTTTTCATTGGCTGTAAGCCATAATCATCAACATTAACACAAATACATACTTTAAATAGATCACTCTGTTTGTAATGACTCGATATAAAATATGTGTTTTCACTTTATGTATTGAATTACTGAAATAAATTATCTTTTTGATGATATTCTGATTTATTGAGATGCACTTGTATTTGGGAAGAGACCCATATAAATGACTGGGGCAAGTGTTTGTAAACATTTTGGAATTTTGGTCTGTCTGGGATTTTTGGGCGATTTATCCAGAGGAGAGGGTTTTCTCTGTTCTCCCAGGCCCCCCGCAGAGCGACTGCTGTGTAGCTAAGGGCCGCTTTACACGTCGCGATATTGTTCCGATATTGCATATGATTTCACGGAAGCGCGCACGTTCTTGGCACTTGTCCATGATCGCATAGTAGATGTCACACAGGGAGATATCGGCAGGCAACGCAACTACGATGGTGTACGCCCCTTTTCCACACTGTGTATGAGCAACCCAGAAAACGACCATTTAACATTGGAGTGAATAGGGGAAGTTGCGCTCCAAATCGTAGTTGCGCTGTCACACAGCACGATCATGCCACATCGCATATACAATATCGTATGGTTGGAGGGCTTGCACAATCTTCTTGCAAAATCATAGTTAGGTTGTTTTCGCGTCGCATTGCCCATTTACACGACACAACACACGAACGATATCAACTGCAACAGCCACACCACGTGACTTTCTATCAATGTTGCGTTGCGATATCACAACGTGTAAAGCGGCCATAAGGAGTGGTGTGTGTATTCCTGCCAAGTCCTGCTGGACGCAGGCTGGCTTTCACTGTGAGGCAGCCAGCTGCATTGGAGGATCCACGTCCAATAAATGGATGATGGTTACAAAACTGGGATTCACATCTCTCTAATATTTATGGCATTTACTATGGAAGATGGGAATAAACCTTAATGGCCAGTTTACACGCGGCAACATTTCTAGCTTATCCACAAGTAACTTACTGGCTGCAGTGAAATCATGGAGACATGGTTCTATCTTGTTGCTGTGTACAAATGGAATAATGTCTCCATGATTTCACTACAACCAGTAAGTTACCTGTGGATAAGCTAGAAATGTAGCCGTGTGTAAAGTGGCCATTAAGGTGTGGTGCTGCAAAACCTTTTGAATGTATTTAAAAAAAATGAATGCATTGATATATTGAATATATCAATTAAATAATAGAGAATGCATACGTAGGAAAATAACCGTGCTGAGATACTCATCTTTGTTTTTCCAATATTTGCTTCTTCTTTTACAAATTCTTCTTTAAATCATCGTGTTACACTGTAAAGCTGAACTCCCAGCAGGCTGCTCTTCGGCAAGTGTGTGGATAATTAAAAGGAACTTTAGTATATATCTTTGGATCGAGATTCAGTGAAAAACAATTCCTTCTGACACCCACTAGCTCTGGTTTTAATAGCAGCTTTCAATCCTCCCATGAACTGGAGACAAACACAAAAAACAAACAGAAAACCTATAAACCAGAGTCAGCAACGGTGTTAATAAGAGTATAGAGAGCAGCAGCTGCTTTACTGTGGGATTATCGAGTGTGATTGTTTATTATACTCTATCTTTAACTGCTACATCACATTAATAGGAATTCAATTGGCTTATACATATTTATTAAGCAAAATAATTTGTTTTATGGAAGATTTTTTTTATACCATAAAGGTAACTCATATGTATATTATGTCATATTTATGCATTTATATAGTGCTATTAATTCCATAGCGTTTTACATACATTTGCTACACTGTCCCCATTGAGGCTCACAATCTAAACATCCTATCATTAGGTCTTTCAGGTGAGGGAGGAAACCAGAGTATCTGGAGGAAAACCAAGCAAACACAGGGAGAACATACAAACTCCAGGACCCCAGTGCTGCAAGTCTGCAGTCCTAACCACTCAGCCACCATGCCACCCATATGACTTTAATTACAAAATCTTCTTTTGCTCTAATTAGGTGAATGAAAAATTAATGCTCTTCATATTAAAAACTACTACATTTAGTATTTCGTGTAAGGCTGAGGACAGATTTGCGTCATGCATTTGCTAAATGCATGTGTTATTTTCATGTGCAAATGTTGAAAAACACGTGTTAACGCACCCATAGACTCCAATGCAAAAACGCATTGCAAAGGTGCAATGCGTTTTTGGTAGTGCACCCAAAAATGCGGTCTGCAGCATTTTTGGGCCTGTTATTGAAAACGCATGCGTTTTTTTAATATGGGAGTCTATGGGAAAGGCATGGCGTTAAAGCATGCGTTAAAAAGGAACACACATGTCATGGAAGTGGCAAGGAGAAAAAAGTATCCTTTAATGCATCCCTCAAATGGATGCAACACCCCAAATGTGACCCTAGCCAAATCTCCATGACATTTGCACAGCACCGTCTTCTTGGCATGGAATTAACAAGTTGGCGACATATTGTAACATGTTTTGGATCATTGTCGTGCTGGAAAATTGTAAGTTTATCAAGAGCACAGAGTAAGGCTAGGGTCAGACTTGTGTCTGCCCCTGAGCCTGGACAATCCATCAGAAACTTAGTTTCCGCACGGAGCAGCGCATAGCGTTACCAGCAGGTAACGCTATGCGCAGCCTGTGTATGGATTGCTATGGTACCAGGAAGCTTACCACAGCCGCCGGCTCCACAGAGATCTCCCGGATCTGCGCTTTTGCAGAGCGCATATCTGGGGATTGTCTGTGGAGCCGGCGGCTGCAGTAAGCTTCCGGATACCATAGCAATCCATACACAAGCGGCGCATAGCGTTACCTGCTGGTAATGCCATGCGCTGCTCCGTGCAGAAACTAAGATTGGCCAGGCTCAGGGGCAGATGCATGTCTGACCCTAGCCTAATGGTAGCATCTTCTTTTTTAATATAGAGAAGTACATCTGTGAATTCATGTTATCATCAATGTAACTCCCCAACACTAGCAACCTTCATGCAGCCCACCTATAAGAACACTGCCACCACCATTTTTCACTGTAGTCACTAATCACTTCGAAAAGAAATGCATGTATATCAAGGGTGTAGTAGTTTTTGATATGGCATAAAAAATATTTTATGAAACTCAGCTTTTGTAAACATTTTGAAAAATGGTCTTGTAGCTATTATTATTATTATTATTATTTATTTATATAGCGCCATTAGGTTCCATGGCGCTTTACATGAGGATAAGGGAGACAAGAACAAGTACACTAAATCTAGGCGATCAGGGCGTACAGGTACAGGAGGGGAGAGGACCCTGTCCACGAGGGCTCACAGTCTACGAGGGGCGGGTTGGGATAAAGTAGGATGGGGTAGCTAGTGGGATAGTGATTATATTCTTACTTTTCAAAGTGGGTGCACTCATTCGTGCTGATCATTGTATACTTTACACATTAAGGGTAATAATTCTAAATGGTAGTAGGGGAAAGGTAGAAGGAAAGTTCAGCTCACCCAGTTGAAATAGTAGTACTCCAGTACAAGGAAATGGTGCACGGATACAGTCCTGGTCTCTGGACCGGCAATCACCAATAATAATGTAGAAAAATCCAGCACTCATAAACTTGCAATTATGAGGATTTATTCAAACATGAACGCTATCCATCTAATACAGGCAGTATGTGCTAACACCACATACTGCCTGCATTAGATGGATGGCATTCATGTTTAAATAAATACTCATAATTGCAAGTTTATGAGTGCTGAATTTTTCTACATTATTATTAATAACTCTAAATATAACAATAAATAATTTAAGTGTATTTATATATATATACTAGCTGTGAGCCCGATGCAAATGCATCGGGATTCTAGAACGTGCATTAATTTGATTATAGTAGTTATAGCTGTTAGCCTGATGCAAATGCATCGGGTATCTAAAATATGTTTATTGTTTTTTTAAATATTTTTAAATAATAATCGCATCATCAATAGCAATAATATAAGCCATAGCATTATTATTAGCAGTAATAGCAGTATTAATAGCATTATTAGCAGTATTATGAGCATTAATAACAGTATTAATAGCATTAATAGCATTATTATTAGCATTAATAGCATTATTAATAGCATTATTAGCATTAATAATAGCATTAATAACATTATTAATAGCATTAATAGCATTAATAATGGCATTATTAGCATTAATAATAGCATTAATAACATTATTAATAGCATTAATAGCATTATTATTAGCATTAATAGCATTATTATTAGCACTAATAGCATTAATAATGCCATTAATAGGATAAATATAGCATTAATAGCATTAATAGCATAATTAATAGCATTAATAGCATTATTAATAGCATTAATAGCATTATTATTAGCATTAATAGCATTAATAGGATAAATATTAGCATTAATAGCATAATTAATAGCATTAATAGCATTATTAATAGCATTAATAACATTATTATTAGCATTAATAGCATTAATAATAGCATTATTAGCATTAATAATAGCATTAATAACATTATTAATAGCATTAATAGCATTATTATTAGCATTAATAGCATTAATAATACCATGAATAGGATAAATATTAGCATTAATAGCAATAATAGCATAATTAATAGCATTAATAGCATTATTAATAGCATTAATAGCATTAATAGGATAAATATTAGCATTAATAGCATTATTAATAGTATTAATAGCATTAATAGGATAAATATTAGCATTAATAGCATAATTAATAGCATTAATAGCATTATTAATAGCATTAATAGCATTATTATTAGCATTAATAGCATTAATAATAGCATTATTAGCATTAATAATAGCATTAATAACATTATTAATAGCATGAATAGCATTATTATTAGCATTAATAGCATTATTATTAGCATTAATAGCATTAATAATGCCATTAATAGGATAAATATTAGCATTAATAGCATTAATAGCATAATTAATAGCATTAATAGCATTATTAATAGCATTATTATTAGCATTAATAGCATTAATAGGATAAATATTAGCATTAATAGCATTAATAGCATAATTAATAGCATTAATAGCATTATTAATAGCATTAATCGCATTATTATTAGCATTAATAGCATTAATAATAGCATTATTAGCATTAATAATAGCATTAATAACATTATTAATAGCATTAATAGCATTATTATTAGCATTAATAGCATTATTATTAGCATTAATAGCATTAATAATACCATGAATAGGATAAATATTAGCATTAATAGCAATAATAGCATAATTAATAGCATTAATAGCATTATTAATAGCATTAATAGCATTATTATTAGCATTAATAGCATTAATAATAGCATTATTAGCATTAATAATAGCATTAATAACATTATTAATATCATTAATAGCATTATTATTAGCATTAATAGCATTAATAATAGCATTATTAGCATTAATAATAGCATTAATAACATTATTATTAGCATTAATAGCATAATTATTAGCATTAATAGCATTATTATTAGCAGTAATATCATTATTATTAGCATTTTTTTTTTAATTATTATTTTTTATTTAATTATTTATTATTTTTTATTTATTTTTTTATTATATTTAAATTTTTTTTTTTATTATTAAATGTATTATTTAGGCTGAGACCCAGTTCTCTTTCAGGTCCGCTGAAAGGGCTGATATAATTAGCATATATTTAATTTTTTTATTATTATTTTTATTGAATTATTTATTATTTTTAATTTATTTTTTTATTATTTTTTAATTATTTTTTAATTATTTTTTTTATTATTAAATTTATTATTTAGGCTGAGACCCAGTTCTCTTTCAGGTCCGCTGAAAGGGCTGATATAATTAGCATATATGTAATTTTTTTATTATTATTTTTTTTTAATTATTTATTATTTTTAATTTATTTTTTTATTATTTTTTAATTATTTTTTAATTATTTTTTTTATTATTAAATTTATTATTTAGGCTGAGACCCAGTTGTCTTTCAGGTCCGCTGAAAGGGCTGATATAATTAGCATATATTTAATTTTTTTATTATTATTTTTATTTAATTATTTAATATTTTTTATTTATTTTTTTTATTATTTTTTAATTCTTTTTAAATTATTTTTTTTATTATTTAATTTATTTATTTTTTTAAGTGAGAGTGAGACACAGTTCTCATTCAGGTCCGCATTTTTTTTATTTTTTTATTATTATTTTTATTTAATTATTTAATATTTTTTATTTATTTTTTTATTATTTTTTAATTCTTTTTAAATTATTTTTTTTATTATTTAATTTATTTATTTTTTTAAGTGAGAGTGAGACACAGTTCTCATTCAGGTCCGCATTTTTTTTTTTTTATTATTATTATTTTTATTTAATTATTTAATATTTTTTATTTATTTTTTTATTATTTTTTAATTATTTTTAAATTATTTTTTTTTTATTTAATTTATTTATTTTTTTAAGTGAGAGTGAGACACAGTTCTCATTCAGGTCCGCATTTTTTTTTTTTTTTTATTATTATTTTTATTTAATTATTTAATATTTTTTATTTATTTTTTTATTATTTTTTAATTCTTTTAAAATTATTTTTTTTATTATTTAATTAATTTATTTTTTTAAGTGAGAGTGAGACACAGTTCTCATTCAGGTCCGCCTTTGTTTTTCCCCATTGACATACATTACTGGTGTGTCGGCGATTTTATGGCCGCCCACCTGGTTCTATTTGTCGGCCCTAAAATCGCGGACACACCGCTAATGCATCTCTATGGGCAGTCAGGCCGATTTCGGATTGAACGCCGACCAATCAGAATTCGAGCTGACTGCCCATAGAGATGCATTAGCGGTGTGTCCGCGATTTTAGGGCCGACAAATAGAACCAGGTGGGCGGCCATAAAATCGCCGACACACCGGTAATGTATGTCAATGGGGAAAAAAAAGGCGGACCTGAATGAGAACTGCGTCTCAGTCTGACTTAAAAAAATAAATAAATTTAATAATAAAAAAAATAATTAAAAAATAATGAAAAAATAATAAAAAAAAAGAGGGGCTCTTCTGATTGGCTGAGGGCAGTATACAGCGACCAATCAGAAGAGGGCCTCAGATCTCATTGAGGTAGAATGGCGGATTTTTCGTCCATTCTATCTTAATGAGAAGGAAGAGGACGTCGGAGGTGGAAGTTTGGGAAAAGAAGACAGAAGATCCCCGGGGCCGGACGAAGAGGCGGAGATGGCGGAAAGAAGAGAGAAGACCCCCGGGCCAGAGGAAGAGGACGCCTGGCCGGACGGAGGACTTGTGGATCGGACGGACGATCAGATGACTTGAAGGCATGTAAGTGATCGACGGGGACGTTAGGTTAGGGGACGGCGGGGGCTTGGGGTGTAGGGCTTTAGGTGTTAGCGGTGTGAGCTTAGGAGGCGGCGGGGCTTAGGGGATAGGGGCTTAGGTGCGGCGGGGCTTAGGGGGCAGGGGGGGGTAGGGGTTTAGGTGCGGAATCGGGGGTAGGGGGTTGCGGCAGAGGGTAGTGGCTGCGGCGGAGTAGTGGATTAGGGCGGCAGGGGGTAGGGGCTTCGGCGGCGGGGTAGTGGGTTAGGGGTTAGGGCGGCAGGGGGTAGGGGCTTGCGTCGGGGTAGTGGGTTAGGGCGGCAGGGGGTAGGGGCTTCGGCGGCGGGGTAGTGGCTTAGGGGTTAGGTGCGGCAGAGTGTAGTGGGAGCGGCGGGGTAGTGGGTTAGGGCGGCAGGGGGTAGGGGCTTGCGGCAGAGGGTAGTGGCTGCGGCGGGGTAGTGGGTTAGGGCGGCAGGGGGTAGGGGCTTCGGCGGCGGGGTAGTGGGTTAGGGGTTAGGGCGGCTTAGGGTGTAGGGGTGCGGCAGACTTAGGGGGTAGGGGTTTAGGTGCGGCGGGTGGTGGCTTGGCGGCGGGAGCTTAGGAGGCTGCGGGGCTTAGGGGGTAGGGGCTTAGGTGCGGCGGGGCTTAGAGGGTAGGGGGTTAGGTGCGGCGGGGCTTACGGGGTAGGGTCATAGGTGCGGCGGGTCGGGGCTTAGGGTGTAGGGGTGCGGGGGCAGGGGGCTGTAGTGTACAGCGCAATGGTATACTACAGTCCCATGGCGCTTATGGGCATGGGACTGTAGTATACTATAGCGGTGTACAGGGTTAGGTGCGACGGGGCTTACGGGGTAGGGTCATAGGTGCGGCGGATCAGGGCTTAGGGTGTAGGGGTGCGGCGGCAGTGCGGCGGGTCGGGCGGTGCGGCGGCAGTGCGGCGGGTCGGGGCTTAGGGTGTAGGGGTGCGGCGGCAGGGGGCTGTAGTGTACAGCGCGATGGTATACTACAGTCCCATGACGCTTATGGGCATGGGACTGTAGTATACTATAGCGGTGTACACTACAGTCGTATGGGCTTAGGGCGGCAGGGGGCTGTAGTGTACAGCGCGATGGTATACTACATTCCCATGGCGCTTATGGGCATGGGACTGTAGTATACTATAGCGGTGTACACTACAGTCGTATGGGCTTAGGGCGGCAGGGGGCTGTAGTGTACAGCGCGATGGTATACTACAGTCCCATGGCGCTTATGGGCATGGGACTGTAGTATACTATAGCGGTGTACACTACAGTAGTATGGGCTTCTGTGGCTTGGTTAGTGGTGGGTGTCAGCGATTTCGGATTGAACGCCGACCAATCAGAATTCGAGCTGACTGCCCATAGAGATGCATTAGCGGTGTGTCCGCGATTTTAGGGCCGACAAATAGAACCAGGTGGGCGGCCATAAAATCGCCGACACACCGGTAATGTATGTCAATGGGGAAAAAAAAAGGCGGACCTGAATGAGAACTGCGTCTCAGTCTGACTTAAAAAAATAAATAAATTTAATAATAAAAAAAATAATTAAAAAATAATGAAAAAATAATAAAAAAAAGAGGGGCTCTTCTGATTGGCTGAGGGCAGTATACAGCGACCAATCAGAAGAGGGCCTCAGATCTCATTGAGGTAGAATGGCGGATTTTTCGTCCATTCTATCTTAATGAGAAGGAAGAGGACGTCGGAGGTGGAAGTTTGGGAAAAGAAGACAGAAGATCCCCGGGGCCGGACGAAGAGGCGGAGATGGCGGAAAGAAGAGAGAAGACCCCCGGGGCCAGAGGAAGAGGACGCCTGGCCGGACGGAGGACTTGTGGATCGGACGGACGATCAGATGACTTGAAGGCATGTAAGTGATCGACGGGGACGTTAGGTTAGGGGACGGCGGGGGCTTGGGGTGTAGGGCTTTAGGTGTTAGCGGTGTGAGCTTAGGAGGCGGCGGGGCTTAGGGGATAGGGGCTTAGGTGCGGCGGGGCTTAGGGGGCAGGGGGGGTAGGGGTTTAGGTGCGGAATCGGGGGTAGGGGGTTGCGGCAGAGGGTAGTGGCTGCGGCGGAGTAGTGGATTAGGGCGGCAGGGGGTAGGGGCTTCGGCGGCGGGGTAGTGGGTTAGGGGTTAGGGCGGCAGGGGGTAGGGGCTTGCGTCGGGGTAGTGGGTTAGGGCGGCAGGGGGTAGGGGCTTCGGCGGCGGGGTAGTGGCTTAGGGGTTAGGTGCGGCAGAGTGTAGTGGGAGCGGCGGGGTAGTGGGTTAGGGCGGCAGGGGGTAGGGGCTTGCGGCAGAGGGTAGTGGCTGCGGCGGGGTAGTGGGTTAGGGCGGCAGGGGTAGGGGCTTCGGCGGCGGGGTAGTGGGTTAGGGGTTAGGGCGGCTTAGGGTGTAGGGGTGCGGCAGACTTAGGGGGTAGGGGTTTAGGTGCGGCGGGTGGTGGCTTGGCGGCGGGAGCTTAGGAGGCTGCGGGGCTTAGGGGGTAGGGGCTTAGGTGCGGCGGGGCTTAGAGGGTAGGGGGTTAGGTGCGGCGGGGCTTACGGGGTAGGGTCATAGGTGCGGCGGGTCGGGGCTTAGGGTGTAGGGGTGCGGGGGCAGGGGGCTGTAGTGTACAGCGCAATGGTATACTACAGTCCCATGGCGCTTATGGGCATGGGACTGTAGTATACTATAGCGGTGTACAGGGTTAGGTGCGACGGGGCTTACGGGGTAGGGTCATAGGTGCGGCGGATCAGGGCTTAGGGTGTAGGGGTGCGGCGGCAGTGCGGCGGGTCGGGGCGGTGCGGCGGCAGTGCGGCGGGTCGGGGCTTAGGGTGTAGGGGTGCGGCGGCAGGGGGCTGTAGTGTACAGCGCGATGGTATACTACAGTCCCATGACGCTTATGGGCATGGGACTGTAGTATACTATAGCGGTGTACACTACAGTCGTATGGGCTTAGGGCGGCAGGGGGCTGTAGTGTACAGCGCGATGGTATACTACATTCCCATGGCGCTTATGGGCATGGGACTGTAGTATACTATAGCGGTGTACACTACAGTCGTATGGGCTTAGGGCGGCAGGGGGCTGTAGTGTACAGCGCGATGGTATACTACAGTCCCATGGCGCTTATGGGCATGGGACTGTAGTATACTATAGCGGTGTACACTACAGTAGTATGGGCTTCTGTGGCTTGGTTAGTGGTGGGTGTCAGCGACTCGCAATGCCCGCTTCGCGGGCATTGCTTCGCGAGGCTGCAACGACTCGCAATGCCCGCTTTGCGGGCATTGCTTCGGGAGTCGCCGTGGCCGCTACGCGGCCACGGACAGAGTCCAGGAGAAACACCTCGGACTCGCTAACCAAGCCACCGGAAGCAGCGCCGCTCCGACGGAAGTCAGTTACGGCAATTATATGATATATATATATATATATATATATATATATATATATATATATCCTGAATTCTCTGCAGCACTCAGTTACTACCAAACATGTACACATGTTAACAAGCAGTTTATATATGAGGAAAATAATTTTAAGACATAATTTTTTTTTTAAAAAACTTCAAACTTTTTATTTGCTGGGGTTCTTGGTACATATATTGGCGAATATTTGCTTGCTCATCAACCACTCCACAGTGACACCAGATCTGATGAGTCCTACGCTGACATCCCTGTCCTCCTTGTCCGCCCTATCCTACTTCTAAGTGGGTGGACACCATCTCAACCTCAGACCACCTGGGGGCGATGAGGGTGCTAAGTGTAGCTGTGGAACCAGCAACTCCACATATTTTTCTATTTACCGTATATACTCGTGTATAAGCCGACCCGTGTATAAGCCGACCCCCCTACTTTTGCCCCCAAAAACTGGGAAAACTTATTGACTCGCGTATAAGCCGAGGGTGGACTCCAGCACAGCTATACAACCCCCAGCAGTGAGGTATACAGCAGCCTCCCCAGTGGTAGTATACAGCAGCAGCCCCAGTGGTAGTATACAGCAGCCCCAGAGGTATATGCAGCCCCAGAGGTATATGCAGCCCCATATGCAGCCCCAGAGGTATATGCAGCCCCATATGCAGCCCCAGAGGTATATGCAGCCCCATATGCAGCCCCAGAGGTATATGCAGCCCCATATGTATATGCAGCCCCATATGTATATGCAGCCCCATATGCAGCCCCAGGGGTATATGCAGCCCCAGAGGTATATGCAGCCCCATATGCAGCCCCAGAGGTATATGCAGCCCCAGAGGTATATGCAGCCCCAGAGGTATATACAGCAGCCCTAGTGGTGTATACAGCAGCCCCAGTGGTAGTATACAGCAGCCCTTAGGTAGTATACAGCAGCCCCAGTGCTGTATACAGCAGCAGCCCCAGGGCTGTATACAGCAGAATCCCCAGGGCTGTATACAGCAGAAGCCCCAGGGCTGTATACAGCAGAAGCCCCAGGGCTGTATACAGCAGCAGCCCCAGGGCTGTATACAGCCGCAGCCCCAGGGCTGTATACAGACGCAGCCCCAGGGCTGTATACAGCCGCAGCCCCAGGGCTGTATACAGCCGCAGCCCCGGAGGTATACAGGCCCCCCCCATCAAGCTCCAGGGCCCCCCCCCTTGAGGTCTGAAAAATAAAAAAGAATCAATACTTCACCTGTCCGACGCCTTCTGCCGCTGTGCGATCCCCAGTTCCAAGTGAGATCTCTTCTGACAGGACCTGTGGTGATGTCAGAGGGGCGTTCCCGGGCACTCGCGGTCATGTGATACATATCACATGACCGCGAACAGCCAATCAGCGCTGGGAACGCCCCGGGAACGCCCCCCCTCTGACGTCACCACAGGTCTTGTCAGTACACATCTCACTGAATGAAGCCCGGGATCGCGTGTCGGCAGCTGCGGACGGCGCGACAGGAGACTGGCAAGTATGATATTCCTTTACAGGACGCCGCTCAAGGGGGGGGCCCTGGAGCTTGATGGGGGGGGCCTGTATACCTCCGGGGCTGCGGCTGTATACATATACTCACGTATAAGCCGAGGGGGGACTTTTCAGCCCAAATTTTGGGCTGAAAAAGTCGGCTTATACGCGAGTATATACGGTATGTTATGTATATATATATATATATATATATATACAAAAAACTGAAAAAAAAAAATATATATATCACTTGGGTGAGCTTATTGATGACATATTTATGTTCTAAATTGAATTAAAAGTTTCCCAGTGAAATCTGAATAGGGCATGTACCGGAATGAGCAGGGGATTTTAAACACTGACACATGGGAGAAGGGGAAAAGTTAAATTTTTAAACAAATCTCTGAATAACCCTCAAAAACAAAAATATTTTCTCTTTCACTGTGTTTTGATTGGCCAGTGTCATAGAGAAGAAAAAGCAAATGCCCACATAGAAGTTCTATGATATACATACGAGTTTATTAAGTGAAAATTTGCACCATTATTACTGGGAGACATGACTTTGGAATGGTGGTGCATCGAACAAAAACGATTCAAAATTCAGTGGAGAAATGGCATTTAAACAAACGCTCAATTCAAAATAAGAAATCCATTAAAAGATTCTCTTTAAATATTAACATGTATCTAAGTGCATAAATGAAACAGTTAAACTTTTTTTGCCATAAAAGTATCCTATTTGTATTTCATTCAATAGTGAAGATACTTGTTTAAACCATAAATCTACCTAGAGGATCTATCTGGAGGATGCAACAAGGAAGTCTTATTGGAAATATTGATAGATCATGGATCTTTTTTAGACAGCTGGTATGTTAGTCAACTTTATTAGCTTCTTGGGTTTTATGAGGTGAATATAATGTACTTTTACAAGCCAAGGTTAACAATTTGATAATTAACACTTATAATAAATGTGATAATTTCAGGCATAAAATAAACCATAGAAGTAACGATTATTCGAGTGTAAGTATTCAGCGACATGGGAGGTCTGAAACCTTATGTGAAACACTATAAACTTGTGATATGTGTGAAGTGTATGAGATGTAACAATATGTTAAAGCTTAGTTGCAATGCATCTGTCGACCTGGTTGCAGCTGTTGAATTCGAATTAACATCCTCACATGTTGAAGAAATTCTCCTTAGGAATCAGTTTTTGAAGGGAAATCATTAAGAAGTCGCACTTGAAGCCTGTTTCTTGTTGGTAATGGAGGTTTATCTTTGCTGAACAGCTGTATGCTTGCAAAGGCATATTCCTTCTGACATAAAGGTACCTTTCATAGTCTGCCATGTAGGTAGCAATGTGCACATGGCTGCTCCAGATACTAGTAGAGTCTCATGAGCCCTCATTCACTGGAGCAAAGGAATGTTTAGAATATATTTATTCAGCATTGCTTGAGCCAGCAGCTGGGGCTAATAGGAGATAATACTACTCTTTTGTCTTTACAGGTCTTTGACCTTCAAGCTGTAAATTACAGGGCCATATGCAAAGAAAAGCTGCTTAAAGATTCTTGTTTCATTAGATTTAAGGTTTAAGTTTTTCAGAGACAATCTTATAGCCCTGGAGTAGAACTGAACTTGCTGTATTGAACAGGCTCTAGATATTGGCTCCTAAAGTGTTAAGGAGGCCCTTTCAGTGATTTTCTTTACATGAATATTTCCTCACATTTATACTATTCCACTGATTCTGTAACAGGTTTTCTTTTTTCTTCTGTACCCCTCTGTTCCACAACTATGCTTCCCAGTAATAAAGAAGCACATTTTCCTTCAACCAAACTGGGCATAAGCTAAAGAACGTCCATGTGGGCGGCACTGTGTTTTGATTGGCCAGTGTCATAGAGAAGAAAAAGCAAATGCCCACATAGAAGTTCTATGATATACATACGAGTTTATTAAGTGAAAATTTGCACCATTATTACTGGGAGACAGTGGAGAAATGGCATTTAAACAAACGCTCAATTCAAAATAAGAAATCCATTGAAAGATTCTCTTTAAATATTAACATGTATCTAAGCGCATAAATGAAACAGTTAAACTTTTTTTGCCATAAAAGTATCATCCTATTTGTATTTCATTCAATAGTGAAGAAACTTGTTTATTAAGGTTCTTTTACTATCATAGTCATTGTTTGCAGTCTTACACGAGCATGTTTCAAAAAAAGTTCTGGACGAGGATGACTTAATCTGTCAGCTTCAGTAAATTCTCTGCTACCAGCGTCTTGAGTGGCTAGACAATTAGAAATGAGCAGCAGAGTCAACGACAAGACTAAATTATAGCATTGCTCATCAGTGCAAAGTTCCTTTTTCTCTTTTGCAGTACTTTGAAATCAGGTGCTATAGCACAGCAATTACACTGATCAAAAGGATTAGCTCTCATTATTAGCTGGCTAACATAAAAATGCAGTAAAATGCCAGTCTATTAGGTTTAACAGTATCTTTGAAACCAAGTAAAGTACAGAATGCAGTGTTAGTCTGTAAAGCGAGAATCAGTCATCTCTTAAAGTACCACTACAGTGTTTTTTTCTTTATTCAGTAGTCAAGTAGTTCCACTCATGTGAGGTTTCTGCACTTAGCGTCATACTCACCAGCCGCTGTCTTCTTCTATTCTTGATGCCGCTTTGGTTGCTTTCCAGCAGTTTGTGACCTGCCCAATCACTCCAGTGTGTGCTTGGTGATCAGGAAATCACAACTTAATCTAAGTTTATAATAGCCAGAACGAGGGTCCCAAAGATTTACATTGCGAGCTTATGACTAGTGACCCAAACTGGAAAGTTCAGGGACCGTACTGGACACCTAGTTTTCATACACAAACTGCAAACACGGACTTTTCATTGAAGTCCATGCTACTGTTCAGGTTCCTCTAGGGGAGCTGAAAAACAAAGCAAAATGTTGATTAACGAGTTAAATCATGCTTACTGTGCTTCTGTGCCGCTCTCAAACTTGCTTCCGGGTTCTCTCATTAAGCCTCATGCATATTCATTGCATGACCCCTGCCCACCCTCTATGATTGGTTGCAATCAGACACCCTCTGTACCAGCATCTTTGATTGGCTGCCACACATATACCTCTACACACTATTGTAAAAATAAATATGTTTAAAAAATGACGTTTGGTCCCCAGTATTTATGACTCTCAGTCCAGATAAAGCAGACATTTGATGCCTGCAATCCCTAGCTGTGCACTTGATAAAGGCTGAGTATCAAAATATGGGGGACCAAACAATGGTTTTTATAAATTACTAGATGGTGGCCCGATTCTAACGCATCAGGTATTCTAGAATATGTATGTAGTTTATTTACGAAGATTTAAGAATAATGCAATGAATACACGATATCGATCTATCTACCTATGTGTCTATCGTCTATGTATGCTACATTTATTTATCATCTCTCTATGCATGTTTTATCTATCTATTAGGGATGAGCGAGTCTACTCGTTACTATTCGTTACTCGGCGAATAGTACGGTACTCACTCTACTTGTTACTCTGCGAGTATCCTAGCGATTACTTGTAGAGTAACGAGTACAATGTAAATCAATGGGGAATGCAATTCCTCTGCTGCTGGACCCTATAAAGAGGTCTTTCAGCAGAGGAAAAACCTGCAATTCCCCATTTCATTGTTTAAAAGCCAGTGGTAAAAAGCCGCTGGCTTTTAAACAATATTGACAGCCACTGACAGCTTCCCTGCTGCCTGACAGCTGGATCCTCCGCTCCCCCCGCCGCCTCCCCACCCTATTCTAACTTAGGATTGGGGGGAGGAGTGGAAGATCCAGCTGTCAACAGTGGCTGGAGGGGGGGCGGGGGTTCACTCACCATCCTCCGCGGCCGCCGTCTTCTTCTGTGTCTTTGCGATAGCAGCCGCAAAGAACGGTGGCGGCTGCAAAGCATGGCCGCTATCACGGCATTAAGTGAAAACCAGATTCTCCCGGATTACCCGAGTCCGGTGCAATCCGGGACCATAGAGCCCCATATTATGGGGCACCGGATTGCACCTGACGGGTACAATCCAGGAGAATCCGGTTTTCAAAACTGGATTCTCCCGGACTGTACCGGTCCGATGCAATCCGGCGCCCCATAACATGGGGCTTTATGGTCCCGGATTGCTCCGGTTTTCTATTTTTGACCTTCCCGCCTGGATTTTCAAATGAACAGCTGACTCAGGTCAGCTGTTCATTTGAAGTAGCTGTGCTGGCAGGGTTCACGTGAGTACATGCTTTCACAGGGTGCACAGCTCTGCTACATCTCTGGTGGAGGTTCTCTACCAGACATGTAGCAGAGCTAAAGAAGAACCCTGGATTGGACTACGTCGGATGGAAGAGGATTTTTTAAAATAAAGATGGAGTCCCTAAGTGTCTTTTTGTTTTTTTTTCAAATAAAAATATTTTTTCTATGTGTTGTGTTTTTTTAAAAAAATTCACTAGAAATTCATGGCGGTAATGTCTACTATTGGCATGACCGCCATGAATTTTGGGCTTAGGGATAGCTGATAATACAAAGCTGGCCCTAACCCCTTTATTACCCAGTGAGCCACCGCACCAGGGCCCTGGAAGAGTTGGGTTCAGCGCCAGAAAATGGCGCTTCAATGAACGCGCCATTTTCTGGGGTGGCTGTGGGCTGTCATTCGCAGCGGGGGGTGCCCAGAAGGCTTGGATTCCAGCTCCCAGCTGCCTAGCTGGACCTGGCTGGACATAGAAATCAAGCGGAGCCCCACGCATTTTTTTTTTTATTATTTCATGAAATTCATGACCTACAGGTCCTCACTACTATTCACTACTAGTGAAGGCCTGTAGGACCTGCGGTGACGTCATAATCCAGCCTACGGTTTCCGGTCACATGACGAGTTATCGCGAGAACTCGTCATTTCACCAGGAAACGCTGCCGGGATCACATCTCTGACAGGTAGATAGTGCTGGAAGCGTCGCTAGATGGATTAGAAAGGTGAGTATCGCTTTTTTTAATTTTAACCCATGATTTTACTTCATTTCAGTTCCGCAATGTATGTATATACATTGCGGAACTGAAATCGAACTGAAGTCAAACATGACCTCGAACTGTCGAATTTAGAGCAAATTGTTCTAATTCGACGAACGACTCGATCATCACCAAAGACAGCTCGAATTTGAGATTGGCGAACAATTTGAGTCAAGCACCACTCATCTCTAGTGCTGAATTTAGAATCTATTAGTTATCCTATCTTATTCAAAACCCTAACCATGACATACAAAGCCATCCACAACCTATTCCCTCCATACATCTTTGACATGGTCTTCCGATACCTACCATCATGCAATCTGTGATCTTCCCAAGAGCTCCTTCTTTACTCACCTCTTATTTCCTCCTCTCAAAACTGCATTCAAGAATTCTCCCGTGCATCCACTATACTCTGGAACTCTCTCCCTCAACACATCAGATACTCGCCTACCCTGGGAACCTTCAAAAGGAACCTGAAGACACACCTCTTCTGACAAGCTTACAACACCTACATTGAGACCCGGTCCACCGCACCGTCTCAGGACCGTCACTACCCCGCCTACTGTATTCCCACCTGTCCCTCATAAACTGTGAGCCCTTGCGGACAGGATCCTCTCCCCTCCTATACCTGTACGACTCATTTGTCCATACATATTGTACTTGTCCTCGTCTGTCCTTTCCATATGTAAAGCACCATGGAATCTAATGGCGCTAAATAATTAAATAATAATAATTAAATCACAAAGTTTTACCAAAAGATGGGGTGCAAAACATATAAATTACATAAATATTTTATTAAAGGGGTGGCCCAAAGTAATTTTCCACCAAAATCTATTTAGTGTCATAATCTAAGCTACTTTATGATATATTTGATTTAACAATACCCAACCATTCCCAAACTACACTATCTAACTACTATTCTATTTTTTTCACTTCCTGTTTGATGACGCTTTGTTTGAGAATCCCAGTGCATGCTGGGATACTCAAAGCATCATCAGGGGGCAGAGGTAGCAGTAACTGCCTCAGCCTCTTCCCCCTTCTAAATCGAGGTGTCATAAATGGTGTTCATTTCAAGGGCTGTACTAGTTGTTTCAGAGTGGTGTGCACAATGATGGCACTTTCTGTTACCAACACAGAGCCAGCAGGAGTATAGAATATCTGGAGTGCAGAGGCCAGTGACATCACTTGCAGAGGTGGTCTCTGCACGTACATTGCATGTTATTGGCTGATGGGCAGGACTGGTGCGCGCTTAGTGAACGTCTCTTAGACGATCCCTAGACTTTAGAATTTGCAGTAAAGAAGCTTGATACTGTGAGACAGGGCTGCCACTAGGAATTTCGGGGCCCCCTAAGGGGCAAAATTTTGGGGACCCCCTGAGACTCCACCCAATCTCCACCTCCACCAATCTCCACCCAGGCCCCACCTCCACCGGCTCCGCCTCCACCTCTCGAACCTTCCATTATTTCACCGCTCACTATTGGAAAAACTCCCCTTCTGCACCACGTTCTCCCCAGTCACACATTAACCTCTTTCTATACATTGCTCTTTATGTGAACTAAGGGATGAGAACAATAAATGCCACACGAGGCAAAATAATACTGGTGGTGTTATTTATTAACCTGTACAGGGGTGGGGGACATTTGGAAATTCCTACCATCATTCAGTGGCCGCACATCACCATAAAAATTACCCGGCTACATTTAATTAATTACCTCACCTAATTAGATGGCTGCAGCTGCTTGTCTGTGTCCTGCGATGTACGGTGATATCTGATCTTCCAGGTTTGGGTTGGTCTGGAGCGCAGTCGACTCTGTGACAATAACTTTTGTAAATCAAATACATTCAATAGGAGACTGCTATATATACATCATATAGGAGAAACTGAGGGCATATACAGCACTGTAGAGGGCTAGGGGCACACAGAGTGGGCTTGAGCTGAGCTCTGCAGTAGCCACAGGGATATATGCTCTCTCCCCCGGCCCCCACCCATTGAGGGGTTGAGCTGAGCTCTGGAGGCAGGGGTCACAAGCTTCCAGAAAATGGCCGCAGATCTTGATCTGCACATGCACCGCCTCTGCTGCCATTTTCTGGAAGTCTGGACAATAGAGGCCGAGTCACAGCTTGGCAATGCCCCTCTCTGTGCATGTCTCTCCCCCATGTGTGCAGTCTCTCCCCTCTCTGTACCTGTCACCCCCCTTTGCGCAGTCTCTGTCCCTCCTGTTTGCTGTCTCTCCCCTGTGCCTGTCTCCAACCTGTGCACTGTGTCCCACCTGCCTGCTCTGTCTCTCTCCTGCACCTGTCTCCCCCCTGTGCCCTGTCTGTCCCCACTGCACCTGTCTCCTGCCTGTGTGCTGTGTCCCCGTGACGGATGACAGACACACACTGCACTCGGATGAGAGACACACATACACAGCACACGGATGACAGAGACACAGCGCACGAATGACAGAGACACAGCGCACGGATGACAGAGACACAGCAAACGGATGACAGAGACACAGCACACGGATGACAGAGACACAGCACACGGATGACAGAGACACAGCACACGGATGACAGAGACACAGCACACAGATGACAGAGACACATCACACAGATGACAGACACACACAGCACACAGATGACAGAGACACAGCACACAGATGACAGAGACACAGCACACGGATCACAGAGACACAGCACACGGATGAAAGAGACACAGCACACAGATGAGAGACAGCACACGGATAACAGAGACACAGCACACGGATGACAGACACACACTGCACACGGATTACAGAGACACAGCACACAGATGACAGACACAGCACACAGATAACAGAGACACAGCACACGGATGACAGAGACACAGCACACAGATAAAAGAGACACAGCACACAGATGACAGAGACACAGCACACAGATAACAGAGACACAGCACACAGATGACAGCAACACAGCACACAGATGACAGACACACACACAGCACACGGATGACAGAGACACAGCACAAGGATGACAGAGACACAGCACACAGATGACAGAGACACAGCACACAGATGACAGACACACACAGCACACACGGATGACAGAGACACAGCACACAGATGACAGAGACACAGCACACGGCTAACAGAGACACAGAACACAGATGACAAGAGACACAGCACACAGATAACAGAGACACAGCACACGGATGACAGAGACACAGCACACAGATAAAAGAGACACAGCACACAGATGACAGAGACACAGCACACAGATAACAGAGACACAGCACACAGATGACAGCAACACAGCACACAGATGACAGACACACACACAGCACACGGATGACAGAGACACAGCACAAGGATGACAGAGACACAGCACACAGATGACAGAGACACAGCACACAGATGACAGACACACACAGCACACAGATGACAGACACACACAGCACACGGATGACAGAGACACAGCACACAGATGACAGAGACACAGCACACGGCTAACAGAGACACAGAACACAGATGACAGAGACACAGCACACAGATGACAGAGACACACAGCACACAGATGTCAGAGACACACAGCACACAGATGACAGAGACACACAGCACACAGATGACAGAGACCCAGCACACAGATGAAAGACACACAGCACACAGATGACAGACACACACACAGCACACGTATGACAGAAACACAGCACATGGATGACAGACACACACATACAGCACACGGATGACAGACACACACAGCACGTGACGCACATCACACTCATACATGATATCTGTGTCACACACACATATATATACTCACTCTCTTCTTCATAATCATCGTGTACCCAGTGAGGGAGGCCTGTAGTGGGAATCAGCAGAAGATGTCTGTACACACATTGTGGAAGCTCCTGTCAGCCACCTTCTCTCCCCCTCCCCTACTCCCGACTGCCAAGCTGGTGGTGACATTATAGGAGGAGGAGGGGGTGCTCCTGTGGCTGCTCACTTCACTCCCCTCTCCTCATGCTTTCTGCAAGCTCTTGTCGTCCCCCCACTTGGCTCCGCCTACCCAATTGATACTGTGCAGGATAGATGAGGCGGAAGAGGGGACCAGAGGAGCAGCTGAGGAGAAGAGACCAGAGGAGCAGCTGAGGAGGTGCCTTTCTGTTCAACAAGAGGTGCTCAGTGACGTGCACTTCCTGGTAGAGAAGGGAGTGGGCAGCTAGTAGATCCCCGCACCCAGGTACTCGTCAGTGGGGGGAGCGATCACACAGCTCAGGGGGCCTTCTGGCTGAGAAGGGGGGCGGGCCTCCTTGCTTCCAATAGCCACACCCCCCACCAGCATGGCCGGGCCCCTCCTGCCCCAGTCTATAGGCCACGCCCCCTGCAGTCAGGCCCCGGGCCCCTCACTGCAGTAAGGGCTGTAACCCCCTAGTGGCGGCCCTGCTGTGAGAATCATTTTAAGGGCTTACTCACAAAGCCGAGATTCATGCAAGAGATTTGGAAAGTTTATGCAAATGTCACTTGAATCAAATTCTGCCACAGATTGATTTCCGTGTCATTTTACTGTGCTCATGGAAGAGAATCGGATCAAAGGTGTGGAAAAGATGGAGAACTTAATTTCTCCGTCTTCTCCATTGCCTATGTCCACAGTAATTGAACTGTACTTGAATGGCATCTGAGTACAGTCCGATATTTCACACACTCCCATAGACTTTTATGGGTGCAGATGACACGAATATCGGAGACACTCACATTATGCTGCATTTATTTTCTCATGCCAAACCAGCATGAGAAAGAAAACACAGATATGCTTTGTCCCATAGTATAACACAGGTCTGAGTGATATCCGATAAAACATTGAATAATATTAAAGCATGTTATAAACTCATATGAGCGAGTCCTCAACTGTGAACTTGCCTCGATCAATGGGGTTGTCTGTAATCAGCTTTAAAAGAATAATGCAGACATGTAATTAGTTTATAGGTGTTGTTCCTGCCCTCAGGTTCACTTTAAGGATTGGACTAAGAAGGGCTATTTACCGTAATCTTCACCCATCTGTTAGGGGAAAGTAAGTCAACTTAATTTTCAGCTGATCCAGAGAAGTTGCAGAATAATATTTTTCGACATGAGGAGTTACCATTCCTCCTAATTTTATTTTGCGAGTTAGAATCCAGACGTTTACTCATAGTTCTGATAGATACAGGGGTAATTACTGTATGGTACATACATAAAATGGGTGGAAAAATCAACTGAATCTTGTCTGATATTTTGATTCGATCTCTTTATTATCAGCTAAATTGTCAAAAGTGCCATATTTTTTGGACTATAAGATGAACCGGACAATAAGACGCGCTTAGATTTTTGAGTGGAAAATTAGGGGAAAAAATTAACCAAAAATGTGCTTATAATGCATTGTTATAAGGGGAAGCGGGAATGCTCCTGACACTTATGAGGATAATGTCCCCATCCTGCACCCCTTCCAGGTAATATATAATCCCCCATCTTGGGTAAATCCCCTCATCCTGATATATAGCCCCCATATCCTTGATATAGTTCTCATCCTGGTATATCATCCCCCATCCTGAATATGGCACCCCACCATCCTGGATATAGCGTCCATACTGGTATATTAGCCCTCAGCCTGGATATGGCATACCCCATCCTGGATATGGCACCCATACTGTTATATCACCTCACATCCTGGATATGGCATCCCCTTCCTGGATATGGCACCCCCATACTAGATATAGCTTCCATACTGGTATATCATATTCCATCCTGGATATGGCACTACACCTCCTGGATATAGTACCCCCATCCTCCATATTGCACCCCCCATCCTCTATATGGCACCCTCATTCTGGATATATTTACCCCATCCTTTATATGGCATCCCCCATCTTCCATATGGCACCTCCATCCTGGATATAGTACCCCCATCCTCCATATGGCATCCCCCATCCTCCATATGGCACCCCCATCCTCCATATGGCCCTCCCTGCTGGCGCTCACACAAAAATAATAAACAGTGTAACTTACTTGTCCGCTGCTCCCTTCTGTCTCCCTCTGCAGCATCGAATTATTCCTGTGTGTGTTGGCATCCAATCATGTGACCGGGGCTCACAGCGATGACATCATTGCGCTGTGCCAGTCACATTATCGGATGCCGGCACACACAGGAAGAGATCGATGCTGTAGAGGGGGAATCGGAGGGGAGCGGGAGATAGGTAAGTTACACCGTTTATTATTTTTGTGTGAGCGGCATATACCGTGATGGGGGGCACATATTCAGGACAGTGCGGGGGTGAGTGCACTTAGTGTAAAATGTGCTGCTCCCACACCCACCTCTCAAAGCTGAAAGGTGATGGACAGGGGATACAGTGAATATTACTGTAGACCCGAATAGTTTAACCTGAGCTTTTAGTGCTACAATTTTTCTATACAGTGTGGCAGCATTACTTGTTAAAGCATCAATCCAGTGTTTTTTTATTTTTTTTCAGCAGTGGAGTAGTGTTTATAATGTAAGGCCCCTGTTCCTCATAATATACTCACCAAATACCACTTTCAGCTCTTCCTGCTGCTGCTCCAATCCCATGCCGCCATCTTATGACCACAGTTGCTGGTTGACTGGAAATCAGCGATAACAGTCACAAGTAGAGATGAGTGAACCCGCAGATGTTTGAGTTTGGCTGATCTGGCCAGACTTTAAGGGGGACCTGCCAGCTCATTCTACACCCCCTAACCTATCACTACCTGTCCCTGTACCTTGGTAGATGATCCTCAACCATTACTTTCTGAGCTAAACATGCCCTCTAAATTTAGGAAAAATGCTTTATAACTTACAAGCAGTCTCCATCCAGAGACTGGAAAGGCGGGCTCCATTCTTCCCCCCTGGCTGACTCCTAGCAAGCGTCATCAGTCTTTCTGTTGTTCCACCTCTTTTTGAAATTCCTGCCTACTCTGCTTCTATCATGAGCCGGCCGGAACATCATATCCGGCCTGTTGCATTGTGGGGCCTTATGAAAGACTGGTTCGGCTTCAATATGTGCACTGCGCATGCGCCGTAGCCAGGCCATACCACGTGATCAGCCCCCACAATGCACCGGGCCAGACATGATGTTCCGGCCAGCTCATGCTAGCAGCAGGACAGGCGGGAATTTCAAAAAGAGGTGGAACAACAGAACGACTGATGACGCCCAGTGGGGCATGCTAATTGCCAGTGAGGGGGTGAAAATGGAGTCCACCTTTCCAGTGTCCAGATGGAGATTGCTTGTAAGTTATAAAGCATTTTTGTTAAACTTTTTTGGGTCACGTTTAACTCAGAGAGGGATGGTTAGGGATCAGGTACGAAGGTGCAAGGGCAGGGATAGGTTAGGGGGGTAGAACGAGCTGATAGGTTCCCTTTAAAGAGGACCTGTCACCAAACCAGGCATGGTGATCTAATGTCTGCTGCATCCAGGCAAGGGGTCCCCCAGCCCTTGAGCCGCCCTGTACCCCGAGTAAATACACTTAGAAAACTTACGTCGTGCAGCCATAAAGGAGGTGGCTAGAGGCAGGAGCCAAAGGGCAGATTCACACCCCCTACATGTTTAATCTGCCCACCGCTGCCAATCATTTTTTCCCTCTTCTGCAAAATAATACAGAGTTTTTTGCTTTTTTCCCCAGAAATGGCCGTTTAGCTCCGCCCCCTGTGGTGACGTCACCACTCATACCCGCCCTGCTCTATGGTTAACATAGAGCAGGGCGGGTATAAGCAGTGATGTCACTGCAGGAGGCGGGGCGGCCGGCCTCCTGCTCTGACATCACCACCTTTCCCCGCCTTGCTCTAGGTAAACCATGAATTTAATGACTGTTGTCATGTCTCAGCCTGCAATCACTCTGCATAAACATATGTGTCTATGCAGAGTGAGGTAGCAGTGCTGAAATTGCGTTTTGGGACTACGGCAGACAGAAGAGGATTTTTTAATAATTAAAGATGGAATCTCTAAGTGTGTTTTTTGTTTTATTTCTACTAAAATATTTTTTCTATGTGTTGTGTTTTTTTAAAAAATTCACTAGAAATTCATGGCGGTAATGTCTACTATTGGCGTGACCACCATGAATTTCGGGCTTAGGGCCAGCTGATAATACAAAGCTGGCCCTAACCCCTTTATTACCCAGTGAGCCACCACACCAGGGCCCTGGAAGAGTTGGGTTCAGCGCCAGAAAATGGCGCTTCAATGAATGCTCCATTTTCTGTGGCGGCTGCGGGATGCTGTTCGCAGCGGGGGGTGCGAAGAAGGCTTGGGCCTCCCTGCGCTGCGGATGCTAGCCCCCAGCTGCCTAGCTGGACCTGGCTGGACATAGAAATCATGCGGAGCCCCACGCATTTTTTTTTATTATTTCCTGAAATTCATAAAATAATAAAAAATAAGAGCTTCCCGATATTTCCCGGTCCAGGCAGGTCCAAACAGTCAGCTGGGGGTTGGGGGCAGCCCGTTGCCGTCTGCTGTATCTGGCTGGCATACAAAAATATGGCGAAGCCCACGTCAAAATTTTTTTGAAAAATCCATTAAACAATCCTCTAAAAAGTTCTTGCGATAACTCGTCATGTGACCGAAAACCGCTGCCGGGATTATGACGTCACCGCAGGACCTACAGGTCCTCACTACTATTCACTACTAGTGAGGGCCTGTAGGACCTGCAGTGACATCATAATCTTGGCAGCGGTTTCCAGTCACATGACGAGCTATCGTGAGAACTCGTCATTTCACCTGGAAACGCTGTCGGGATCACATCTCCGACAGGTAGGCAGTGCTGGAAGCGTCGCTGGATGGATTAGAGAGGTAGTTAGAGATAGTTTGTTTACCTAAAAGTTATCACCCTCCCCAGCAATAGCCTTATGCTTTCCGAAAACACCTTCTGTCTCGCAACACTTATAAATTTTTTACGGCAGAACTGAAAACTATGGCTATTTGTTCATAAATTACATCTTCCCGCTCCAATAAGATTACCAGAAGTCACAGGCCCATTCGTCTTTAAAATAGACAAATATTTCAGAAAATATTGCTGCCAAAAACTTTTCAATGGCAATCTTATCTATATTACAAAGTTCTCCATATTACGATTTTTGCATAAATGTTACATTCATTCATAATTGTATCTATAAAACTATACACAAATTATAAGATATATCTGACCTAATATTGTAAAATGAAGCTACCTCTTATTAATTATTAAGATACATAATTTCTAAAAAAAAAATTCTTTCATTTTCTATGTCTTTAAAAAGAATCTGTCACACCACAAACCTTTTACATGCACATGTAGATCTTTCTTTGGCGGCCGTCACACTCATCAATATCGTGAGCTATATTGTTAGCGATCACGTGCACGCGCGATCGCTAACGATATCGCTCACATCGCTGGTGAGCTGTCGCACAGACAGACTCACCAGCGATGTGGACCAGCGAGATCGCTGGTAACTATGGTACACATCGGGTTACTAGGCGCCGCGCGGCGCTTAGTAACCCGACGTTTACCATAGATACCATCTCCCAACATAGGCTCTGCCGCTGGGAGATCGTTCATCGTGGTTTCATACACCACGATGAAGCAGATTGAACAAGCGTTTATCCCTTGATATGAGCTCCGGCTCTCATATCTGCGATGTCACGATCAAGCGATTTTACATTGTAAATTCGCTTGATCGCACGCAGCGATGCACAAACGATATCGCTTAAGCGATCAAAAAGCAGATCGCTTAAGCGATATCGTGCAGGACATTGAAGCGTGTGACGGCCGCCATAGACTAAGGGTGCTTTCACACCACGATTTTTGCATTTCCGATGCTGTCCGATAAAAATCGGACAGCATCGGACCGATTTTCAGATCCCATGTATCCCTATGGGGATCGGACCGAATCGGATGTGCACTAAATGCCATCCGATTTGGTCCGATCCGATTCTGCCCGATTTTGACCGATTTTTTTCAGGAGAAAAAAATCGTTGCCTGCAACGATTTTTTCATCCGATTACAAAATCTGACAGACTCGGATCGGACCAAATCGGATGGCATTTAGTGCACATCCGATCTGACCCGATCCCTAACATGGGGCCCTATGGAGAAGGGTCCGAGAAAACATGTGATGTCTTACCCTATTTTACTGTACTGAGCATGCTCAGTACAGTAAAACTGCTCCTGGGAGCACAAGGGTTAAAAAGAAAAAAAAAAAAGTTTATTCTCACCTCTCCCTGAGCCCCCGCCGTCTTCCGCCATCTTCCTCTAGGCTCCCGGTGGCTCGCGCAGGCTGCCGCAGGCTCCGGTGTCAGCAGAGGTGTACCTCTGCTGTTCAGGACCTGCGGTGATGTCACAGTCATGTGACCGCGGGTTCACCATGGTGAACCCGCGGTCACGTGACTGTGACATCATCGCAGGTCCTGTGTACAGCAGAGGTACACCTCTGCTGACACCGGCAGCCTGCGGGAGCCACCGGGAGCCTAGAGGAAGATGGCGGAAGACGGCGGGGGCTCGGGGGAAGGTGAGAATAAACTTTTTTTTTTTTTCTTTTTTTGCAGCCCGGCGCCGATTTTATGCCGGAATCGGGTGCCTATTTGGCACCCGATTCCAGGCATCAGAAGGGAGCCGATGCTGTCCGATTTATATCGGACAGCATCGGCTCCCTAAAAATCGTGGTGTGAACGCACCCTAACCTTGCAATACCATTACATGACCAGTCTGTTTCTCTATTACGGAAAAATGATTTGAATTGATATGCAAATGAGATTGAAGAGCTATTATAGATCTTTAGCTGCTGTCACGCCAGCTCTATTCCCTACTTTGCGCCGCCTCCTTCTGCTTGACTGACTGCTTCTATGCTTGGTGACTTGTTGTCAATCAAGCAAAATGAGGTTGTGCTTAGCTGGGAATAGAGCTAACGTGGCAGAGATTTCATATCTACCTTAGTCATTTGCATATCAATTCAAACACTGATTTCTCAATAACGTAGGAACAAACTGGTCAAGTAAAGGTATTGCGGAGCTTGCCTTTAAAGCTATAAAAAAGAAGAAACGCAAATAAATACGGTCTTATCTGATAGTACACTAAGTGAGGGTACCGTCACACTTGGCGACGCACCAGCGAAGCCAACAACGATACGACCTGGTAGGGATCGCTGGTTCGTCACTATGTGGTCTCTGGTGAGATGTCAAACAGTCAGATCTCACCAGCGATGCAGCAATAATCTGGAATGATACAGAGGTTGTTGGGACCCTGTTTCTCTGACCTGTAGTATTGAAGTCGTTGGTCATTGTCCCTGTCAAACATACCAATGTATGCTGCCCAGCGGGACCCCAATGATCAAAAAATGGTCCAGGCGACTGTGACACAACCAGCAATCTCACAGCAGGGGCCTGGTCGCTGCTAAGTGTCAAACATAGCGAGATCGCTGGCGAGGTCACTGTTGCGTCACCAAACTTGTGATTCAGCAGCGATCTCGCTAGCAATCTCGCTTAGTGTGATGGGGGCTTTAGGACAGTGGGATAATGCGGCTCACCTGATCAGGTTGTGAGCTGGTCACAACTACCACTCAAGCACACGAATAACTGCTGCACAGATCCACCGACAAACAAGGATATCGTAGAATAAAGTAAGGATCCACCATGTGCACTGCCAGGCAATGACACGGTAACAGTGTTTTTTTCTTTCCAGGACACTTTAGTAAGCCTATGCATTTCTTGGCCCTCTGGCCACTTCCTAGGGCATAAACATCCGTTTGCTCCATACAAATAATACACATATTTATAGTGTCAAGCGGCCGTCACACGCTTCCATATCTTAAACGATATTGTAAGCGATCACGTGCACGCGCGATCGCTTACAATATCGCTCACATCGCTGGTGAGATGTCACACAGACAGACTCACCAGCGATGTGGACCAGCGAGATCGCTGGTTACTAAGGTACACATCGGGTTACTAGGCGCCGCGCGTCGCTTAGTAACCCGACGTGTACCATAGTTACCATCTCCCAGCATAGGCTCTGCCGCTGGGAGATCGTTCATCGTGGTGTTATACACCACGATGAGACAGATCATGAAATCGTTCATCGCAAGATCTGAGCTCCGGAGCTCAGATCTCGATTTTGCGATTTCATCAATTCTCGCTCGTCGTATCTTGCCGTCACACGCACAGACATCGTTCAAGCGATGTTAAATCTGGCGCGTTCAAGCGATATCTTTCAAGATATCGTAGCGTGTGACGGCCGCTTCAGAGGGACCAACAGCATGAAGTTCATAGAGAACCTGCCTCTCCACCTTCCCCCGGCAAATCACAATATACTTTCACATGAACAAAACAATGCAAATAAAATCAAATAAATAATCACATTCCATATTCATAAAACTCCAAATGCAATCTAAAACATAATTTAAAGCAGAAAAATTAAAAACATCATAAAAATAAACATACATATGGACTTTCAAATAACAAAACATGAGATCGAACCTTCTGCTGCTTGTTGAAACATCTTTCTCACCTATCATTAGCCCATCTAATATATAAAGCTGAATGTGTTTATGTATGTGTGTGTGTATGTGTGTATATCCGGGATTGGCATCTACACCGTCGCAGCTACAGCCGCAAAATTTTGCAGAGTCACACGTCTGGACCCCGGGAGCGTCATAGGCTATGTTGTGAGGCGAAATTTTAACCCTGCGCGTTCCAGTTCACCAAACAATTTTGCCCCTATCTACATAATGGGAAAAAAGGGAAAGGAAACGTGTGGGAGGAAAATCGACAGCTGTCAGCTATAGAGACAAAATTTTGCACAGTCACACGTCTGGACCCCGGGAGCGTCATAGGCTATGTTGTGAGGCGAAATTTTAACCCCGCGCATTCCAATTCACCAAACAATTTTGCCCCTATCTACATAATGGGGAAAAAGTGACAGTTACCAGTTGACAGTTGTGAATGAGAGGTACTTAATGATAGCGCCAAAGACTAACAGCACATACCAGCATATAGTCACTAAGGTGGGGCCCCAACATGAGATATTCACCACACACAGGGACATGTATACACACCACACGCACACAAAGAGTAACAGCAAGTGTATAGTCGCTAAGGTGCAGCCCCAACATTGGATACTCACCACGCACCTGAACAAACACACACCACAAAGACACATACACACCCCCAAGGGGACACACACACACACTCTATAGCGACACATGCACTCACTACACAGGGACACACACACCACAAAGAGACACACACACACCACACAGACCCCCCCCCACAGGGACACACACGCATAGCCACCCTATAGGGACACATGCACTCACCCCACAGGGACACACACCACAAAGAGACACACACACACACCACACAGACCCCCCCACAGGACACACACACATACACACCCTATAGGGACACATGCACTCACCCCTCAGGGACACACACACACCACAAAGGGACACACACAACACAGAGACACACACACCCCACACAGACACCCCCCCCACAGGGACACACACACACATACACACCCTATAGGGACACATGCACTCACCCCACAGGGACACACACACCACAAAGAGACACACACAACACAGATACACACACACCACACAGACCCCCCCACAGGGACACACACACATACACACATACACACCCTATAGGGACACATGCAATCACCCCTCAGGGACTCACACACACCACAAAGGGACACACACAACACAGAGACACACACACCCCACACAGACACCCACCCACAGGGACACACACACACATACACACCCTATAGGGACAAATGCATTCACCCCACAGGGACACACACACACACCACAAAGAGACACACACAACACAGATACACACACACACACACACACCCACAGACCCCCACACAGGGGCACACACACATACACACCCTATAGGGGCACATGCACTTACCCCACAGGGACACACACACCACAAAGAGACACACACAACAGAGACACACACCACACAGACCCCATACCACAGGGACACACACATACACACCCCAGGGACACACACACCACAGACAGACACAGATGTGCACAAATCACCTCACACAACTCGCCTCATACATGTGCTATCTTTATTTTCCAAACATAAACATCTGATTAAAAACAGCCAATGTGCAACACATGTGCCGTATAGGGAATTAAGGCAGATGTCAGTCACATGAGCTGTCTATTATGTGTATGTGTGAGGTAACATATACTACCAGGGGGAGGGTTTACTCTTGGCTGGAGATTTATTAGGCTGCCTATAGCAATCAATCACAGCTCAGCTTCTATTTTCCTACAGGTCATTAATATGACATATTCAAATTCTATTTTGTTATAGCTAACAGCAGTTATTTATTAACCCGGGCGTAGCCGGGTACTACAGCTAGTAGCTCTATAGAAGTCAAGCAATTGAAGCCTCCATAAAAAGTTATAAAAGATAAAATAGAAAAGGCCCATTTTATGCCAAATACATATCCATTCCAAAGATAGGTAAGAGCATCTTTTTGAAAGAGATAAATGTGCATAGCAATAGTTGTGGGGGGTGGGGGGGGTTCCTGCTGATAGATTCACTTTAATTTATTTTTATTTCTTTTCCCAGATATGAATTATGTTGTATTGTTATGAGATATTTTGTATATTTCACTTTATATACCATCACATTGAACTCATTCGAATGAAAAATGGAATTTCACTATTTATGTGTACTGGATACTTTTTTTGAAAATTCAAATAAAAAAACGACACAATAATAAAATGTTTTACATTGTCAGGATTTAACTTGTCGCTCTTCTCTCTTGAATGGAGACCGGCTTCCTCATTGGTGATGACAATAGTTATTTTTGAGATGTATTCAGTTCCCTGTAACTTGATGACAAAATCACAGTGTTCAGTTAGAGTATTATGTTTCTTGATGCATAGTCCTTGTAGAGATAAGTACTTGGCTTTTCAACCATGACAATAAAATCTGCATTTTTCACTGTAAACTGCATGTGTGATAGAAGAATAAAAGGTGTCTTAACCGAGTGGGCTCCTTTAATTGACTTCTCATATCTAATTACGATATTTTATGCTAAACCCAGCATTATTTAGTATACTGCATCCGACTGTAGTAAAGGAAATGAACAGATTTCACGTGTCATTTAACCCAAGTGCCTTATTCATTTTTGTGTGACCAGTTTGTGCGCAGTAATGAGATATGATAACTTGGTGCATTTGATTTAATAACTTTGGGTGAGAGGGTTCAGGGACATGAATTTAAATATCTCCAATTCACTACAAAGAAATTTATCAGAAATAAAATAAATTCTACCCGGCAATGTGAATGCAAGTACATTACGTGTCCAGTGGAGGAAGCGTGTCATGCTCGGCTTGTTATATGTTGTGTCTCTACGCTATAAACATAATACAATTTCTAGTGAAACTATCACATTCATTCAGTCTGCTTGCGCTGTGTGACTTTATCTCCTGCAGTTTTGTTAGTAGAGATTGGAACATGATGTTGTTCTCACCAGTAATGCTGCATAGATGCTGTAGAATGGAAGTAAAAAACCTTATTCTCCCTGCATGGCATGGAAACTACACAGACCTTATTAAATACGATATAAAATGACAATATATACATAGCACTCACTAGATGTTCGTTTTCTGATATCACATTTCTTATTTATTCATTAATTCCATTTTTCATCTGTATTTGTAATACAAGTGAAATGGGATTTTACTATTAATATGTATGTACAAGTATGAAAATGAATTCCTGGGGCCCAACTGAGAAAATAATTCTGAGAGCCCACCTTGCTTCTAAACAGACCAGATACACAGATAATTGAAATGACATCATAGGGCTTGTGTTGATGACTATATTTTCGGTCAGAGTGCCATCTGACTAAACATTAGATCAGACTTTGACCAATGTTATAACATTCAAGAGTGGCCTAATTATTACAGACTTAGGCTGGGGTCAGACTACCGTTTTCTTCTTATTTTAATGGCATGCGCTTAAAACATTGAAGTTTTCCCAGAAGCGCATAGCGTTAATGGTAAGCGCTGGCTGGAAACATGGGTCCGTAGAAACCCACTATGTACCTTAGTTACAGCCGCGCACAGAGCTGCTGGGTGGCCGCTTTTCCTCTGCGCACAGGAAACGCTGCCTGCAGCGTTTTCCTGTGCGCTCCTGAAAAGCGGCCGGCCAGCATCTCTGTGTGCGGCTGTAACTAAGGTACATAGCGGGTTTCTACGGACCCATGTTTCCAGCCAGCGCTTGCCGCTAACACTGTCCGGTTTCAGCGCTGGCTGGAAACGTGGGTCCATAACCCAGTGTGACCCTAGCCTAACATTAATGCAATACCACCTTCACAAGAATTTTTAAAATATAATCTCAATTTCATCCACAAACCTTTGATGATTTTTTTCCCCACTTGTCACTGTGTTTAATCCGCATGCAATCTGCTTTTTTTTTTATAGCAGCAGTCAATAATTTACAAAACTATTGACAGTTTCTTAAGTTAGAGAATAGCAATGTATCTGTCTAAAAAGCAGATGATATATGGATGTTTTGTTTTTTTCTGATAACCGGTAGACTTAAATGGGTGAGTCTGACCCGACATATGGAAGAAACTAGTTTAGGGTCTGAATACGGACCTCGACACACGGACTCGCCACTGGTCTCCTCACAAGAGCATGACTGTGTCATATATTTCTATGAGGATGTCACTCTCAGGTTTCGAGACCCACGGCCAGTCCGTGCATTGAGGTCCATGATTGGATCTATGAGCATGGATGTCTGAATGTGATTATATAGTGATGGCTTTGTTGCATATTTTTTGCATTGTGCATTGTGGTGTATTTTCAGCCCCTTGGTTGTGCACTCTTATCCACCATCTTTTCCAGACACGTTGTAATTAAAGCTACATAGAAACCTGCCAGTTGTGTAGGCAGGGTAATACAGAGCTCAGCATTCAGAGAATTGCAATGGATAAAGCAGAGATTTTATCAGAACTGTAGCAAGCAGGCCAGAAGTGAGACAATGCTGGAATTAGGGCCTCTGCCCCGGCGTCATGCTGCTGTTGCATGGGGAACTAAAAATCTATTGCCAGATTCCCTTTACTATAACAATATTTATTCATTTATATAGCGATATTAATTTCATGGCCCTTTACATACATTAGTAATGCTGTCCCTATTGAGGCTCACAATCTAAACATCCTATCGTTATGTCTTTGAAATATGGGAGGAAACCAGAGAACTCGGAGGAAACCCACGCAAACACGGGGAGAACATACAAACGTCTGGCAGATGTTGTCCTTGGTGGCATTTGAACCCAGGACATCTAGAATAGAGGAAAATGACAACATCCTGAAATCGTTAAAACTAGATTAACCCCATTCCAATAGCGCAGAGTAAAATATCTTAAACAGGTTGCTAAGTACTTGTTCAAATTGATAAATTATAATTTGCCTAAATAATCAGCATTTGTAGCTCTTAACAGTCGATGGCATT
Source organism: Allobates femoralis (assembly GCA_033576535.1). Classification (NCBI taxonomy): domain Eukaryota; kingdom Metazoa; phylum Chordata; class Amphibia; order Anura; family Aromobatidae; genus Allobates; species Allobates femoralis. The sequence continues at coordinate 222,140,402 of JARQOC010000005.1, read as the reverse complement.
TGCATTTTTCCTAAAAGTACGCATTAGTAATATTATTATTATGTATTTTTTACAAAAATGCAACTGTGTTTTGTTCCTGATTATTTTCTGTATTTTTGCTGCTTTTGTGGTGAATGAAATTAACTTTATTTTAACATGTAATTTAGACAAATGACACAACAAAAATGCAGGTAAAAAATGCAGTAAAAAAATAAAGTAAAATTAAGTATATTACTCATTATATACAGTTACTGTTCTTAGTGCCAGGTTTGTGGCTGCATAAAGCTCCCAAAATGAATTATAAAGTTACTTAATAACTGACACTCATGCATAATTTTATAAACATTTACTATTTCTATACTATTATATTATTGAAAGGTCTCAAGATTTTTCAGTTGGATAACAGTTTTGTTTGAATATATCTATAGACCGGAAATCATTTTTCTAATCTTGTTCAGGTTACAACTATGATAACCTTTTTATTTGTTGGAAGTCTGAATAAAACATGAGTTACCTTGTAAGATGCTATTGCTTTCAATGATCTACGCTGAAGTAATCACAGTAGAACCCTCAAGACTGTATTTCTAGAATACTGAATTCATCAATGGATTTAATGCTCATTTGTTTTCCCTTACATACTGCTAACATGCTAACATAGTAGTAAACTGATTTAATTTCTCATATTAGTCTCTCTTATTACTAGGTTTAACAACCTTCTTCTATCTTACATAGGCCGGGGTCACACAAGCATATAAAAAAATCAGACCATTTTCTTCCGAGAGAGTAGAATGAGTGAAATCCGTTTGGTATTCCATAGGTCATATAAGTACTATGAGAGATAGTGATACTTTTCTCGCCTAGCATCCGTATGACATGTATATGCCATCAGAATCTGATGGGCCCTGATTCAAAATTTAGACCTGAGTCTTCAATCACATGTTGGTAGGATGTATGAGCCCTTATAATGTTCTAAATTGTATAAAAAACATACATGTTATCCCCCCCCCATAATGTAATTATCTCCCAGCCTGTACTAATGCCACCATCCTGGGCCTAATAATGTCCCCTATCCTATGTGCCTTACAGTACTAATGTTCCACATCCTGGATCCCTTGCAATAATGATGTCCAATATCCCGGGCCTCTCCCTGGTATAATGTCGCCCATCCTGGATACCTTCCTGGTATAATGTCGCCCATCCTGGTGTAATGTGCCCATCCTGTCTCCATCCAGTAATATATGTCTCCTATCCTGGGTCCTTTCCTGGTATAAATTCCCTCTTACTGGTATAATGTTCCCCATTCATGGCCCTTTCTAGGTTGAATGATCCCTTCCAGTAATAATATCCCTCATCCTAGTATAATGCTTGCCATCTTGGGCCCTTTCCTGGTATAATGTCCCCCATCCTAGACCCTTTCCTGGTATAACTTCCCCATCTTGCAACAATGCCTCCATACAAAACCTAAGATAAAAAATACCATGCTGTAAATCAATAGGTTTAAAGCAAGTGTATATCCCAATAGAGCCTCCTTCTTGTAATAATATTCCCTCTTATTGGCGCAACCTGTTATAACATTCCCTTTTTTGACGTTGTTCTCTAACACTATTAAGAAAAAAAAAAACAATTCTTCTCACCTTTCTCCACTGCTTTGACTTGTGACGTCCCCTTCTATAGCCAGCACAGAGGCTGGCAGCTGACATCTTCATTGTGTCAGCTATAAGTGAAGCATGACATAACTGCTATGTGCCACTTGTAAACTTGATGCCAATATTAATTACTGGCCATAAATTGGCCTGCAGTTTATATTGCAGTGCAGTGACCCTCAGGTCTCTGTGCTGCAATACACTTCAGCTGTACATCCTCGGACCACATCCAGTTGAAATGGGTGTGGCGTCATTGGGTGTGCTCCAGCACAAGCCCTGTCATTGATGTGCTCTCTGCGATCATGATCATTAAGCCCCAGGTTGATTTTTTTAAGTAGAAAAACTGGAGGAAAAGGAGTAAATTGTTCAATATACAACATTTATAATACATAAGTGGACAAAGGAAAAGCTAGAAATGAAATGTACAATTTATCACATGAACTTATGCATTTCTTTAAGCAGTAGCCACTGTTACTTTATTGTGACATGTTACAATTGACTCTATCTATTCTCATTTTGTATTGTAGCATGTGGAGTTTCTTTTGGTCCTCCATGTGTCGCCTTCCCTCGTTTGTGCCAGGAAATGTACATTTTATCTTTATCTTTTCCAATGTCAACTTATGTATAATAAATTTTGTATGTTGAGTATTATATTCCTTTTTCCTCCAGTTTTTCTAGCTATTTTTAGAGTTGTTTGGAAGGGTAGCGTCTATATATCATGTGTAGGGATGGGCGAATCTACTCGCTAGGACTCGTTACTCGGCGAGTAGTAAGGGACACGCAGGACTCGGTACTCTGCGAGTTTCCCAGCGTTTACTCGCACGAGTCCAATGCAAATCAATGGCAAACGCTGACAAAACTAGGATTGCCATTGTCTTGCATTAGACTCGGCTACTGTGCCAGTGATAGCAGGGAAACTCGCAAAGTAACTGCTGTTACTTTACGAGCCGAGTCCAGCTGTCTTCTCTGTGCAGGCTGCCGCAGCTCCAGGGTCCTAGAGCTCGCCTGCTGACAGAGATGATGTAGCAGTGCTGAGATTGTTCTCAGTCTGCTCATTCCCTGTGCATAGACATCTATATCTATGCACAGGGGATGTAGCAGAGAGGACATCGCGTTTTGGACTGCGTCGGACAGAAGAGGATTTTTTTAATTAAAGATGGAGTCCCTAATGGCTTTTTTTTTTATTTCAAATAAAAAAATTTCTCTGTGTTGTGTTTTTTTAACCCTTTATTGGAGATTCTTAGTGGCTGGGTCAAACGTGGCCTGACATTAAGAATCTCGGGCTTAATACCAGCTTGTATAACAAAGCTGGTATTAACCCCTTTATTACCCAGCATGCCACCGCCACCAGGGCCGCTGGAAGAGCGGGGTTCAGCGCCAGAGGATGGCGCTTCAATGAAGGCGCCATTTTCTGGGGCGGCTGCGGGCTGCAATTTGCAGCAGGGGGGTGCCCAGAAAGCTTGGGCATCCCTGCGCTGCGGATTCCAGCCCCCAGCTGCTTAGCTGTACCTGGCTAGACATAGAAATTGCGCGGAGCCCCACGCATTTTTTTTTTATTATTTCATGAAATTCATGAAATAAAAAAAAGGGCTCACCTATATTCTTGTGTCTGGCCAGGTACAAATAGGCACCTGGGGGTTGGGGGCAGCCCGTCGCTGCCTGCTGGATACGGCTGGTTCCAGAAATACGGCGAAGCCCACGTGAAATTTTTTTCTGACAAATCCATAAAACAATGTAAATAAAAGGGACTGCATCTTTATTAACCCCTGGACCATGGGTTAATAAAGATGCAGTCCCTTTTTTAGGATTGTTTTACTGATTTTTCAGAAAAAAAATTACATGGGCTTCGCCGTATTTCTGGAACCAGCCGGATCCAGCAGGCAGCGACAGGCTGCCACCAACCCCCATGTGCCTATTTGTACCTGGCCAGACACAAGAATATAGGGGAGCCCTTTTTTTTATTATTTCATGAATTTCATGAAATAATAAAAAAAAAATGCGTGGGGCTCCGGGCAATTTCTATGTCTAGCCAGGTACAGCTAAGCAGCTGGGGGCTGGAATCAGCAGCGCAGGGATGCCCAAGCTTTCTGGGCACCCCCCGCTGCAAATTGCAGCCCGCAGCCGCCCCAGAAGATGGCGCGTTCATTGAAGCGCCATCCTCTGGCGCTGAACCCCCCTCTTCCAGCGGCCCTGGTGGCGGTGGCACGCTGGGTAATAAAGAGGTTAGGGCCAGCTTTGTATTATCAGCTGGCCCTAAGACCGAAATTTATGGCGGTCACGCCAATATTAGACATGACCGCCATGAATTTCTATTAAATTGTTTTAAAAAAAACACAACACAGAGAAAATTTTTTATTAGAAATAAAAAAAAAGCTATTAGGGACTCCATCTTTAATTAAAAAAATCCTCTTCCGTCCGACGCAGTCCAAAACGCGATGTCCTCTCTGCTCATCCCTGTGCATAGACATAGATGTCTATGCACAGGGAATGAGCAGACTGAGAACAATCTCAGCTCTGCTACATCAGGCAGCAGGCGGGCTCTAAGACCCTGGAGCTGCGGCAGCCAGCACACAGAGCAGACAGGACTCTTATCTGTGCGAGTTTCCCAGCGATTACTTGCACAGTAAACGAGTCCAATGCAAATCAATGGCAAAACTAGGATTGCTTCAGGCTGAAGCTTCCGAGACACATCTGTGATTTGTAAATCGCACACTACTCGCTATTACTCGCTTCCCCATTCATTAACATTGGACTCGCTAGACTCGCAACGAGTAGCGAGTCCTGGGCTCGGACTCGCTAGAGTCAAGCGATTCCGAGTAATTTAGGATTCGCCCATCACTAATCAAGTGGTCTCTTCACTTCTTTTTGATGGATCTGCTGATCCTAATTGATTTTTTAAGTGCAGAATCAATGCTTTTCTGTACTATAAACACTACATTAAAAATCCTGCTTCAAATCTGCGCCAACTACCAGCATTTCAGGTTGCGGGCACACAGTAAAAAAAAAGGTAGATAGAGTTCACAGAGCACCTCTACAAGAATGACTACATGAAGAAACTGAGACTGGAAATGATAGAGAGCCAAGCATCCTGAAAGACAAGTCATTGCCATGATAAAGCTTCTGTCACTCAAAAAGCGCTTGGATGTGAAAATATTCCAATAGAGCTAGTAATGTCTTCTGGAGCAGCAGTTGATGTAAGGCTGCCTTCACATTTGCGTATGGGAAGGCAGCGTATTGCTGCGTTCCCATACGCAGTCAAACGCATGCGCACTGCGTTCCTATGTTTAACATAGGAACGCATGGTGCCTGCGTTTGCTGCGTTCGGGTGCGGATGCGGACGATATCTGCTGCTTCCGGTGTCCAGCATCCGCACCCGGGACGCAGCATGTTGGGTTTTTTTGTGCGTTTGGGGAGCTTGGACAATCAGCAAGCGTCCCCAAGCGTACAAAAAATGCATTGGCTTCAATGGGTCCGCAGTGTCCTCTGCATGACACCGCAGGAGAACGCTGCGGACCCATTGAAAAATCTCCCAGTGGCCGCCGGTGATGTCACAGGAGCTCACCGACGGCCACCGGGAGATCAGCTGGAGCCTCTGCTGTCCTCCTTCTCCCCGCCGCCTGTAATCTCCTAGCGATGTCGGCGGGGAGAACAGCTGATGTGAGAGCTGTTTGAATCTTCCCGCGCCGACATCTCCTCACAGTGTCGGCGCGGGAAGATTCAAACAGCTCTCAGATCAGCTGTTCTCCCCGCCGACAGTCCCGGAGCTTACCGGCGGCCGGGGGGGGGCGGAGATCTCCGGCGCTGATCTCCGCCCCCGGCCCGCCCCCGGACAGCGCCGATTGGCTGCCGGGCTCCATAGTGATGTGTCCGCAGGCGGACATTATCCGCTGCGGACACATCATTTGGACACTGCTTCTGACAGCGTTTGTGTCTGCATGCCATCAGCATGCAGACACAAACGCTAATGTGAAGCCAGCCTAATTGCACACCTGTCAACAGATATGGACAACTGGTAAATGACCTAAGGACTGTATCGGATCAGTGTTTATTCCTATTCCGAAGACGAGATATGTTCCCAACTGTGGAAACTATCTTGCTATTGCACTCATACCTCATGCCAGCAAAATACTACTTAAAGGGGTTGTCAGGGCTTTTCCTAAAATCTGTGTGTGTATTTAGGTTGTAAAATGTTGACGGTTTGTAATTTACACCCTCTCAGCATTTTGCATGTTTACCTAGATATCATCATTCACCATGTGTGGAGGAGCTTCTCACCCCTGTCTAAAGGTGTGTTGTCTTGGAGCAGGGCTGTAAAGTCACAACTTGTCATTTACACCTAGACAAGTCCAACAAGTCCTCCCCAGTCCCCAGGAAGCACTCCCCAAACATCAACAAGCCATCCCCAGTCCCCAGTAGGGCTGGCACAGTCTCCAATAGGATCACTACCATTCACCTATGTAGACCCTGATTGTGATTGAACCGCATTGCACTGAGTGTTCATCTCCTTCTCACTGCAATACTGTGCTGAAGCTACCCCTCTGTGAAGGAGATGACAGCTCTGTGTAGTGATGCGGTGTGTGCACCATTCATTCTTCTTCCCTATGCTCGCGCTGTCACTGAAGCGATCTTCCTCCTTGTCTCACAGCCATATCTGCCCCATCTGTGAAGGAGATGAACCAGTGCTCCGGTGTGTGCGCGCTTATCTCCTTCACAGACGGGGCAGCTCTGGCAGTGACATAGAGAGGAGGATTGCTTCAGTGACAGCGCAGGCACAGGGAAGAAGAATAAATGGCGCACACACCGTAGCACTGTACAAAGCAGTTATCTCCAGAGGGAAGGAGATGAGCACCCAGTGCAATATGGTTCAATCAGTGTCTACATAGGTGAATGGGGGTGGTCCTATTGGAAACTGGGATGGGCCTGCTGGGGACTGGGAAGGGCTTGCTGGAGACTGGGGAGGGCTTGCTGGGAACTGGAGAGGGCTTGTTGGAGACTAAGGAGGGTTTGCTGGGAACTGTGAGGACTTGTTGGAGACTGGGGAGGACTTGCTGGGGACTAGTAAGGGCTTGTTGGAGACTGGTGTTAAGGGCTTGTTGGAGACTGGTGTGGGCTAGTTTCAGACTGGGGGGCTTGCTAGGAACTGGGGAGGGTGTTATGAACCGGCATCTCAGGAGTAACATGTGGTGTTCACAGGAGTGGTTGGACACTAATACTGGTCGCAGAATCCTGACTAACCCCCGCAACTGGAAGTAACAATAGAGTGCACTACGATGCCCTATAGCACCTCAGCACAGCTGGAGGACTAATTAAACCTAAAGACAGAAACAGGAAATACCTGACTGCCTCGGAGCAGACCCCAAAGGAAAAGCAAGCCCCCCACAAATACTGACGGTTAGTGGAGATGAAAAACAATGAACAGACAGAAAATAGACACAAGCAAAGAGAGGCCCAACTATAACTAAATAGAGAAAGGACAGGACAGATTACTTCCACGACCAGCTGCAAAACCCCATTAAAAAAACAACTCCTGGATATGCAAAAAAATCTGAGCCCACACGGACTCGCCTCCCACTAAACCAGTAAGGCTCCTGCAAACAATTCCAAAGTCAGTAAAACTGACACTAAACCGAACTGGGAACTACAGACAGGTAATGGAATGGTTAATAGACTAGGGAGAAATTCCTCCCTAACTGAATGCAGGGAAAAAATGACATTTATACAGACAAGATAACAAATCCTTCACTCAGAGCAGAAACATGAGTAATTCAGATACAAAAGGCACATTACAAATGAGCTACAGATTTGCAGAAAAACAACCATTCACTTATCTGTAAGGGATTCAGCAAGGACCAGGAGAAGGCAGGAGACAAACAGTCACCTCATAAACAATTGATCACTGGAAAAGAGCCGGCCAAATCAGCACACTTAAATATCCCAGTCCAAACCCACCCTCCAGTCATTATTAGATTCAGGTGATACATCTCTTAAAGACAGGGTGGATGCATCACCAGTCTCAACCACACGAGGGAACTGCAAACCAGAAATTCCACGCAAGGAATCCACAACAGTACCCCCCACCCCTCGAAGAGGGGTCACCAAACCCTCACCAAAGCCCCCAGGCTGAGCAGGATGAGGTAGATGAAAGGCGTAAACCAACTCATCGGCATGGACATTGGAGGCCAAAACCCACGAATTATCCTCCTGACCATACCCCTTCCACTTAACGAGGTACTGGAGCTTACGTCTCGAGATGCAGGAATCCAAAATCCGCTCAACCTCATACTCCAAATCCCCATCAACCAACACCGGATCCGGAGGGGCAGCAGACGGAAACACCGGCTCCAAATGCCACCTCAACAAAGACTTGCGAAACACATTGTGAATCCGAAAGTACGCAGGAAGCACCAACCGGAACAAGACAGGGTTAGCAACTTCAGGAATCCAATAAGGATCAATAAACCGCAGTTTAAATTTAGGCGAGGAAATTCGCATAGGAATATGCCGAGAGGACAACCAAACCAAATCGCCAACCCTAAACTGGGGACCAAACACCGCCTGCGATTAGCAAACCGCTGAGCATTCTTCTGAGACAGAAACAAGTTGCCCACAACCTGAACCCAAATCTGCCTCATCCTCTCAACTATCGAATCAACCCCCGGGCAGGCAGAAGACACACCCGGACGAAAATTGAGGATGAAAAACGAAATTACAAAAGAAGGGCGAAAAAAAGGTAGCAGAACTAGCCCAATAAGTAAGCACAAACTCGGCCAAGGGCAAAAAGGCAACCCAGTCATCCTGGTCAGCCGACACAAAACATCTCAAATACGTCTCCAAAGGCTGGTTTGTTCTCTCCGTTTGACCATTAGACTGAGGATGAAACGCAGAAGAGAAGGACAGCTCAATACCCAGCTGAGCCAAAAGGCCCTCCAAAACCTGGAAACAAACTGGACCCCCCTATCAGACACAGTATTTTCTGGAAAGCCATGCAACTGAACGACATGCTGGAAAAACAATGGAACCAACACCGAAGAAGACGTCAACTTTGGCATAGGAGCTAGATGAACCATCTTGGAAAACCGATCATACACAACCCAGACAACAGTCATACTCCGGGAAACAGGAAGATCTGAAATAAAATCCATAGAAATATGAGTCCAAGGTCTCTCCAGCACAGGCAAGGGAAACAACAACCCACTAGAACGGGAACAAGAATCCTTAGACCGTGAACACGTCGCACAGGACTGCACAAAGGCCCGAATATCACGCGACAATGAAGGCTACCAAAAGGTCCGGCTGACAAAATCCCTGGAACCAAAAATACCAGAGTGAGCCGCCAAGACAGAACAATGAAGTTCAAAAATAACCCTAGTAACCCATCTGGCAGGCACAAACAATTTCCCCTCAGGGCATCTCTCAGGTTTATCCGCCTGAAACCGTTGAAGAGAAATCCTCAAATTAGGAGAAATAGAAGACAGGACTACTCCCTCTTTAAAGGATACCACCAGGCTCAGAGGTCTCCAAGGAATCAGCCACAAAGCTCCTAGAGAGGGCATCAGCCTTCACATTCTTAGAACCAGGGAGATAGGAAACCACAAGATCAAAGTGTGTAAAAAACAAAGACCACCGAGCCTGTCTAGGATTCAATCTCTCGGCAGACTCGAGGTAAACCAGATTTTTGTAATCCGTTAAGACCACGATACGATGTTTAGCTCCCTTTAACCAGTGTCGCCACTCTACACAAGCCCACTTCATCGCCAACAATTCCTGATTGCCCACATCATAATTACGTTCAGCAGGGGAAAAATTACGGGAAAAGAATGCACAAGGTCTCAACTTGGAACTGACAATCTCTCTGAGACAACACTGCCCCTGCTCCAATCTCCGAGGCATCGATCTCCACCTGAAAAGGAAGAGAAACATCAGGTTGTCGTAACACAGGAGCAGAAGTAAACCGTCGTTTGAGTTCCTGAAAGGTGTGAGGAGCCGCAGGAGACCGATTCTCCACATCAGCCCCTTTCTGGGACAAATCAATCAGCGGTTTAACCACACTAGAAAAATTTGCAATAAACTTACGATAAAAATTAGCAAAACCCAAAAGCTTCTGAAGGTCTTGCACAGACGCGGGTTGAACACAATCATGAATAGCCTGTACTTTAACAGGATCTATCTCCACGGAGGAAGGAGGCAATGTAAACCCCCAAAAAGAAATCTTTTGGATGCCAAAGAGACACTTAGACCCCTTGACGTACAGAGCATTATCCCAAAGGATCTGAAACACCGTCCGGACCTGCTCAACATGAGAATCCCACCAGTAAGAAAAAATCAAAATATCATCCAGATAGACAACTCATCGATAAAATTCCGAAAAATCTCTTGCATAAAAGACTGGAAAACAGATGGCGCATTTGTCAGTCCAAACGGCATAACAAGATATTCGAAATGACCCTCTGGTATATTGAAAGCTGGCTTCCATTCATGACCCTGCTTAATACGAATAAGATTGTATGCCCCTCTGAGGTAAATTTTAGTAAACTATTTAGCCCCCTTGACTCTAGAGAACAAATCCGAAACCAGGGGCAATGGGTATTGAAACTTAACCGTGATCTTATTCAAAAGGCGGTAATCAATACAAGGTCTCAAGGAACCGTCTTTCTTAGCAACAAAAAAGAAACCAGCTCCCAACAGCGAGTACAATGGTTGAATATGGAATAAAGAGGGTTTCCGGCATCACGATGTATTTTCATTAAAACGAGCCTTTATTCAAAAATTCTTTAAAATCAATCTCCATTGGATATAAAAGCAAGTCAGGCTTACATGTTTCGAGTCTTTCTCATGACTCTTACTCATAGCATGAAGTATGGAAAACAGAGTTACACATATAAAGACAGGCTATACTGAGGACACCCACCCTCCTATCAGCTGTGGAATGAAATTAATTAGAGTAGGAAACTAACATTCACTAAGGTCTCTTAGGATCAACATGTTAACCCTCATTCCAAAAACAGGATGAACATTTTTTTTGCAAGGCCCCTGTCCACGGACAAAACAAAAACATTTTGTGATCCCCATACTCATCTTGTCCCAGCGCCGCCACCCAACCCTCCCCCAGTCCGCCCACCAGCTCAATGAAGTGTTTTTTCATGAGCCTAATGAGCGGCACTGGAGGCAAGAGGAGCCGGAGCGAGGCAAGCAGTATGGGGATCACAAAATGTTTTTGTTTTGTCTGTGGACAGGGGCCTTGCACTCATTTTATAATATAAAAAAAAAAAAAAAAAAAAAAAATGTTTATCCTGTTTTTGGAATGAGATTCCACCCTTTATAGGGTTAACATGTTGATCCTAAGAGACCTTAGTGAATGTTAGCTTCCTACTCTAATTAATTTCATTCCACAGCTGATAGGAGGGTAGGTGTCCTCAGTATAGCCTGTCTTTATATGTGTAACTCTGTTATCCATACTTCATGCTATGAGTAAGAGTCATGAGAAAGACTCGAAACATGACTTGCCTGACTTGCTTTTATATCCAATGGAGATTGATTTTAAAGAATTTTTGAATAAAGGCTCGTTTTAATGAAAATACATCGTGATGCCGGAAACCCTCTTTATTTCATGATACACCTCTCCAGGATGGGGAGTTTTTGAAATCCGAGCACCGATCTCTAAGGAAGGTGGACGGGGCTGACTAGTACAGGTGAGCTGGAAATTTTCCTTTTTTGTGCATTGTGACTGTCCTATTCCACTCGTGCTCCCTGTAATATTACGCTGAAGGAATATTTTTGCAACATTATTGCTCGTGCAAATATATAAGCAAGTATAGCGTACCAGTCACCCAACATTTAGAGATAAAGGCAGAAAGGTCTTTTGTTTCCTGTTTAGTCCCCTTCCCTATGGATAATATGGATGTTACATTTAAAGACTTTTTATTTTTGAGCCTTGATGATAAATCCAAAAGAGAGAAGCTGGCGGCTATAACTTCTAAGAACAGAGGAGCTGCTAATAAGGAGGGACAGGCCGGTTTGAGATCTAATATGCAACAATTGGAGAAACTCCTTACTGCACGTCTCAAAACCTGGTGGGACCATACTATGTTTGAAAAGTACCGTATATACTCGTGTATAAGCCGACCCGTGTATAAGCCGACCCCCCTACTTTTGCCCCCAAAACCTGGGAAAACCTATTGACTCGTGTATAAGCCGAGGGTGGACCCCAGCACAGGTATACAGCCCCCAGCAGTGTGGTATACAGGCCCTCCCAGTGGTAGTATACAGCAGCCTCCCCAGTGGTATGCAGGCCCCAGCAGTATATACAGCAGCCCCAGTGGTATACAGCAGCCCTTAGGTAGTACACAGCAGCCCCAGGGGTATACACAGCAGCCCCAGGGGTATACACAGCAGCCCCAGGGGTACACACAGCAGCCCCAGGGGTGTACACAGCAGCCCCAGGGGTGTATACAGCAGCCCCAGGGGTGTACACAGCAGCCCCAGGGGTATACACAGCAGCCCCAGGGGTAGTACACAGCAGCCCCAGGGGTAATACACAGCAGCCCCAGGGGTAGTACACAGCAGCCCCAGGGGTAATACACAGCAGCCCCAGGGGTAGTACACAGCAGCCCCAGGGGTAGTACACAGCAGCCCCAGGGGTAATACACAGCAGCCCCAGGGGTAGTACACAGCAGCCCCAGGGGTAGTACACAGCAGCCCTAGGGGTAGTACACAGCAGCCCCAGGGGTAATACACAGCAGCCCCAGGGGTAGTACACAGCAGCCCCAGGGGTAGTACACAGCAGCCCCAGGGGTAGTACACAGCAGCCCCAGAGGTAGTACACAGCAGCCCCAGGGGTAGTACACAGCAGCCACAGGGGTAGTACACAGCAGCCCCAGGGGTGTATACAGCTGCCCCAGGGGTATACACAGCAGCCCCAGGGGTATACACAGCAGCCCCAGGGGTAGTACACAGCAGCCCCAGGGGTAGTACACAGCAGCCCCAGGGGTAATACACAGCAGCCCCAGGGGTAGTACACAGCAGCCCCAGGGGTAGTACACAGCAGCCCCAGGGGTAGTACACAGCAGCCCCAGGGGTATATACAGCAGCCCCAGGGGTGTATACAGCAGCCCCAGGGGTATACACAGCAGCCCCAGGGGTATACACAGCAGCCCCAGGGGTATACACAGCAGCCTCAGGGGTAGTACACAGCAGCCCCAGGGGTAGTACACAGCAGCCCCAGGGGTAATACACAGCAGCCCCAGGGGTAGTACACAGCAGCCCCAGGGGTAGTACACAGCAGCCCCAGGGGTAATACACAGCAGCCCCAGGGGTAGTACACAGCAGCCCCAGGGGTAATACACAGCAGCCCCAGGGGTAGTACCAGGGCCGGACTGGGACCAAAAAGCAGCCCTGGAGAAAAAACCCCGCCAGCCCACACACTATATCACCCATCAGCCCCGATCAGTGAATTTTGCTAACCCTCATCACTTTCTTAAAGGAGTTATCTGAAGAGCCACATGTGAATGGCAGGGCAGAGGGAATAATTACCCACAGCTCCATTCACACGTTACTCTTCACAGGTACGTTTCTCAGGATTATTGGGTCCCAGCTGTCAGATCCACAGTGAAGGGCAAGTCATCACCTATACAGAAGAGAAGTGATTACTTGGTATTAAGGATAATCAATTTAAACAACATTTAAATGCTGAAAATCCAATACCAACTCTCAGTATACAGGTCAGGAGAAGTGGTACTGTGCAATGTATATACAGAATAACACAGATACTGAGAATTACACCCAGTATACAGAACAGGAGAAGTGGTACTGTGCAGTGTATATACAGAATAACACAGATACTGAGAATTACACCCAGTATACAGGACAGGAGAAGTGGTACTGTGCAGAGTATATATACAGAATAATACAGATACTGAGGATTACACCCAGTATATAGGACTGGAGAAGTGGTACTGTGCAGTGTGTATATACAGAATAATACAGATACTGAGGATTACACCCAGTATACAGGACAGGAGAAGTGGTACTGTGCAGTGTATATATACAGAATAATACAGATACTGAGGATTACACCCAGTATACAGGACAGGAGAAGTGGTACTGTGCAGTGTATATATACAGAATAATACAGATACTGAGGATTACACCCAGTATACAGGACAGGAGAAGTGGTACTGTGCAGTGTATATATACAGAATAATACAGATACTGAGGATTACACCCAGTATACAGGACAGGAGAAGTGGTACTGTGCAGTGTATATACAGAATAACACAGATACTGAGAATTACACCCAGTATACAGGACAGGAGAAGTGGTACTGTGCAGTGTATATGTACAGAATAATACAGATACTGAGGATTACACCCAGTATATAGGACTGGAGAAGTGGTACTGTGCAGTGTATATAATGAATAATACAGATACTGAGGATTACACCCAGTATACAGGACAGGAGAAGTGGTACTGTGCAGTGTATATACAGAATAACACAGATACTGAGAATTACACCCAGTATACAGGACAGGAGAAGTGGTACTGTGCAGTGTATATAATGAATAATACAGATACTGAGGATTACACCCAGTATACAGAACAGGAGAAGTGGTACTGTGCAGTGTATATATACACACACATCCATATGTAGGCATACACATTATATATACACGCATACATTATGTATACACATCGATATGTACACACATACATTATACATACATTATATACACACACACCATTATGTAAACACACGGTATATACACACACACACAGTAATTGTATATATATACACACACATCCATTATATAAATATATATATATATTCATATGTACACACACAGTGTGTATATATACATATATATACATACACACATCCGTATGTACACATATTTACAGTACATACACACACATTATTATGCATAGAGAGGGAGGGAGACACAGAGTGTTATCAGTGCTGTTCTGCTGCCCAGGTCACAGTTATCTATCCAGTACATTTCTCTGTGGTTGGTCGCTCTGTCTGTGGGATTGATGGGATTTATAGCAGCTGTTTGAGATTCCACAGATCGGGCATCTCGCAGTGAAAGCTCAATCAGTTGCTATAAATCCTCTGTGCCTCAGACAGAGACCGCAGCCAAAAGACACAATCATGACATCAAACTGTGCAGAAACCTTCTGCCCAGGAGGCAAAATATCCCCTCTTACCACCCAGGGGGAAGGAGCTCAGCCCGCACACAGGAGATGAAGTCGGCCAGGAAGGAGAGGCAAGGGAAGGTGGCCTGCAGCTGCCGATAGTCTAGGAAGTGCAGGCCCCGGGCTCCCGGTCAGCAGGTTGTACAGCAGGGTCAGGGAGCTGGGAGGCATCCTGCAGCTGGAGCCGCTGAGGAGTGGAGGAGCTGTCATACTCCTTCCTCCTCAAAGAAGCGGCTGCAGGAACACAGCCGGAAGGAAGCTCCCCGCCGCCGGAAACACCTCTGCGGCTGCTGTACAGCTCCCCGGCTGTGCCCGGCCGGCGGCAGCATAAAGACTTAAAGGTTCCGCAGGCGACCTCTTAAAGGTAAAGAGCGCCGCAACGGCCCAATTTCCCTTCAGCCCACCGGGAAAACTCCAGATATGCCCTATGGCCAGTCCGGGCCTGCCCAATACCTCCGTGTAGATAGTACCGGGGGTCCTCTCCCTCGTGGTGAGGAAGCAGGCAGACCGCTGCATCTGGCAGGGTGCTGCGGCTGATAAACAAGCCGCAGCAGCCGGTTGCCGACTGCAAAGATGAACTCTGGCCGAATCCTCAGGCCCGGCGTTCTCATGGTGGACTGGAGTATCCCCTGGAGTATGGTCGCTCCACTCTGGGGACCCCCCTTTCTCTCTAGGGCCCAGACTTCTTGCGTCAGGTTCCCTCTTTCAGGATCTCCTCAAGATCCCTTCTTCTTCCCTCCGGATCAGCTTGAAACCAGCCTGGTGAACATTAGCCAAAGACCTACTTGATCCCCCTAGAGGTGAATATATCCCCTCCAGGGTAACCTCCCACCACTCAACTAATTTGGGAGTGCTGGGAATGGGTGCCACCCACCATCCTAGGGTCCACTTGCAGCTGGGGCAGTTACACCTCTTTTACGGATGCAATACCCCTCTGTGACGCCTGACCATGCGGGGCGCCACACGTAATTTGAGCTAGTACAGCCATGAGTCTTCTTGGGAATGATGCAACAAGTTTATCATACCTGGATTTGGGGATCCTCTGCCATTTTTTTGTGCAGATCCACTACAGTTCCGTCAGGTTGGATGGTGAACGTTGGTGGACAGCCATTTTCAGGTATCTCCAAAGATGCTCAATTGCGTATAGGTCATGGCTCTAGCTGGGCCAATCCATAATGGTCGCAGAGTTGTTCTGAAGGCACTCCTTTGCTATTTTAGTTGTGTGCTTAAGGTTATTGTCTTGTTGGAAGGTGAACCTTTGTCCAAGTCTGAAGTCCAGAGCACTCTGGAAGAAGTTTTCATCCAGGATATCTCTGTACATGGCCGCATTCATGCTTCCTTCAATCTTATTTTTCATCATGTGCTTTTTTTTGCAAACTCTATGTGGACATATGTCTTGCACTGAGGAGAGGCTTCCGTCGGGCCACTCTGCCATAAAGGGCCAACAGATGGAGGGCTGCAGTGATAGTTGACTTTGTGGAACTTTCTCCCATCTCCCTCATGCATCTCTGGAGCTCAACCACAGTGATCTTGGGGTTCTTATTTACCTTTCTCACCAAGGCTCTTCTCCCAAGATTGCTCAGTTTGGCTAAATGGACAGGTCTTGGAAGTTCTATCTTCGTCTCATCAGACCAAAGAATCTTATTTCTCATAGTCTGCGAGTTCTTCATGTATTTTTTTGCAAACTCTATGTGGGCATATGTCTTGCACTGAGGAGAGGCTTTTGACGGGCCACTCTGCCATAAAGGCCCGACAGGTGGAGGGCTGCAGTGATAGTTGACTTTGTGGAACTTTCTCCCATCTCACTCTTGCATGTATGGAGCTCAGACACAGTGATCTTTCGGTTCTTCCCACGATTGCTCAATTTGGCTGGATGGACTGGTCTTAGAAGACTTCTGGTGGACCCAAACGTCTTTGATTTAAGCATTATGGAGGCCATTGGGCTCTTAAGAAAATTGAGTACTGCAGAAATTCTTTTGTAACCTTGGCCAGATATGTGTCTTGACACAATTCTGTGTCTGAGCTCCTTGGGCAGTTCCTTTGACCTCATGATTCATATTTGGTCTGACATGCACTGTGTGCTGTGACGTCCTATCAGTTTAATTAAACATAGCTGGAATCCAGTGAAGGATAAAGGATCACATGGAAATAGAGGATCACATGGAAAAGGACAGAATGTGACTTAAATATAAGTGTCTGCGCAAAATGTCTGATTACATATGACCATGAGATTTTTCAGTCTTTCTTTTTTAAGAAATTTGCAAAAATTTCTGGTTTTTTTCAGTCAAGGTGGGGGTGCAGAGTGTACATTAAAGAGAAAAAAATTAATTTTTTTGAATTTGCCAAATGGCTTCAATGAAACAAAGAGTGAAACATTTAAAGGGGTCTGAATACTTTCTGTAACCGCTGTACCTGTAAAATATGGATGCCACTGGAATGGTCCTTGTGGCATCTTTTTTTTTTTTACACCCATAGACTTGCATTGGCCAGTCTCGACTGATATTCATGACCACTCGCAGCATGCTACAATTCTTTCACTAAGGCCAAAAACAGCTAAGGAGAAAATTGCAGATCAGCACTGTGTAATTGAATAACATTGGTGTGAGTGCAATCTGATTTTTTAGCAGCATATTTATTTATACACAGATGTGCATGAACCCTAAGGTTGCAAATATTTGAACAATAAAGTGTGGCGCCCCACTGGTCAGTGCACCACAGTAGGGGTACTGCACCCACAACAGAGTGTGCAGTATTTCTGTCATTGGGGAGTGCAACGTGAACCTGAGGCTCTTATCCTGCATCCACACACTCTAGAGCAGGGGACTACAGGGTTAAATCCTTTGCTGAGAGACCCAGTCCCGGTGGGAGGAGTTTCAGGCCAGAGCAGAGTGGGAGAGCGAGAAACACACAGAAAGAATCAGAATGTCTGTGGAGAGAGACAGAGAAGGACCCTTCAGGGGACACCACAGAAGGAGCGGTGACCCAGACAGAAGGAGGAGACCCAGTGCCGGACCTGCTACAGTCCAGGGGAATCCTAGTCCACCAATGGAGTGCCGGCTCCGAGTCACGGTACAGGTGAGTTCACCCCTGAGCTGTCTACACTGGCCAGTCGAGAGGTTGAATTATCAGCCCCGACCTCCCATCCAGAACATGCAGCCCCGCCAGAAGCACAAGACCGGGTTGAACCCCTTAGAGAGAGAAAGAAGGGTACCTCATATCACCCAACGGGCCTGGTAGACAAGCAGGTTGTGCAGGGCAGCGCAAGGAAGTAAGGAGGCGCAAGGAATATAATGGGACAGAGAAATAAAGCAGAAGGTACTCGCTGGGGGCCTGAAAGAGACGTTATTCTCCTCAGTGACTATCCGGCGAGCCACCCGCTAAAGACTGTGTAATTGTGAACCTGATTCGTGCACTTTTACGAGTAAACACCCGTACAGAATCCATAAGCCTCCAATGTCTTATTCCAGCAAGCTAACCCACAGAGCTGCTACCACAACCAGCACAGCAGGACTCAGCTCCACCTGCAGGGAGCTGCAACATCCCAGCTGCAATACCATCATCTCTGGAGGTCTCAAGCGGTGCTGGTGCCCATCACCAGAATCTGCAGGTGGCGTCACAACAAACTTTTAAACTCTTTATTACCATTCAACTCCTTTACCAGTTGACCACAGGTCTGGGCAGGCCACCAGTTACATCCCAACCACAGCAGGGCCCAGACAACTGAGTCCCCATAAGACCCTGGGTAAGTCAAAAGCATCTATTATTTTATAATGTATTACTTTAAAAAATGCACATCCAAAAAACAAAAACAAATATGAAACGATTGATCGTTCAGTGCACATTCGTTCTCGGCAGCACTGGTCCTGTGTACACATGATGCCGCGCTGCTGAGACGTATGATCTTCTGGACAAACCAAAATCTTTCATTCAATAACGGAGCATTTTGCTTATTTGTCAGGTGATGTGGCAGACTATTTAGACTATATAGAGTGCACGAATATTATGGAACAAATGTTTATGATAATTGTTCAACATAAATTCACCTTAAAATTGGATAGATAAGACATTTTCTTTATAAACGTGACATACTGCACTTATAAATTATTAACTGGACCCAGACAAACAATGTTAATGGCTGTAATGATACAGAATATTGCAGATTGCTGCGTCCAGGCAATGAAATTGAATCTGCATGCGCAGCTGAATTCGGCAAATCAATGACAACCTAAAACAAAGCTTGGGATTATTCTTTTGTTTTCAGATTGTTTATGATTCAGTATGTTCTTTGAAGCCGATCTTTTCATATATTAATTCATGGTCGTTAAATAGTACTTTGAAACATAATGATTGTTATTGCTACGCGGTTGAATCTGTCTTTTTGGATTGACTACAGTTTAGTACAGACCCCTCCAGCTATAAAGGGATTACATTTCCACATTCCCATTTTTTTTTTTTTTTGGGAGGGGGGGTGGATTTAGCTTTAATTCCACTGAATTTCTAGTGTAATTTATAGATCTAAGACTACGGTGCTAGCGTTTTTCTGTTACAACTTGCTGTTTAACAGGTAGAACACTTGGTGTTGCTTTTTGCCTCAGGTCAGTCTGCAGTAAAAATCTATAAAGGGTGATGACTTCAGACTCACTTTATGGCCTTAGTTAACTTGCTCCTGTGGAAGTGACTGCACTGAAAAAGAAATAATGTCTTTTCTGTATCTTATGCTTTCATT
>JARQOC010000005.1:222034866-222120766 GCA_033576535.1 Allobates femoralis | reverse complement strand
GCCCCAGAGGTATATAGCAGCCCCAGTGGTAGTATACAGTGCCCCAGAGGTATATAGCAGCCCCAGTGGTAGTATACAGGGCCCCAGAGGTATATAGCAGCCCCAGTGGTAGTATACAGTGCCCCAGAGGTATATAGCAGCCCCAGCGGTAGTATACAGGCAGCCCCAGTAATGCAGGCCCCCCCCAGCGTCTCTCCGGTCACCTGTAAAGCAAGCTATACTTATCAGTGTCCCGCTCGCACCCGCCGCTGCCGACATCCACGATCCTCCATCTTCATGCGACTCCTCTTCCTGTTTCCTGTGCGCGTCGCCTGGAATGACGTCATTGCCGGCGACGCGCACAGAAACAGGAAGAGGAGTCGCATGAAGATGGAGGATCGTGGATGTCGGCAGCGGCGGGTGCGAGCGGGACACTGATAAGTATAGCTTGCTTTACAGGTGACCGGAGAGACCCTGGGGGGGCCCTGCATTACTGGGGATGCGGGGGCTGCTGTATACCGATGTATACATCAGTATGTACCGATGTATACATCGGTATACAGCACTGACTCGCGTATAAGCCGAGGGGGGTACTTTTCAGCCCAATTTTTGGGCTGAAAAACTCGGCTTATACGCGAGTATATACGGTAATAATATTTTAATAAAATAGTCATCATTCATCAGATTCATCACATGTGAAATTTTTACAAAGGTTTTATTTGCTGCAAACATGAGTATATATGGCTTTAGTTGTCAACTGAAATAAGAGGAAAGAGTTGTCAACTGATCCTTGCTACTACAACAGTGTAGAAAGGATTAATCCCAAAAACCTTTTTCAAAACCCTCTGGATGCTAAATGACATCATAATAAACTTTTCATCATGGTGCCTAATGGGTTTCCTTGCTGATTGCTTGCTTAAACTGATTGATTACTTAAAGAGCAGCCAAGCAAACAGGGTCAACACAGACCTATGTTACATTACTGATCAGGACTGGCATGTATAAAGAATGAGTCAACATTTCCTCTCCTTTCAAATATATTCTCTGTTCAAAAAATAAAGGAAACAATAAAATACCACATCCCAGATCTCAATGAACAAAATATTCCAGTTGCAAATCTTTATTCATTACTAGTGATGAGCGAGTACTAAAATGCTCGGATGCTCGAAGCTCGGGCCGAGCATCCCGAGATACTCGTGTACTCGGCCCGAGTAACGAGCCCAATGTTATCCTATGGGAGACACGAGTATTTTTATGAAATGACTGCCAGCAGCATGGAAAAACCCTAAAAATGTCACAAAAGTCTCAGAAGAGTGCTGAAATGACATGGCAACACCATGGGGAAGACCCCTGGAATCATTTCTCACTCAAAAGTCACAGCTGTGAACAATCTTGTCCGAGTTTCACGCCAATTTTACGGAGTCACCAGAAAACCTTCCAAAATGATACCAAAATGAATATTTAGGGTGGAAATGTTAAGGGCACATACCCAATAGTGGGATACAGCTGGTGTATGTTACTTTTTGTGATTACATGAAAGATTTTACGTGAAAACATTGTGCGGCACTCCGATGTCCCTGAGAAGAGACGTACATGAAGCCCTGTCTTGAAATAATGTGCCCATTTTGAGGAACTGGGTCTATTGTAGTATTTTCCTTTGCCAGGGCAGTCCAAAATTTGGAGGTTCACCAATGCCCCTGGATAGAGACGTGCATGAGGGCCTGTAAACCTGAAGTGGGTGTATAGTAGTATAGCCCTTTGGCCAGGGCAGCCAAAAATTGGGAGGTTCAACAATGACCCATGCATACAGACATGTAGTAGGGCCTGTAACCCTCAAGTGGGTGTATTGTAGTATAGCCCTTTGGCAGGGCAGCCAAAAATTGGGAGGCTCCACATTGTCCCAGGATAGAGATGTGCAGGAGGGCCTGTAACCCTCAAGTGGGTGTATTGTAGTATAACCCTTTGGCAGGGCAGCCAAAAATTGGGAGGCTCCACATTGTCCCTGGATAGAGACGTGCAGGAGGGCCTGTAAACCTCAAGTGGGTGCATTGTAGTATTGCCCTTTGGCAGGGCAGCCAAAAATTGGGAGGTTCAACAATGATCCATGCCTACAGACATGTAGTAGGGCCTGTAACCCTCAAGTGGGTGTATTGTAGTATTGCCCTTTGGCAGGGCAGCCAAAAATTGGGAGGTTCAACAATGACCCTGGATACAGACATGCAGGAGGCCCTGTAAACCTCAAGTGGGTGTATTCTAGTATTGCCCTTTGGCAGGGCAGCCAAAAATTGGGAGGTTCAACAATGACTCATGCATACAGACATGTAGTAGGGCCTGTAACCCTCAAGTGGGTGTATTGTAGTATAGGCCTTTGGCAGGGCAGCCAAAAATTGGGAGGTTCAACAATGACCCTGGATACAGACATGCAGGAGGGCCTGTAAACCTCAAGTGGGTGTATTGTAGTATTGCCCTTTGGCAGGGCAGCCAAAAATTGGGAGGTTCAACAATGACCCTGGATACAGACATGCAGGAGGGCCTGTAAACCTCAAGTGGGTGTATTGTAGTATTGCCCTTTGGCAGGGCAGCCAAAAATTGGGAGGTTCAACAATGCCCCTGGATACAGACATGCAGGAGGGCCTGTAAACCTCAAGTGGGTGTATTGTAGTATTGCCCTTTGGCAGGGCAGCCAAAAATTGGGAGGCTCCACATTGTCCCTGGATAGAGACGTGCAGGAGGGCCGCAAAACATTTTTCCATTGAAAAGGAGCGGGTCTCCTGTCGTTGTAATGCCCATTCTAAAAGAATGGGCGAAAAAATTTACCACTGCGGGTATACCTCAAACAACAGCCTAACTATTGTAACGGTCATCATGGTGGCACATGAGGAGAAGGAGGAGCAGTCCAGCGATTAGCCAAAGTCCTGAAGTGTGTACCCATGGGTGAGTGGAGGTACATGGCAAATTCACATAACAAAATTTTAATTCAGTTGTCATTTGCTGGTGGTGTGGTGAAGTCTGGCCCAATCCAACCCTTGTTCATCTTGATCAGAGTCAGCCTGTCAGCATTTTCAGTTGACAGGCGGGTGCGTTTATCAGTAATGATTCCACCTGCAGCACTGAAAACACGCTCTGATAAAACTCTAGCGGCAGGGCAGGCCAGGACTTCCAAGGCGTAGAGAGCCAATTCATGCCACGTGTCCAGCTTGGAGACCCAATAATTGAAAGGCACAGAGGAATCTCGCAGTACAGTTGTTCAATCTGCAAGGTACTCCTTCAGCATCTGCCCAAACATAGCATTTCTGGTGGCACTACCCCGCACCTCAGGGGCTGTGGTACGTGAGGGGCTGAGAAAACTGTCCCACATCGTAAAGATAGTTCCCCTACCTCTGGCGGATTGGACTTGTGTCTCTCTCGGCCGTACGCCTTGGTTGTCCACCGAATCCTGACCTATGCCGCTAGCGTTTTGTGAGGGGAATGATTTGCCTACTTCCGTGACTATGGCCCTGTGGAACTGCTGCATTTTGGCTGACCTCTCCGCCTCAGGAATGAGAGACATAAAGTTCTCCTTGTAGCGTGGGTCTAACAGTGTTGCCAACCAGTACTGATTGTCGGCCAAGATGTTCTGAACGCGAGGGTCACGAGCCAGGCAGCTTACCATAAAGTCAGCCATGTGCGCCAGACTCTTAACAGCCATCACTTCAGTATCCAGACCAACACGATGACTGAACATGCTGTCCTCCTCCTCTTCCTCCTCCTCCTCATCTCCCCTGTCCTCTGGCCAGCCACGCTGAATCGAGGGAATGGCTGGTGTGCATGTCATATCCTCAATTTTTCCAGAGAGTTGCTCCATGTCTTCATCCTCCTCCTCCTCGTCATAGTCCTCCACTGCACGTTGTGATGAGATGAGGCTGGGCTGTGTGTTTTCACCCACACCCACTACTGTTTCTTGCTCCAAGTCATCGCGCTCGGCCTGCAATGCATCCTCTTTGATTTTCAGCAGAGACCATTTTAGAAGGCAGAGTAGTGGTATGGTGACGCTAATAATGGCGTCATCGCCGCTCACCATCTTGGTGGAGTCCTCAAAGTTTTGGAGGACGGTACATAGGTCCGACATCCATCTCCACTCCTCAGGTGTTATGTGTGGAGTTTGACCCATTTCCCGACGGCTTAGGTGATGCAGGTAGTCCACAACTGCCCTCTTCTGCTCACAAATCCTGACCAACATGTGCAGAGTTGAATTCCAACACGTGGGGACATCACACACCAGTCTGTGGGCCGAAGACGCAAACGGCGCTGAAAGCCGGCAAGGCCGGCTAAAGCAGCAGGTGACTTGTGAAAATGTGTAGACAGACGGCGAACTTTTACCAGCAGGTCAGACACCTCTGGGTATGACTTTACAAACCTCTGAACCACCAGGTTGAGCACATGGGCCACGCATGGAACATGCGTCAGCTGGCCTCGCCTCAAAGCTGCCACCAGGTTCCGGCCATTGTCACACACAACCTTTCCTGGCTTTAGGTTCAGTGGTGTGAGCCAGTGATCTGCCTGCTGTTTCAGAGCTGTCCACACCTCTTCTGCATTGTGGGGTTTGTCACCTATGCAGACTAGCTTCAGCACAGCCTGTTTCCGATTTCCAGAGGCAGTGCTGCAGTGCTTCCAGCTTGGGACTGGTGTGGAGGGTACAGTGGATGAGGATGCGCAGGAGGAGGAGGCTGAGGAGCATGACATTCCGGAGCTGTAGAGTGTCGGTGAATCCCTGACAGAGGTAGGGCCAGCTATCCTTGGTGTGGGAAGGACGTGTTCCGTCCCTCGCTCAGACTGGGTCCCAGCCTCCACAATATTAATCCAGTGTGCCGTCAAGGAGATGTAGCGGCCTTGCCCACAAGCACTTGTCCACGTGTCTGTTGTTAGGTGGACTTTGGCTGAAACAGCGTTGCTCAGGGCACGTGTGATGCTGTTGGACACGTGGTTATGCAATGCGGGGACGGCACATCTGGAGAAATAGTGGCGGCTGGGGACCGAGTAACGTGGGACAGCAGCCACCATCAGGTCGCGGAATGCTTCCGTCTCCACCAGCCGGAAAGGCAACATTTCTAGCGCTATGAGTCGCGAAATGTGATCATTCAGGACTGTGGCATGTGGGGCGTTGGCAGCGTATTTGCGCCTGCGTTCAAATGTTTGCTGAATAGATAATTGAACGCTGCGCTGGGACAAGGACGTGCTTCATGGTGGTGTAATTTGTGCGTGGGCAACTTCAGGTGCAGGGCCGGAGGCTTGTTCGCGGCCAGCATGGACAGGGGATTGGCTTGCATGCACAACAGGCAAAGACGTAGCAGTGACATCAGCAAGCACCGCTCCTCGACTCTGTTGTACTTCCCACAAAGTCGGGTGCTTGACTGACATGTGCCTGATCATGCTGGTGGTGGTCAGGCTGCTAGTTTTCGTACCCCTGCTGATACTGGCAAGGCAGGTGTGGCAAATGGCCTTTTTAGAGTCTTCTGGAGCCAACTTAAAAAACTCCCAGACTCGGGAAGACCGAACATTTGCACAGGCACCTTGAGTCGTGTTGTTGTTCCGGGGAATGGTTGCCTGCCTTCTGCCTGCGGACACGACCCTGCTTCGTACTGCCTGTTGGGATGCTACGCCTCCCTCCCCCTGTGCACTGCTGGCCTCGCTCTGTATATCCTCCTGCCATGTTGGGTCAGCTACTGGATCATCCACCACGTCGTCTTCCTCTTCCGCACCCTGATCCTCCTCCTGACTTCCTGGCAATTGTGTCTCATCATCGTCCACCCCTTGTTGAGACACTTTGCCAACGTTCCGTTCGTGAGAACGTGGCTGCTCAAATATTTGGGCATCTGTACATACCATCTCCTCATCACCCACTTCAAGAGGAGGTGGCGACAGGCCAGATTCTGCGAATGGATACGTGAACAGCTCTTCCGAGTGTCCTAGTGTGGGATCAGTAATGTCCGTGGACGTGTACTCGGCCTGGTGGTAGGAAGGAGAATCAGGTTGGGAAATGTGCGGTGCAGTATCACAGCTACTGACACTTGACCGTGTGGAAGACAGGGTGTTTGTGGAGGTGCCCATCTGACTTGAAGCATTATCCGCTATCCAAGTAACAACCTGTTGACACTGGTCTTGGTTCAAGAGCAGTGTACTGCTGCGGGCCCCAAGAATTTGGGACAGGACGTGCGAGCGAGGAGATGTGGCCCTTTGTTGTTGCGAAATTAGTGCTTGCACAGGAGATTAGGATTTTAGGCCCTAACCTGTATCAAGGTATGACGTACACCAGTCTGGTGACTGCTCAGATCACAGGAGATTAGGATTTTAGGCCCTAACCTGTATCAAGGTATTAAGTACACCAGTCTGGTGACTGTTCAGATCACAGGAGATTAGGATTTTAGGCCCTAACCTGTATCAAAGTATGACGTACACCAGTCTGGTGACTGTTCAGATCACAGGAGATTAGGATTTTAGGCCCTAACCTGTATGAAGGTATGATGTACACCAGTCTGGTGACTGTTCAGAACACAGGAGATTAGGATTTTAGTCCCTAACCTGTATCAAGGTATTAAGTACACCAGTCTGGTGAATGCAATGGTCACAGGAGAGTAGGATTTTAGTCCCTAACCTTTTTCAAGGTAGTACGTACACCAGTCTGGTGACTGTAATGGTCACAGGAGATTAGGATTTTAGGCCCTAACCTGTATCAAGGTATGACGTAGACCAGTCTGGTGAATGCAATGGTCACAGGAGATTAGGATTTTAGTCCCTAACCTGTATCAAGGTATGACATACACCAGTCTGGTGACTGTTCAGATCACAGGAGATTAGGATTTTAGGCCCTAACCTGTATCAAGGTATGACGTACACCAGTCTGGTGAATGCAATGGTCACAGGAGATGAGGATTTTAGTCCCTAACCTGTATCAAGGTAGTACGTACACCAGTCTGGTGATTCTAATGGTCACAGATTAGGATTTTAGTCCCTAACCTGTATCAAGGTATGACGTACACCAGTCTGGTGACTGCTCAGATCACAGGAGATTAGGATTTTAGTCCCTAACCTGTATCAAGGTATGACGTACACCAGTCTGGTGACTGCTCAGATCACAGGAGATTAAGATTTTAGGCCCTAAACTGTATCAAGGTATTAAGTACACCAGTCTGGTGACTGTTCAGATCACAGGAGATTAGGATTTTAGGCCCTAACCTGTATCAAGGTATGACGTACATCAGTCTGGTGACTGTTCAGATCACAGGAGATTAGGATTTTAGTCCCTAACCTGTATCAAGGTAGTACGTACACCAGTCTGGTGACTGTAATGGTCACAGGAGATTAGGATTTTAGTCCCTAACCTGTATCAAGGTATTAAGTACACCAGTCTGGTGAATGCAATGGTCACAGGAGAGTATGATTTTAGTCCCTAACCTGTATCAAGGTAGTACATACACCAGTCTGGTGACTGTAATGGTCACAGGAGATTAGGATTTTAGGCCCTAACCTGTATCAAGGTATGACGTACACCAGTCTGGTGAATGCAATGGTCACAGGAGATGAGGATTTTAGTCCCTAACCTGTATCAAGGTAGTACGTACACCAGTCTGGTGACTCTAATGGTCACAGGAGATGAGAATTTTAGTCCCTATGTCCTAACCTGGATCAAGCTAGTAAGTACAACAGTCTGGTGACTGTAATGGTCACAGAAAAGCTTGGACTCCGATCTGGATCACCCTGCCTATATCCTCCGAGATTAGTCCTGAGAAGGACTGTTGTGGTCAGCTCAGCAGCAGTTTGCAGCCCTGCTCCGGATCTACCTATGAGGGCCGCAAATCTGTCCCTAAGCAGCAGACACTGTCCCTACACTCACTGTCTGGATGCCTGTGTGCAGAGCACAGCGCAGCCGGGTCTTATAAAGGCTCGGTCACGCTGTGCAGGCCGGCCAATCACTGCAATGCCACAACTAACAGGGCTGTGGCATTGCAGTGGTCTGCCAGCCAATCCCTGCACGTGGGCTGGCTCTCAAAAGAGCGCAAACATGCAGAGATGACGACCACGAGCACAGCACGAGTATCGCGAGATTACTCGGTGCTCGCCGAGTAGCCCGAGTACAGTGATACTCGTGCGAGTACGGAGTAGTGGCGAGCATGCTCGCTCATCACTATTCATTACATATTGGAATGTGTTATGAACAATAAAATATAAAAATTATCAATGTAAATCAAAATTAATATTCCATGGAGGTCTGAATTTGGAATATTACTCAAAATCAAAGGGGTTAATGAAATTACAGGCTGATCAACTTCAGTGGAAGTGCCTCAAGACAAGGAAATGAGGCTCAGTAGTGCGTGTGGCCTCCATGTGCTTGTATGACCTCCATACAATGCCTGGGCATGCGACTGATGAGGCGGTGGATGTTCTCCTGAGAGATCTCCTCTCAGATCTGAACTAAAGCATCAGTCAACTCCTGGACAGTCTGTGGTGAAACGTGCCATTGGTGGATGGAACTAGACATGATGTCCCAGATGAGCTCGACTGGATTCAGGTCTGGGGAACGGAAGGCCAGTCTATATCATCAATGCCATCATCATGCAGAAACTGCTTGCACACTTCAGCCACATGAGGCCTAGCATTGTCATGCATCAGAAGGAACCCAGGACCCACTGCATCTGCATATGGTCTTGCCATAGTTCTGAGCATCTCATCCTTTTATCTAATGGCAGTCGGGGTACCTATGTCTAACACCTGTAGGGCTGTGCAGCCCTTCAAAGAAATGCTTCATAACACCATAACTGATACAGTGCCAAAGCGGTTGTTCTGGAAGATGTAGCAGACAGCAGAACATTCTCCATGGCGTCTCCAGACTGTGTCATTTCTGTCACGTGCTCAATGTGAACCTTTTTTACATCTATAAAAAGTACAATGTCAAATCTGCCGATCTGGGTGTTCTCTGCCAAATGGCAATCGCCCTGAATATTGTTGGGCTGTAAGCACAACACCCACTTGAGGACATTTGGACCTCATAGCACCCTCATGGTTTCTAACAATTTGAGCAGATACATTAGTAGCCTGCTGGAAGATATTTTGCAAGACTTTGACACGGCTCCTCCTGTTCTTCCTTGCACAAAGGAGGAGGTAGCAGTCCTGATGCTGGGTTGTTGCCCTCATAGAGTCCTTTCCACATCTCCTGGTGTGCTGGCCTGTCTCCTGTTATCTGTTCTATGCTCTGGATACTGTTCTGACAGATACAGCTGGAAGATCTGGTGAGTTCCATCCTTGCTTTACAATCTTGTCTTATATAACCTTGCAACAGCTCACATTGATGTGCCATCCTGGATGAGCTGCACCACCTGATTAATTTCTGTGGGTTGTAGACATTGCCTAATGTTTCCTCTAGGGGTGAGAGCAATGACAAAACCAGAACAACAGCCAAAAATGATGAGAAATGGTCAGTGGTAACCACCTGCAGAACCACTCCTTTATAGGAGGTGTCTTGCTAATTGCCGATCACTGTTGTCTGTTCCATTTGCACAATAGCAGAAGAAATGGATTCACAATCAGTGTGGCTTCATAACTGGACAGGTTGATTTCACAGAAGTGTGATTGACTTGGAGTTACATTGTGGTGTTTGTGTTCCCTTTAGTTTTTTGAGCAGTGTATATAACAACAATCACTGCATAACAACTACAGTGCTGCTTGAAAGTTTGTGAACCCATCAGACGTTTTTACATTTCTGCATAGATTTTACCTAAAAGTAGATCACATTTTCTTAAAGTAGATGAAGAAAACCAAATCAAGCAAATGAGTCAAATATTTTAGCCTTTCATTTTTAATCAAGAAAAGAATACAATCCTGCATGTCTGTGGGTGGCAATAGTATGTGAAACTTTAGGATTAGCAGATTATTTGAAGGTGAAATTAAAATCTGGTGTGTTCAGTCAATATGATGACTATCAGTTATGGGAGCGCAGCCTGTTTTATTTATAGAACAGGGATCTTTCAAAGAATGACTTTCACAGCATATGTTTCTGAAGGTGTATCAAGGAATCACTCTAAAACTATTTTTATTAGATACTTATTCTTTAAAAACAACTTTTGTGGAAAATTGTGACAACAGTGTACAAAAATAAAACTCTCACCCAACCCTACAGCAACACAAATATACAGTAGATGCCCACCAGACTGCACCTGGACCCAGATGTGGGAGGTCTCCTCCTTGTAAAATAAGGACCTGGCACCCCTTGTAACAAAGGAGAGGAGGTAGTTTATTTACCAGGACCCTGTTCCAAGGGACTCATCTAACTAGCAGACATTATTGGTTGGTCTGACCAGCGTACATTACCTTGTCAATTTGATTAGACCCTCATTGGGGCGGATAGACACCACTGACTGCATAGTTCTGGACACTGTGTACCCAAGCCACGAATATTGAAGCATTAGAAATCATGAAAAATCCCAGAGGTTTTATTGCAAGTCTTTTTATCAAGATCCATACATCTAAATTCCCTGGTAGGTTTCACCAGTCAGGACCAGGACACAGCCTGGAACCTTACTGTAATAGAAGAGGCCTGCATTACCTGCCTACAAAAAATCCTAATTTTTGGAGTGAAGTGACGAACAAATAATCTTGATGTGGCAGTGAAATCATACAGTAAACCTGGACAAATGTTTATTGTATACCGACCACCTGCATGTTGTTGTTATCAATATGCTTTAAACGATGTATGATATTGTTGAACCATATAACCCCTGATGAGCTAGCATAATTTGCTAGCGAAGCGCGTCAGTTTTTTCTTGCATTTCAATCAGAATATTAGATGGTTTTCCACTCATTGTTTTTACCCTCATGCTTGAATGAATCTAGATTCCTCGGAAGACGACAACTGACCTCTGACGCTTGACTACATATTGACACTATTTCAGGATAATAGATTGTACTGAGTGCATTGGAGGGTAACTGGTGGTTATCCACTGTATATTTGTGTTGCTGTGGAATTGGGTGAGGGTTTTGTTTTTGTACACTGTCGTCACGTTTTGCCACAAAAGTTGTTTTTAAAGAATAAGTATCTAATAAAAATCGTTTTAGAATAATTCATTTAGTGTTTATATTTGAATAGGGAATACACTGTTCATCTCCCCCTAGTTTAAAATGGAGGTGTATCAAGGTACAAAGAGGATTTCTGAGAACCATAGAAAATAAAGTTGTTGATTCTCACTAGCCTAAAAAAAGATTGCAAAACCATCGCTTAAGTATTTGTACTCTACCAATCCACAGTCCAACAGATTATGTACAAAGTCAGTTAATTCAACACCATTATCACCCTCCCAAAGAATGGTCAATCAACAAAGATCACTTAAAGAACAAAGCAAATAACAGTATGGGAGGACAAAAAAAGAACCCAAGGTAATTTCTAAGCAACTAAAGGCCCTCTCACATTAGCTAATGGTAAAGGGAACTTGACCCTTATAAATAACCCCAAGCCTCTGAATACCTGTCCCTGCACCCACCCAAATCATTTCCAACATTCCTCTTATGTTGGAAATGCTCCCTATAAAAGATGAAATCTAGCCTTTTATACTTACTCAGGGAGCAGAAGTCGCATTTTCAGTAAGTCTCACAGGGCATTCCCTGTGTGCTCCTAAGCCCTCCTGAGCCGCTCATTATGGGCATGATTAGAAATCCAAGTCCTCCTCGCCCTGCTGTATGGGCGTAATATCCAGTATGACGCAAATAGCGTCATATCCGTGCAGGATGACGTCGGTACACCCTTTAGGTGTACCACCGACCTCACCATGCGCATTGCGCATGCGCGGGTTTTGCTTTATGGTCGGGAGCACCGTAAAGCAAAGGCCGTGCATGCGCAATGCGTACAACAGCACCATGACCGAATGTGACGCAAATAGCGTCACACCGGCTTTTACGCCCATACAGCAGGGAGATGAGGACTTGGATTTCTTATCACGCCCATCAGGGCATGATAATGAGCGGCTTAGGAGCGCACAGGGAATGCCCTGTTAGACTTATTCAGGGAGCAGAAGTCGCACTTTCAGTAAGTATAAAAGGCTAGATTTCATCTTTTATAGGGAGCATTTACAACATAAGAGGAATGTTGGAAATGATTTGGGAGGGTGCAGGGACAGGTATTCAGAGGTTTGGGGGTGATTATGAGGGGTCAGGTTCCCTTTAATGTTTAAGAGACGACAATCAGGAAGACACTAAACAACGATGGTGTGCAAGGAAGGATTGCAAGGAGAAGCCTTGCCTGCTCTCCAAAAACAATGTTGCTATCTATGTACAATTTTCTAAAGATCACCTGGACAAGTCAAAAGGTCATTGCAACAATGCTTTATAGACAGATGAGGTGAAAATACAGCCTTTTGGTTTAATTGAGAAGTGTCATGTTTGGAGAAAGAAAATCAATACATTACAGAGTAAAAACTGCATG
Organism: Allobates femoralis; assembly: GCA_033576535.1. NCBI lineage: Eukaryota > Metazoa > Chordata > Amphibia > Anura > Aromobatidae > Allobates > Allobates femoralis. Next base: position 222,108,342 of record JARQOC010000005.1, on the reverse strand, counting down.
TCAACTGTGGAACACAGTGGTGGTAATATCATTGTTTGGGTGTATCTTTCTGCATCTAGTCCAGGACAGAGTGTTATTTTTGATAAAACACCAAAAGGAGAGAAAAAGGAGAGAATGTGTGCACACATCCAAAAATCACAAAAATAAATAATTTTAAACAAAATAAAATCACACATCTAAAAACTGTTTAAAATAAAAGCAGAGAACAATCTCACAATATTGTAGGTCAATTGAGACATGAAGCATCAATCGCATATAATATTGTGATTCTTCTGACAAACAAATGATAATAGTACAACACCATGAGTGGAAAATTACAGTGAGCTACGTGACTCAAAAATTACCCCTGACTAAGCAATAAGTGATAACTAGTGATGGGCGAACCCGCTGATATTCAGGTTTGGTGGATGCGCCTGGACTTTTTTCAAAGTCTGGGTTCAGGGTCAAACGTGATTTGAACTTGAGTCCGAACTCTGAACTCGATCTTGGGGAAGGGGGCTGTAAAAAGAAAGCAGATAGTGATTAAACAGCATCATCATACTTACCGGCGTTCAGGCGTATTGGCCTTGTACTTCCGGGCAGCTCATTAACTTCCTGTATATTCACTGCAGATGGGTCCAACAGCCAATCACAGATGCTGTCATAGAGAGTGGGTGTCTGTGATTGGCTGTTAGAGTAATCTGGAATCAGCCCATACATTCTAGCAGGGTAAATACTAGAATGTATGGGTTGGTTTCAGGTTACTCCAACAGCCTATCACTGCTGCCCATTCTCCGTGACATCATATGTGACTGGCTGACAAACCTAAAAAAGTAATTTTCCTAACAAATTCATTCAATACCATTTTGCAAAAATGAGTAAACCTCAATGAATGCGTTAGGAGGAAGCTAAAGTTCAGACCAGAAAAATCTGATTATCAAGCATTCAACCACAGGTAAGATTGGGCAGCACGGTGGCATCATCTGCAAGGAGTATGTACAGTGCCTACAAGTAGTATTCAACCCCCTGCAGATTTAGCTGGTTGACACATGCGGAATTAACTTGGCATTGTGACATTTGGACTGTAGATCAGCCTGGAAGCGGGAAATGCACTGCAGCCAAAATGATTTTTTTATTTATTTTTTTTTTTTAAGCGTTAAAAGTTAATTCAGAGGGTCATTTATTATTCAACCCCTCAAACCACCAGCATTCTGTTTAATCCCCCTAAAGTATTAAGAAGTAGTTCAGGCACAAAGAACAATGAGCTTCATATGTGTGGATTAATTATCTCTTTTGCCAGCCTTTTCTGACTATTTAAGACCCTCCCCAAACTTGTGAACAGCACTCATACATGGTCAACATGGGAAAGACAAAGGAGCATTCCAAGGCCATCAGAGACAAGATCGTGGAGGGTCACAAGGCTGGCAAGGGGTAAAAAACCCTTTCCAAGGAGTTGGGCCTACCTGTCTCCACTGTTGGGAGCATCATCCGGAAGTGGAAGGCTTATGGAACTACTGTTAGCCTTCCATGGCCTGGACAGCCTTTGAAAGTTTCCTCCCGTGCCGAGGCCAGGCTTCTCCGAAGAGTCAAGGCTAACCCAAGGACAACAAGGAAGGAGCTCCGGGAAGATCTCATGGCAGTGGGGACATTGGTTTCAGTCAATACCATAAGTAACGTACTCCACCGCAATGGTCTCCGTTCCAGACGAGCCCGTAGGGTACCTTTACTTTCAAAGCGTCATGTCAAGGCTCGTCTACAGTTTGCTCATGATCACTTGGAGGACTCTGAGACAGACTGGTTCAAGATTCTATGGTCTGATGAGTCCAAGATCTAGATCTTTGGTGCCAACCACACACGTGACGTTTGGAGACTGGATGGCACTGCATACGACCCCAAGAATACCATCCCTACAGTCAAGCATGGTGGTGGCAGCATCATGCTGTGGGGCTGTTTCTCAGCCAAGGGGCCTGGCCATCTGGTCCGCATCCATGGGAAGATGGATAGCACGGCCTACCTGGAGATTTTGGCCAAGAACCTCCGCTCCTCCATCAAGGATCTTAAGATGGGTCATAATTTCATCTTCCAACAAGACAACGACCCAAAGCACACAGCCAAGAAAACCAAGGCCTGGTTCAAGAGGGAAAAAATCAAGGTGATGGAGTGGCCTAGTCAGTCTCCTGACCTTAACCCAATTGAAAATTTGTGGAAGGAGCTCAAGATTTAAGTCCACATGAGACACTCAAAGAACCTAGATAACTTGGAGAAGATCTGCATGGAGGAGTGGGCCAAGATAACTCCAGAGACCTGTGCCGGCCTGATCAGGTCTTATAAAAGACGATTATTAGCTGTAATTGCAAACAAGGGTTATTCCACAAAATATTAAACCTAGGGGTTGAATAATAATTGACCCACACTTTTATGTTTAAAATTTATTAAAATTCAACTGAGCAACATAACTTTTTGGTTTGTAAGATTTATGCCTCTGTTAATAAATCCTACTCTCGTTTGCAGTTTGAAGGCTCTAACTTATTTGCATCTTATCAAACCACCTAAATCTGCAGGGGGTTGAATACTACTTGTAGGCACTGTATGTGCTCCCCATGTTTTGTGGGTTTCCTCCTGGTACTCTAGTTTCCTCCCACACTCCAAAGAAATACTTATAGGGAATTTAGATTTTGAGCCCCAATGGCAACACTGAATGATCACATCTATAAACCTTTGTAGAATTAATATCGCCCAATGGAGACACTAATAATCATGTCTGAGGCATTAAAAAAAATAGTTCAAGGGATCCTGTCAGGTCTCTTATGCCTTTCAACCCAGCAGCAAAATTTCCTGCCTGGCCAGCCCTGTCTAATGTTATTTACTAAAATAAACATTATGAGCTACACTGTTCCAATACTAAATAGGCCTTTGACTAGTCAATGTGGTGTTGGTTCCACGGTCGACCCGCTTTCCATGTTATCATGCCCCTGTGAACATGATAACATGATTTCCATTAGCAGATGTCTTCACCAACTCCTGGAAAAATCGTGCATGAATGCGTCACATTTCGTCAGCATTACTGTGCCTCTGAATCTGGGTGTTTGCATTCCAGCTTCAGAGAGGCGCAGTGCGAATGATCGGTAAAGTAGCGTCTGCCAAAATGAGAACAAGCTTTACTTATCAGTCAGAATATTGTAGCAAGTGATACAAATAAAAAATAAGGATGTAATAAGTTTAATGGATAGCTCAGGAATCTTTTTGCATGAGGCAAGACACAACTGAAACAAAGTTTATCTGTGAAAAAGGTCTGTATTGTAACACACATTGATTAAACAAACAAAGTTCAATGGAAAATCAAAGTTCATAAACATACAGTGAAAATATTAAATTAAGCTTTTTAGGAAAATTTCTCTTTAAAACCACACAGGATTAAAGGGCAACTCCGGGGAGATAAACTTTTTTTGTATTGTCCCTGCCTTTCTACATGATGAAGCTGAACTAGGCACTTAAGTTCTAGGATCTATAGATTACTTATAAATCAATAAAATCATATCTGCTCCTCAGCTCTCACCCCTCCCTTTGGGGACAGAGAAAGTTAGCCTCATGCTGCAGCAGTGACATGGGAACAGCATGGGGAAGACCCCTTTAAGCATTTCTGACTTCCAGGTCACTGCTGTGAACAATGTTGTCTGAGTATTACACCACTTTTACAGACTCTCAATAAAACATCCAAAAATGAAACCAAAATGGATTTTCCTGGGGAAAATATTAAGGTCTCATACTAATTTTTAATACTAATAATAATAATAATAATAATAATTTTAATTTATATAGCACCAATATATTCCACAGCGCTTCATAATTTAAAGTTCATGTTTAAACAATCCTAAGAAACAATTACAAAATACAATACATTAACAAAACAATACAATACTAAGCATAATATAATACAATAATTAGAGCAAAAAAAATGACACCCCTGCTCATAAGAGCTTACAATCTAACAGTGAGGAGGGGTTGACAAAGTACAGGTGCTTATTTAAAATGATGGTGTCAACTTGCGGAGATGGGGAACAGTTAGGAGCAGTATAGGTGGCCACCACCCATTATTTGTAATCACTTGAGACTGGTGGAATTGATATGTCTAAATGACTGAGTAGGGATCATGATAGGCCGCCCTAAAAAGATGTATTTTTAGGGATCGCCTGAAACTATCTGAGTTGTGGATACACCTAATTTCTTGGGGTAGAGCATTCTGAAGAATTTTTGAGACAATGTTGGTGTATTTTTTATTAATGTAATTGAAGACACATGGAGGAGGGACTCTTTAAATAATGTTCCCATTTTTAGGAATTGGGTCTCCCATCGTGTTGCCCTATGCAAGGCTGCCAAAAATTGGGAGGCACTCTGATGCTCCTTGGAAGGGATGTGGAGGAGGGCCGCCTCATAAAAACAACGTTCCCATTACAAAGGAGCAGGTCTCCTATACTTGTAATGCCCATGCACTAAGTATGAACTGAAACATTTACTCCTGGGGGGTATACATGAATATACTGTATAACGTTTTTTTTTGTTATGGGCATCATAAACACTCTTTAAAAATTATTATGTGGTTGTTGCATCATGGACCACGATCACCCTGGTAATATGGTGGTGGAGGATGAGGAGAAGGAGGAAGACTACAGCAAATAGCCAAAATCACAAAGCATATACACATGTGTGGGGGTGAAGAGGAGCATGGGAATATACCTCCCCAAAAAAGTCCCTGGCTTTGAGTTTATATTATGCTGCTATCATTTGGTGGTGTTGAAAAGTCTGGCCCACTCCAGCCCTTGTTCATTTTGATAAGAGTCAGCCTGTCAGCATTTTCAGTTGAGAGGTGGGTGCGCTGATCAGTAATAATTCCCCCTGCGGCACTAAAAACCCACTCTGACAAAACTCTAGCAGCATGGCAGGCCAGGGCTTCCAAGGTGTAGAGAGCAAGTTCATGCCACGTGTCCAGCTAGGATAACCAACAATTACAAGGCACAGAGCAATCACGGAGGACATTGGTACGGTCAGCAAGGTACTCCTTCAGCATCTTCCCAAACTTTGCAGTCCTTGTGAGAGTACCCCGCACCTCAGGGCCTGTGGCTCTCCTAGATCTTTGAGAGTGTTCCCTTGCCTCTACTGGATTGGAGTTGTGTCTCTCTTGCCTGTACTCCTTGGTTGTCCACCGAACTGTGACCTCTGCCGCCAGCATTTTGAGATGGGAATTTTTTTAATAATTCCGCAACAAGGGCCTTTTGGTACTGCCCCATTTTAGTAGACCTCTCTGCCACAGAAATAAGAGATATAAAGTTCCCCTTGTAGCGTAGCGTGGGTCTAAAAGTGTCATCAACCAGTAATTAGAGTCACCCAAGATTTTGATAATGCGAGTGTCATCGACAGGCAGCATAACATAAAGTCAGCCATGCGCGCCAGACTGGTAACAGGCAAGACGTCCGTGTACTCACCAAGAGGATGACTGACCATGCTCTCCTTCTCCTCCTCCTTCCTGTTCTCTGGCCATCCACACTGAACAGATGGTATGACAGTTGTGCAGGTAGAACCGTCTATAGCGCATGAAACTAGCTCCTGTTCTGCTTCCTCCTCCTCCTCATTGTCCCCCAATCTACATTACGATGAGATGAGGCTGGGCTGTGTGTAATTACCCTGTATGGCTCCATGCTCCATCTCATCGTGCTCTGCCTGTGATGCATCCTCTTTGATTTTGAGCAGAGAGCATTTCAGAAGACAGATAAGCTGGATGATGATGCTAATGATGGCGTCAATGCAGCTCACCATCTTGGTGGAGTCCTCAAAGTTTTGGTGGACGGTTCATATGTCGGATATCCATGTCCACTTCAGAAGTCTAATGTGTTGAGTCTGAATCGAATACTGATGGCTTTGTTGATGCTGGTAGTCAACAACTGCCTTCTTCTGCTCACAAATCCTGACCAACATCTTCAGTGTTGAATTCCAATGCGTAGGGACATCACACACCAGTCTGTAAGCCAGAAGCTGCAAATGCTGCTGAAACCTGGCAAGGGTGGCCGAAGCAGTAGGTGACTATCTAAAATGGGCACACAGGCAGCGTACTTTGACAAGCAGATCCAACAGCTTCGGGTAGGATTTAAGAAATCGCTGAACCATGGAGGTTGAGCACATGGGCCAGGCATGGGACATGTGTGAGCTCGCCTCGCCTCAGAGCCGCCACCAGGTTCCAGCCATTGTCACACACAACCATGCTTGGCTGCAGGTTCAGCGGTGTGAGCCACAGATCTGCCTGCTCTTTCAGAGCTGTCGACAACTCTTCAGCACTGTGCGGTTTGTCACCTACACATATTAGCTTTAGCACAGCCTGTTGCCGCTTGGCCGAAGCAGTGCTGTAGTGGTTCCAGCTTCTGACTGATGTGGAGACTGAAGAGGAGGCTGAGGAGGATGACGTACAGGAGCTGTAGAGTGTGGAGGAAACCCTGATTGAGTTAGGGCCTGCAATCCTTGGCATCAGGAGGAAGTATTCCGTCTCAAGGTCCGACTAGGTCCCGGCTTCCACTATGTTAAGCCAGTGTGCCATCAGCGAGATGTACCATCCCTGCCCACAAGCACTTGTCCACATGTCCATGGTTAGGTGGACTTTCCTAGAAACTGTGTTGTTAAGGGCACGGCTAATGTTTTTGGGACACGTGCTTGTGTAATGCGGGGACGTCACACCAGCAGAAATAGTGGTGGCTGGGGGCCGAGTAACAAGGGACGACTGCCGCCATCAGGTTGCAGAATGCTTCCGTCTCCACTAGCTAAAAGGTAACATTTCGAGCGCAAGCAATCGCGTAATGTGCTAATTGAATAGTGTGGCCTGTGGGGCGTTGGCTGCGTATTTGTGCTTGTGTTCCAAGGACTGGGGTATGGACAACTGAACGCTGTGCTAGCAGGAGGATGTGGTTGCTGATGATGGTATTTCTGATTGTGCAATGACAGGTGCAAGACAGGGGGCATATTTGTATGCACTATGGACAGGGGATTGCCTTGCACGCACAACAGTCGAAGAAGCAGTGGTGTCACCTGCAGACACTGCTCCTGGACCCTGGGGTTCAGCCCACAAAGTCAGGTGCTTTGCTGCCATGTGCCTGATCATGCTTGTGGTGGTCAGGCTGGTAGTTTGGCTACCCATGCTGATGCTGGCATGGCAGGTGGTGCAAATAGCCTTTTTGGAATTATCAGCAGAGTCCTTAAAAAACAGCCAGACTCAGGAAGACCTAAGAGTTGTACTGGCACCTTCGGTCGTGTTGGTTTTACGAGGAGCGGTTGCCTGCCTTCAGTCTGCAGCCACCACATTGCTTCTTCCTGTCTGTTGGAGTGCTACGCCTCCCTCCCCCTGTGCACAGCTGTCCTTGCTCTGCATGTCCTCCTGCCAGGTTTGGTCAGTTACTAAATCATCCACCACGTCGTCTTCCAATTCCGCACCCTGGTCCTCCGCCTGACTTTCTGGCAATTGTGTCTCATCATCGTCTTGTGACACTTTCCCGCTGTCGCCTTCATGCGACCGTGGCTGCTCAAATATTTGGGCATTGCTACATACAATCACCTCTTGCCCCTATTCAAGAGGAGTGGGCAAGAGGCCCGAATCTGTAAATGGAAAACTGAACAGCTCTTCAGAGTGTCCAAGTGTGGGATCAGTTTTGTCCGAGCACTCGGCATGGTGGGAGGAAGGAGACTCAGGGTGAGGAATATGCGGTCCAGACTCACAGCTACTGAGACTTGATTGTGTGGAAGACAGGGTGGTTGTGGTGGTGGCAAACTGACTTGAAGCATTATCCGCTATCCAACCAACAACCTTTTGACACTGCTCTGGTTTTAATAGTGGTGTGCTGCGGTCCCCTAGGAAGTGAGGCAGGAAGGTCGGGCGGGAAAATGTGGGTGTTTGTTGCAGCACAATTGTAGCTTGCCCACGGCCTCGGCCTCTGCATGCACCATCACATCCAGTTCCTCGTCCCTTGCCATCGGCCTTGCGCATTTTAAACGGAGGACAATCTGTTCAATGCTCACTAGAAATTGCTTGAATTAACAGCGCAGTTCTATGTGATCCATGTGATGGACAAAGGCTGGGGTCACATATAAGCCCTTGGTCCGTTTTTGGCTTCATTTTTGTCATTTTTTTTTTTTTCTAGGTCCAAAACTGACAGAAAAACGGATTGGATGTAATAAACACCCTGTCCGTTTTTTTCTGGACCTCAAAACATTGCTCTGTCCGTTTTTGAGCCAAAAACGTTGCTAGCAACGTTTTTGGCATCAGTTAAAAAACGCATGCGTTTTTTTAACATGGGGCCCTATGGGAAACGCATGCGTTAACGCATGGCATATATAGGCACCTGCGTTAACGCATGCGTTAACACATATGCGTTTTTAATGAAAAAATGACTAAGTCCAAAAATGTTCAGGAGTGCAGGAGGCTCAAAAAGCACCCTATAAAAAACGGATTGGTGATGAAAATCACTTCCAAAAACGGACTTCTATGTGTGACCCCAGCCAAACCAGAGTTTTAAGTAGCTGTTTTTTAACAGATGGATATATGTGTAATAGGCTACACCAGCCCCAGACGTGACTGGAATACAGCCTCTTGTGCTACACTGCAGTGTGCTATATACCCTGCCTGCCTGTATACAGCTAGATTAATCCTCAAAACGACTGCTATTTTGATGGATATTAGAAGCCTGCTACACCAGCCCCAGATGTGATGACTGGTATACAACCTCTTGTGCTACACCGCAGTGTGCTATATACCCTGCCTGCCTGTACACAACTAGATTAGTCCTCAGAAAGACTGTTTAGATGAATATAAGAAGCCAGCTACACCAGCCCCAGATGTGCCTGGAATACAGCATCTTGTGCTACACCACAGTGTGCTATATACCCTGCCTGCCTGTATACAGCTAGATTAATCCTCAACAGGACTGTTGTTTTTATGGATATTAGAAGCCTGCTACACTAGCCACAGATGTGGTGACTGTTATAAAGCCTCTTGTGCTACAACGTAGTGCGCTATATACCCTGCCTGCCTGTATACAGCTAGATTAGTCCTCGGAAGGACAGTTTAGATGGATATTAGAAGCCTGCTACACCAGCCTCACATGTGACTGGTATACAGCCTCTTGTGCTACACTGCAGTGTGCTGTATATCCTGCCTGCCTGTATACAGCTAGATTAGTCCTCAAAAGCATTGTTGTTTTGATGGACATTAGAAGCCTGGTACACCAGCCCCAGCTGTGATGACTGGTATACAGCCTCTTGTGCTACACTGCAGTGTGCTATATAGTCTGCCTATATACAGCTAGTTTAGTCCTCAAAAGGACTGTTGGTTTAAATGGATTATGTACTCTACCTACACTACCTAAAAGACACAAAATATGTCCCTAGATCAGCAGCACCTCTCCCTTCACTATCTGATAATGTGGAACAGTGACAAGCACAGCGCCGTCAGGTATTATATAGACCTGATGACGCTGTGCGGCTAGCCAATCGCTGTATTGCCACAACCAACATGGCTGTGGCATTACAGTGTGTGGCAGCCAATCCCTGCATGTGGGCTGGCTCTGTAAAGAGCACCAACATGCAGGGAGGGGGAGCCATACATGAGCCCGCTACTCGCTGAGCATCTCGAGAACTGTGAGGCTCGGGCCAGCACCAAGTACTGGCGAGCATGCTCCCTCATCCCTAATAATATACATGCTATGATCTTTTGCTGTACAATGATAACCGGGTACTCGCAGAATTTCAGGCTTATATCACAATCACTGAACATAATTGTTCGCCGGACAGCAGACAGCAGAGTCTTAAATGGCCTTGTTCTACCTGTCAGTTGTAGGTAGTATCAACTGTATAAAGAAAACAGGTGTATAGGTCGATTTAATTCACCCACTCTCGGTTAGAGGGGCAAAGAACAAAGAGATAGGGGGAAGGGGAGGGGGGAAGTAGATCAGAGGAGGTTCGGCAAAAGTACATGCTTAGAGTTGAGGAGGAAGGGAGAGGAGAAAGGGGAGAGAGCACTGGGAAACCATTAAACATTGGTTCTGTATAAACATATTATACCTTAAAAAATGGCGGGAATGATTAAAATTTTGAGCTGGAATGTCAGAGGTTTATCAGATAGAGGATTAAGGGCAACCATTTTACAAAATGTTATGGTCCATAAACCTTCAATAGTATGCCTTATGGAGACGCATTTAACACTGGAAAGATCCGCGATCCTAGCGAGAAGGTGGATCCAAAGGGCATACAATGCTACCTATTCTTCCCATGTGAGGGGGGTGTCAATATTGATACAGGCTGCATTACCTTTTGAAGAAGTGGAGGTCAAAGTGGACAAAGATGGTCAATATGCGTTTCTCGTGTGCAGAATATATGGTAAATTGCTATGTCTGACAGCAGTGTATTTTCCACCACCATACATGGGAGTAAAATTGCAGGAGATCATTGAATAAGGCTGGGGTCACAGTACCATTTTTCACATGCATTTTTGGAGACCTGCGTTTTCAAAAACGCATGTAAAAAACGCACCCATAGGCCCCCATGTTAAAAAACGCATGCCCTAATAGCCAAAAAGCATGTGTGACTGTCCCATGCGTTTTTGGAGCATATCCAAAAACGCATGCGTTTTTTAATAAGGGGCCTTATGGAAAACGCATGCAAAAACGCATGTACAATTAGTGCCATTCAAAAACGCATGCGTTTCCCATAGGAGCCCATGTTAAAAAAACGCATGCGTTTTTTAATAAGGGGCCTTATGGAAAACGCATGCAAAAACGCATGTACAATTAGTGCCATTCAAAAACGCATGCGTTTCCCATAGGAGCCCATGTTAAAAAAACGCATGCGTTTCCGGAAACGCATGCGTTTTTTTTAACATGGGCTCCTATGGGAAACGCATGCGTTTTTGAATGGCACTAATTGTACATGCGTTTTTGCATGTGTTTCCCATAGGAACCCATGTTATAAAAACGCATGCGTTTCCGGAAACGCATGCGTTTTTTTAACATGGGCTCCTATGGGAAACGCATGCGTTTTTAAATGGCACTAATTGTACATGCGTTTTTGCATGCGTTTCCCATAGGAACCCATGTTATAAAAACGCATGCGTTTTCTACAAAAACGCATGCGTTTTTCAAAACGCTCAAAAAAATACTACAAGCACTATTTTTATGTGCAGATTCAAAAACGCAGCCAAAAACGCAGGGAGCCATCAGAGACCTTAAAAAACTCATGCTGACATGAAAAACGCATGTAAAAAAGCATGCGTTTTTAAAAGGCACTAAAAAAACTGTGACCACAGCCTTAACCAGGCATTGGAATGGACTTCCTTTGATGTTAATAGGAGATGTTAATAATGTTATAAACACGGTGTCGGACAGGAGTAGTAAGCAACATGGGAAGCTGGAGGGAGATGCGGAGACGCCCTTTGCCAAACGTGAAAGAAATGGGTTTGATAGACTTGTGGAGAGTGAGAAATGTGAGAGTGAAGGGTTTCTCTTGTTATTCCTCATCCCATAACTCTGTCCCGAATAGACTTGTTGTTAGGAAATGGTCTGGTTGATACACTTGTTAAAAACAAAGAGTACTTACCTAGGTTGATATCTGACCACAATCCTTTGAAGGTAGAGCTACGGTTTGGTATGTGCAGGGTAGGAGGAGGAAAGGAGTGGAAAGTACACCAGGTATGGCTAGGAATGGTTAATATGCAAAAAATAGTGGGAGAGGTGGAGGACTTCTTACAAAATAAGGCTAGGGTCACACTTGGCTGCATTTTTTAAGGTTGTTTTTGACAGGCTAGGGTACAACTTGCGTTGTGGATGAGTTTTTCCCATGAGTTTTTCACACTTGTATTTTGTGAAAAACGCATGCAAAAACTCATCCATAGGCCCCAATACAAAAAACGCATGCCCCAGGACCAAAAAAGGATGGCTAAACTGCCATGAGTTTTTTCCATGAGTTTTTGGCTCAGCACCAAAAAATGCATCATGATGAGATTTTTGGTGCTTTTTCAAAAACGCATGCATTTTTATAACATAGGGCCCTATGGGAATCGCATGCGAATCCGCATGGCACTAAATGGTACCATGAGTTTTCGCATGAGTTTTTTAAGACTTGCTCCAGACCTAACAGCAAAAACGCAGGCCAAAAACGCAACTGTGACCCTAGCCTGCGTTTTTGGGCTGCGTTTTTGCTGTTAGGTCTGGAGCAGCCTTGAAAAACTCATGCGAAAACTCATGCAAAAACTCATGGTACCATTTAGTGCCATGCGGTTTCGCATGTGATTCCCATAGGGACCCATTTAACTAACCAGATCAGTTTTTTTTACTGCACCCACTGCAGTCACACCATTGCAGTCACACTTGAGTGCAGCATCAGTTTTTGGCATCAGATTTTGGACTGAGAAAAAAAAAAGTACACAAAATGATGCAAAAACCTGATCCAAGGCTCAAGTGTCACCCTAGCCTAATACGGGAAGCACATATGTGGGAATAGTTTGGGACACGATGGGGTCATTCCATGTCAAGTGATCCAAAAATGAATATTTTTTTTCCCTGACGTCCTCAGATTTTTTAAATTTTTTTTCTATATGAAGAACAACTTTAGTTAATTACAAAAAAAAAGTTTTGAATCTTTTTCTTTATCAGTTAATTTTTTACAGATTTTTAAAGTTTTAAAAAAGTGCGAATTTTGGCCTGGTATGGCTTTACATTTTCTATCATATCTCGGGCTAGAAATAAGATAGAGAAACAAAATAAACACCATTCTACTCAGAACTGTGCAGACTTTCACCAGATTTGTCACAAGAGGATCTTTGTTAATATTTTACCCATGTGATCACAAGCGCAAAACTTTAAAACGCATTTCCGAAAAATCGGCGCGCTTTAAATATTTCAAAAACTGACCATGTGTCTGCTATGCTCTTAGCCACATCTGTACCAAATTTCAAGTTGGGATCGCGATGGGATCATATTTTAAAATATTTTAATATTAATAGCGTCAATGGGTCATTCTATATCAAGTGATCTAAATATGAATTTTTTTTTTACCTGACGTCTTTAGATTTTTTTTATTCTTTTTCTTTATGAAGTACAACTTTAGTTAATTACAAATTAAAAGTTTAGAATTTTTTTCTTCATCAGTTAATTTTTTACAGATTTTTAAAGTTTAAAAAAAGGGTGAATTTTGGCCTGGTATGACTTTACATTTTTTTGTATCTCAGGCTAGAAATAAGATAATGAAGTGGGAGAGGCATCATTTTACTCAGAACGGTAACAGCTTTCATTTGATATGTTACAAGACTATGTTTCTTTATATTAAATTCAAACTATTGACGGGCAATTGTGAAAAAATAACTGATTATGTTCTTGGTTATATTTGTGCAGAGATTCAACTTGGGACCTGTCAAATTTATATATTTTTTATTTTATGGTTGTATGAGTTATCACAACTTATTGAATAAAACATTTATATGCAACAAAAAAGAAACACAAAAAAACAAATCCCATAAGTGCCAGGATAAATACATCTTAATCATCAGAACACAACGCTCAGCATTTTCAACTTGAATGTATTGAACAAACCAAAAGAAGAAAGGTGATCATATCCTCAAGTTTGATTAAACAAGATTAAAAGAACCAAAAATGTTAACCCCTATTTATACATATAAATTTGTTTTCTATTCTATCACTAAACATGTGATTTATGAAGTGTTTAATAACAATAGTACAGTAGTTAAATCATCGTTCTATAAATTATGAACTAATCAAACAATTAATAGTATGTTTTTAAAGTGGCATTTTATCAATTTGTCCCTTCTAGTGGGTGAAATGTAATCTTGTCCATAAACGCTTAGGGTGCTTTCACATCTGCGTTTTTCGTAATTCGCGGCAGATGCGGTGAAAAAACCGCATCTGCCGCGTTTGCCGCATAACGGTTCCACTTGCGGCACGGTTGCGGTTTTTTCCATAGGAAGTATAGGGGGACTTGCGGCAGATGTGGCAAGTGCGGTATTGCACTTGCGGCAGGTGCGGCAGAGAAAAAAACCGCAGTAAGCCGCGGTTTTTTTCTCTGCCGCACCTGCCGCAAGTGCAATACCGCACTTGCCGCATCTGCCGCAAGTCCCCCTATACTTCCTATGGAAAAAACCGCAACCGTGCCGCAAGTGGAACCGTTATGCGGCAAACGCGGCAGATGCGGTTTTTTCACCGCATCTGCCGCGAATTACGAAAAACGCTGATGTGAAAGGGCCCTTACTAGCAATCGCCATTTCCTTGTGTGTCAAAGAGTATGTCCGGCCTGTCACGGTGTTAAGCTCCGCCTGAGTTAATATCTGATTTTTGTGCACTTTTAAAATGTCTGGCTTTCTTGGATACACAAAGGATGGCGCTGGACCAGAAGGATGCAATAAAGTAAATTCTACTTCTTCATTTTCACAATCTTTGGAGAGTACAGTAGCCAGCCACCAGCGCCAATCATATTCATATTTTTTAAAAAGGATTGCAACAGTGTCTATGATAAAATGCTGTTTCTTGAGAAGTAGCAGCCATTGCTGTGTGGGAAAAATACAGTTAATATTAAGTAAGGAAGATAGGTAATAAAAATAAAGCTTTACAGTACACTTGAGATAGAACTGTATTACTATAAAGTGAGTTTTAGGGCTAGCGCGCACAGTTTTTTCTGTCTGCAGATACACGCTGCAGTTTTGGCAGCTTGTTTTTCTACCAAGTTTTTACCACATATGCGTTAGTTTTTTTAATCGCTAGTGAAAAAAATGGCAGCTTTTTTTATATAAATGATAAATGCTGCATTTATTGCAGCGATTAAAAAGTAGTTCAAGCAGTGATTTACTCACTCTTGAGTGTTTCCAAAAACACTGCATGTGGTGAACCCCATAGAAATCAATGGGGCTGTTTTTCTGAATGATGATCCCTAAGAATAGCACTGTGTGTATTGGCCCTTAATAATAAAAGCATTAAACTATTAATATATTTACTCACCCATATTTTAGTACACAGCCTTGATGGCTTTGTACAGACTATTGTTTGTTCAGGAGTGAAGATGTCCAGACATGTCAGGACATGAAAGGTCTGAACGAGCTGTCTTACTTCCTGAATGCAGTGGGTAGACACTTAAGATGATTGACAGAGCTGCTGGCCTATCATCTGCTCTGAATTCACTGTCTATCCCTGTGCTTTCTCAGGTTGAGCCCTAACAAAGCTTTTTCCTATATGTCCTCTCCTGCTTCTAAGCTGTAACATATCAAAATAATACAGTAATGTCTAAAAATAATGGATTTGATAAATATAGACCCCACGCTTTTAGACCACAGGTTGAACAGATCTGAATTCAAGATTTTTGAATTGACACTATAATAGTTAAATATTTTAAAATATGATCCCATCACGATCCCAACTTGAAATTTGGTACAGATGTGGCTAAGAGCATAAAAGACACATGGGCAGTTTTAGAAAATTTTTATTAAAACGTTTTTTCGGAAATGCGTTTCAAAATGTTGCGTTTGCGTTCGCATGGGTAAAAAATTAAAATTAACAAATATACTCTTGTGACATATCTGGTGAAAGCCTGGACAGTTCTGAATAGAATGGTGTTTATTTTGTTTCTCTATCTTATTTCTAGCCCAAGATAAAAAAATGTAAAGTCATACCAGGCCAAAATTCACCCTTTTTTTAAACTTTAAAAATCTGTAAAAAATTAACTGATGAAGAAAAAAATTCTAAACTTTTAATTTGTAATTAACTAAAGTAGTACTTCATAAAGGAAAAAAAATAAAAAAAATCTAAAGACGTCAGGTAAAAAAAAATATTCATATTTAGATCACTTGATATGGAATGACCCATTGACGCTATAATAATAATAATAATAATAAACTTTATTTGTATAGCGCCAACATATTCCGCAGCGCTTTACAATACAACGGTACATATAAGAAAAATATATGGTACAGAAACGTAATGCAGAACAGTAGTTACATACAAGAAACATAGAATCAACTTAGGAAATACAATAAAAAGGCAGAAAATGAAGGTGACCCTGCTCGAAGGAGCTTACAATCTAAGACGGGATGGGAACACAAAGTACAGGGGCTTATAACAATGAATATCTTACGTCTAAGTGACTACTGTTAGGGAGAAGGATAGGCCGCCCTGAAGAGGTGTGTTTTTAGGGAGCGTCTGAAGCTATGCAAGTTGTGGATGGTCCTAATTTCTTGGGGTAGAGCATTCCAGAGGTTTGGTGCAGCTCGAGAGAAGTCTTGAAGTCGGGAATGGGAGGTTCGGATTAATGCCGATGTTAGTCTGAGGTCACGTTCAGAGCGAAGGGGACGGGTGGGGTGGTAGACAGAGATGAGGGTAGAGAGGTAGGGAGGTGCCGCACCATGAATAGCTTTGTGGGTGACAACGAGCAATTTGAATTGGATTCTGTAGTGTACGGGCAGCCAATGTAGTGACTGGCACAGAGCAGAAACATCTGAGTAACGGTTTGCTAGATAGGTGATCCTGGCTGCTGCATTGAGGATAGACTGGAGAGGGGAAAGCTTACTGTGGGGGAGGGCCAGCTAATAAAGAATTACAGTAGTCAAGGCGGGAATGAATCAGGGCCACGGTGAGGGTTTTAGTTGTTTCCGTGGTGAGGAAAGGGCGAATTCTGGAGATATTTTTCAGGTGGAAGCGACAGGAGCGGGTGAGAGATTGTATATATGGGGTGAAGGAGAGATCAGTGTCCATCAAAACACCGAGACAGCGAGCCTGCTGACTGGGCGTTATCGTGGTGCCGCACACCGAGAGAGATGTCAGATTTAGGGAGGTTGGCAGAGGTTGGGAGCAGAAGAAGTTCAGTTTTGGAAAGGTTGAGTTTCAGATAGAGAGTGGACATGATATTGGAGACTGCGGTTAGACAGTCATTGGTGTTTTTTATTAGAGCAGGGGTAAGGTCAGGGGCTGAAGTGTATAGTTGTGTGTCATCAGCATAAAGATGGTACTGAAAGCCAAATCTGCTGATGGTCTGTCCGATCGGGGCTGTGTAGAGAGAGAAGAGGAGAGGGCCAAGGACTGAACCCTGAGGGACCCCAATAGTGAGAGGAAGAGGGGATGAAGTGGAGCCAGCGAATGATACACTGAAAGAGCGGTCAGAAAGATAGGAAGAGAGCCAGGAGAGAGCCGTGTCCTTGATGCCAATGGAGTGCAGCATAGAGAGTAGGAGCTGATGGTCGACAGTGTCAAAAGCCGCAGAGAGGTCAAGAAGGATAAGCAGAGAGTAGTCACCATTACGTTTTGCTGTCAGAAGGTCATTGGTCACTTTGATGAGGGCAGTTTCTGTAGAATGTAAGGGGCGGAAGCCAGACTGCAATGGGTCTAAAAGAGAGTGAGTGGCAAGGTAATGGGTGAGGCGAGAGTAGACCAGGCGTTCCAGGAGTTTAGAGATGAAGGGGAGATTGGAGACTGGTCTGTAGTTATTTGTGCAGGATGGGTCAAGAGATGTTTTCTTTAGTAGTGGAGTGATAATAGAGTGTTTGAAGGAGGAGGGGAAGATGCCAGTAGAGAGGGAGAGATTAAAGATTGTGGTTAAGTGACTGGTGACCACTGGAGAGAGGGTCTGTAGTAGGTGTGAGGGAATGGGGTCAGAGGTGCATGTAGTGGGACGTGAGGACGAGAGGAGCCTGGAGACTTCTTCTTCTGTTGCTGGGTCAAAAATGGAGAGTGAGCCAGAGGGGATGTGGGGACAAATGGGAGTAGAAACACTTGGAGGCTGGGAGCTGATTTCCTGACGGATGTTTTCTATTTTCTCTGTGAAGTAAGAGGCCAGATCATCAGCACAGAGGTCAGTGATAGGAGCCTGCACTTTCGGACTGAGGAGAGAGTGAAATATGTCAAAAAGTTTCTTTGAGTTGTTGGCTAGTGAGGAGATCAGGGTGGTGAAGTAGGTCTGTTTGGCGAGGTGAAGGGCAGAGTTGTAGGTTTTGAGCATGAATTTATAGTGGATAAAGTCTCCTGGTGAGCGAGTTTTCCTCCATAGGCGTTCGGCACTCCTCGAGCATCGCTGGAGGAATCGAGTTTGTGATGTGAGCCAGGGCTGTTTTACTCTGTGTTTGGAGGTTCTAAGGGTGAGGGGTGCTACTTGGTCCAGGGTACTTTTGAGAGTGTCATTGTAGTAATTCACAGCCAGATTGGGGCAGGAGAAGGAGGAGATTGGGGACAGTGATGAGAGAAGAGAGTCTGTGAATGTGTGAGGGTTGATGGCCTGTAGATTTCTGAATGTGTGATAGGTCGGACTATGCTGTGATGGGCGAGGGTTTGTGAGTGTGAAGGTGAGAATGTTGTGATCAGAGAGAGAAGGAGATGAGTTGTCTAAAAAGGAGGTAGAGCAGAGTCGGGTAAAGACCAGGTCAAGGGTGTTACCATCCTTATGTGTCTCAGAGGTTGAGAGTTGCGAGAGGCCAAGAGAAGTGGTTAGAGCTAGGAGCTGGGATGCAGATGTGGAGTTGAGGCTGTTTATGGGGATGTTAAAGTCTCCCAGGATGAGGGTTGGTAATTCTGAGGACATGAAGTGCGGCAGCCATGCGGAGAAGTCGTCGAGGAAGTGGGTGGTTGAACCTGGGGGGCGATACACCACCGCTACTCTGAGGGGGTGGGGTGGACGCTATTAATAGTAAAATATTTTAAAATATGATCCCATCGCGATCCCAACTTGAAATTTGGTACAGATGTGGCTAAGAGCAAAGCAGACACATGGGCAGTTTTTGAAATATTTAAAGCGCGCCGATTTTTCGGAAATACGTTTTAAAGTTTTGCGCTTGCGATCACATGGGTAAAATATTAACAAAGATCCTCTTGTGACATATCTGATGAAAGTCTGTATAGTTCTGAGTAGAATGGTGTTTATTTTGTCTCTCTATCTTATTCCTAGCCTTAGTTATGAGGAGAAACGTAAAGGCAGGCAACAGCGAAATTTGCACTTTTTCCGAACTTTGAAAATCATTTTTTTTTTAAATTAATTTTTTTTTAAATTTTTCTCTTCACATTTTGCATTGTCTGACATGCTATTATCAAATAACAAAATCTCAAAAGAATTAAAAATATAGAGGTAATAATCATTGGTTCACTTGACATGGAATGACCCGATGAAGATATCAGGGGACTGCTGTTCAGGGATATCTCCAGGTGTAAAAGTCAAAATAGGAAGGCAGAAACTGAGGCACTGGATGCACTGAGGAAGACGGAGGAGGAGCTGGTGACTGGACCCACTGCAGTTGGGCAGCAGAAAATGAGGAGAGCTCAAGATGAAGTAGATAAAGTACATCTGAGTTAGGCTGAGGTCACACATAGAAATCCGTTTTTGGAAGTGATTTCCATGACCAATCCGTTTTTTTTTTGGGTGCTTTTTGAGCCTCCTGCACCCCTCAACGTTTTAGGACTTAGTCATTTTTTGACCAAAATTCTTAAAAAAACAGATCCGTTTTTAAGGCACCCTAAAAAACGGATCCATTTTTCCATAGGGCCCATGTTAAAATTTATTTTTTTTTGAAAAACGGACCCCAAAAACGTTGCTAGCTGGAGGGAGATGCGGAGACACCCTTTGCCAAACATGTGAAAGAAATGGGTTTGATAGACTTGTGGAGAGTGAGAAATGTGAGAGTGAAGGGTTTCTCTTGTTATTCCTCATCCCATAACTCTGTCCCGAATAGACTTGTTGTTAGGAAATGGTCTGGTTGCTAGCAACGTTTTTGGCTCAAAAACATACATAGCAATGTTTTTAGGTGCAGAAAAAAACGGACAGGGTGTTTATTACATCTAATCCGTTTTTCTATCAGTTTTTGGACTTAGAAAAAAAAATGCCAAAAATGAAGCCAAAAACGGACCAAGGGCTTATGTGTGACCCTAGCCTAATGCTGATAAGAAAAGGCAATCAGGATACGTATATAGTCTGTTGGACCCGGATGGTAAGCTAGTTACAGAGACGAAAGAGTTGCTGAGAGTATTTGAAAGATTTTATGGGGACCAGTATACATCTAAGGCTGGGGTTACACATAGAAATCAGTTTTTGGAAGTGATTTCCATGACCAATCTGTTTTTTTGGGGGTGCTTTTTGAGCCTCCTGTACCTCGGAACGTTTTTGGACTTAGTCATTTTTTCACCAAAATTCTTGAAAAAACTGATCCGTTTTTCCATAGGGCCCATGTTAAAAAATTTTTTTTTTGAAAAACAGACCCCAAAAACGTTGCTAGCAATGTTTTTGGCCCAAAAACATGCCTAGCAATGTTTTTAGGTGCAGAAAAAAACGGATAGGGTGTTTATTACCTCTAATCCGTTTTTCTATCAGTTTTTGGACTTAGAAAAAAAAAATGCTAAAAATGAAGCCAAAAATGGACTAAGGGCTTATGTATGACCCCAGCCTAAATTGAGGACTTCTGCGGAAGAAATAGATCAGCTTTTGGTAAGGGCACAGTTGCCAAGAATTAGCAAGGAAGACAGGAACAGGTTAGCGGTACCCTTGACAGTAGAGGAATTAGAGGAGGCAGTGGAATCTATGGCAAATAATAAAGCCCCTTGGATCAGACGGGGTTCATGCCGAACAGATCGACAGCCATTAATTTAAGAAGACTATTTTTAAATGTCCAAATGGCTGCTGATAATATGGGGCATAATGTAATGATGTCATTAGATGCACATAAAGCCATTGACAGTATTGAGTGGGAATATCTCTGGCGGGTTCTGGAACAAATGGGCTTTGGTCCGGTCTTCATGGCATGGGTCAGGCTACTGTACTCCTCACCGATGGCCGGTATCAGAATAAATAGAGAGGTCGAACAGATTTAATTTGTCAAGGGGTACTAGACAGGGTTGCCCCCTCTCTCCGCTACTATTTGCCCTGGCCATTGAAACATTGGCTGCTATATTGACACTGACGGAATCGGTGAGGGGCTTTCGGTACGGATCGGCGGAGGAGAAGGTAGCGCTATATGTAGATGACATCTTGCTATTCCTACAAAGCCCACAAGCCTCGTTGCACAAGGCTATAGATATTATTAGCAGATTTGGAACACTGTCTGGCTTAAAAATTAATTGGGACAAATCACATCTTAAGGATGCAGACAAGTTGGATACACTGGATATTGAGCAGGCAGGTCCTGCACAGCTTAAACTGGTGCGGGAATTCAAATATCTGGGAATTAGGATAGCATTGCCAGTATCAGAATACCTAAGTCTAAATGTTTACCTGTTAGTGGAGAAACAAAAGGATAAGGCGATGACATGGAGCAGGTTGCGCCTTTCTGTGGTGGGTCGCACAAATTTAATCAAAATGGTATTAATGCCCAATTGTTGTACGTGTTACACAACTCTCTGATATGGATTCCTCAGCCAGTGTTTCAGCGAGTAACCTCAATATTTAGAGACTTGGTATGGGGCTTAAGCAGCCAAGGATTAAACTGGAGACCTTGCAAAGACCCAAGGAGGAGGCAGGTCTTGGCCTGCCGAACCCTTGGGTATATTTTTTGGCTGCACAATCTCAACATATCAGAGGGTGAGCACAGAAAGCAAAAAAAGGGACAATTCAGGCAGTACTAGAATCTAGTCTCAAAAGGAGCCCATTGGTAGAGGGTCTGGAAGCAGGACTCTTTGGGAAATTAGGCAAGACGCACCCAACTTGTGGCTTATTACAAAAATTATGGGCAAGGGTGAAGAAGATCAGGGGAATAGAAGGGATGACGATATACACTCCTATTTGGGCTAATGAGAATTTGAGTGAATTTTATAATTTGGGGGAAATTAAAGAATTGTTGAGTAGAGGAATTCACTATATGCACCAACTGGTGGAGAATCAGACCCTGAAAATGTTGGAGGCCCTGAAGGCAGAATTTCACCTCTCAGATAGAAATAGTTACCAATACATACAAGTCAAGGATGTGTTTGTCCAACAAAAGAAAAAAGGCAGATTACACATTCAGAGGGATGTAGTCCTCGAATATATTTGCATAGAAGGAAGTACAAGGGGTGTAATATCCACAACATATGCAGATCTGCTTCACACTTTCTTGCTGAAATATCCTATGATGGCAAAGGAGAAGTGGGAAGCAGATGTGGGAACCATAGATGACGATAAATGGGAATCCAGATTAGAATATATACCTAAATTGTCACTTAGTGAACCCGGGAGGATGTCCCAATTGCTGCTCATCCATTGAGCGTATAGATCACCAGAATTTTTGTTCAAGATAGGGGCACGAGCGGATTCCGAGTGCCCGAAATGTGAATCTGAGGCAGAGGGCATCCTGCATGTGATATAGGAATGCCCGAGACTTACGTCCTTTTGGGTGGTGTTTACAGCTCTGATTGAAGGGAGATATAAATGTAGATTCGGTGGTCTGCATACTGGGGTATGTGGAAGAACTTGCAGTGGATTCAATTGGGAAAACAGCTGTAGCGCGACTGCTATACATTGCCAGGAAATTGATAGCCAAATATTGGATAAGAGCAGCACCTCCCTCCAGACAGGAAAATATCAGACAGGTAGACTATGTGGTACAAATAGAGGAAAGAATATACTATTAAAGGAAAAATACCAAACTTCATGACAGACTTTTGGCCCCATGGAAGAATTGCACACAAATGGTGAGGAATGTATAATGGAGATCATATGGTTGAGAGATTGGTGGGAATGGTAAATGGGAAGTTGTAAAGAAATATGCTTAAGATACAGAACTATAATTATTGGATGTACAAAACGGGATGGGTTCATTACGTTTCTTGGAAAATTGAGAATTTTTGCAAAGACTCTGTTTATGAGAGTATTTTATTTTAATTAAAATTTATCTGACTAAAAAAATAAAGAAAACAGGTGGCACTCACCAAAATCACTTGACCCGTTGAAGCGGTAATCTGCAAAAAGGGGCGCCCGTCATACACTCTGCACTTCCTACCTCCCTGCATCGATGTAGACACTGATTCCTGAAGTTTATGGAATAAAGATCTTGCACGGCAGCATAATTTTCGTGAGTGCCACCTTTTTTCTTTTTAAATGATATGATGATGCATAATGTGTGTTGTAATGTACCAGGCTACATTGAAAGAAAAGATGCTACCATCACACCTTGGTAGATGTGCATTTCTTCTAAATACACAGTGCCTAAAATGAAACATGGTAGTAGCAGTATCCTTATAAGGGGCTGCATAAGTGCTCCTGATGTCAGGGAGCTATATGTCATCAATGGTATGAATTCACAGATGTAATGCTCTTGGTAGACATGAAACTTTCCAAATTAACAATAATCCGAAACACACACTGCCTTGTGAAAATATTTACCCACCCCCCTGCACTTAAATATTTTTTGCGTGTTTGTACCTCAAAACCTGGAATTTCAATCTATTTTTTTAGGGTTTGCATCAGTTCATGTAAAGAACATGCCTACAACTGTGACCATATGATTTTCTTTTTATTGTGAAGCAAACCACAAATAGGACGAAATAATTGAAAACTTCATTGTGCGTAGCTATTCACCTCCATAAAGTCAGCACTTTGTAAGGGCTCCTTTTGCAGCAAATATAGCTGCAAGTCACCTTGGATAAGTCTTTATGAGCTTTCCACATCTTGCCACTGAGATTTTTGCCCATTCCTCAAGACAAAACTGCTTCAGGTCCTTCAAGTTAGACGGTTTCCTCTGGTGCACAGCAGTCTGACAACAGATTAAGGTCTGGATTAAGGTTTGCACTTTGACTTGGCCACTTCAATACATTTACACATTTCCCCTTAAACCACTCGAGTGTTCCTTTAGCAGGATGCTTTGGGTCAATGTCTTGTGGAAGGTGAACCTCCATCCCAGTCTCAAATCACTTACAAACTTAAACAGATTTTGCTCAAGAATATCCCTATATTTTGCATTATCCATCTCACCCTCGACTAGGACCATTTTCCCTGTCCCTGCTGCCAAAAAACATCCCCACAGCATGATGCTGCCAGCCACATGTTTCACTGTGGGAATGGTGTTCTTGGGGTGATGAGCTGTGTTGGTTTGGCACCAGACATAGTCTTTACCTTGGTGGACAAAAAGCTTCATTTTGTTCTCATCTGACCACAGCACTAGGGATGAGCGAGTATACTCACCGAATAGAACGGTATTCTGGCTACTCTCTACTCCACGAGTTTCCTTGCAATTTCTTGTTAGGAGTAGTACACTCACTTTCACAGTGTATCTACATACACTGCAAAAGTGAAATAAAAGCTAATAAAAGGTGTTAAAAATAAAAAAAATAACATACTCACCTATCCAACGGCTGTCACGGGACCCGAAAAGAACACATCCACTGGCCTGCCACGACCTTATGTCTGATGGCCAATCAGATGGTCGGTAGCGATCAGGTGGTGTGTGATGTCACACACCACCTGATCGCTACCGACCAGCTGATTGGCCATCAGATGTTCTAACACATCTGCTGGCCTGCCAGGACCTTACGTCTGATGGCCAATCAGATGGCCAGTAGTGATCAGGTGGTTCTGGACCTCATTGAAATCAATGGCTGGCAACATGAAACACATAGAAAACACCTTCAAAAATGTCTAAAAGCTGCCAAACACACACAGACACACATAGATCATCTTACAAGTCTCCCTCTGCTTGCTTGCTTGATTGCTCCTTGGTCTGGTCTCCCTCTCACATACTTCTGGTCCCACCCATGAAGCTTCATGCATATTCACTTCACTGACTGTCAACAGCCAATCACAAACGCTCATGCTCTGTGAGTGTGTCTGTGATCTGCTGTTGCGATTAGACTGCATTTCCAAAATCTGGATGGTGTCTGTGCTTGGTTGTCATACACATTAGTGTATGACAACCAACATGGCATCACAGTGTGTAAAGAAAAAAAAATAATGGAAAAAAATTGCATAGGACATTTCGTCCTGCATATGCTAGTTTTGGACCGCGGTAACCCATGGAGGTGTGGATCCAGCAGCAGCTGCCTACTAAGTGATTAAACTGGTTGTGGGTTTACACAACTAGATCAGGTGAGCAGATTCCACTTTTTGATATATCCACTCTCCATATTTAGGAGATAAGACCCTATTGCACATTTTAGCTCATATTTTAAATTCCTAGCACTTTACATAGCTCTTCCAGTTGCCGTGTAGCGGTGGCAAACTGGATAATAATGGGTTAATGCCAGCTTTGTATTGCCAGCTGGCATTAAGCCCAAAATGCTTAATGTCAGGCCACTTTACACCCAGCCATTAAAAATTTCAAATAGTAAAGAAGACACCACACGGAGAGAAAGCATTTTATTAGAAATAAAAACACAAACACGTATCTGGACTCCATCCTTAAAGGGAACCTGTCACCTAATCTATGGCCCCTAACCCATCACTACCTGCCCCTACAGACCCTAACTAGCTCCCTAACCATCCCTGCCTGTCCTAATAGAGCTTTATAGAAGGTGAATAAAACACTTTATAAATTTACAGTTTCTGTGTCAGTGGGGCGTTCTTGTCTGCAAGGTGGTGTCCCCAGAGCCGCGCTCCCCCCGCCTCGCAGTGTTCATAGCGCCCTAATGGGCGGCATTATCCATTTGAAGAGCGGGAAGCCCATTCAAATCTTCCCTCCCCGCTCTTCATGACGCGAGGCCGGCAACTGCGTCATTTCCGGCCGCGCATGCGGCGGGAGAAGCAGACGCTGAGTCCCAGTGTCGCTAGGCAACGATCGGCGTCTTCGGAAGGTGAGTATCGGCGCTCCCCTCCCTCCCAAAACTACACATATATGTGTGTGTAATCCACATGTATATATGGATTACACACACATATATATATTAACTTTGATTAGGCATATTTCATATGTGTGTATATATATAGATGCACATATATATATATATATATAGTTAGATTATATATATATGTGTGTGTGCATGTGTGTATATATATATATATATATATATATATATATATATATATATATAAATTATATGCACACACACTATATATACATATACTCTATATATATATATATTACATACATATATATGTGTATATATAGTTAGAGTATATATA
The DNA here is from genome assembly GCA_033576535.1 of Allobates femoralis. Taxonomy (NCBI): domain Eukaryota; kingdom Metazoa; phylum Chordata; class Amphibia; order Anura; family Aromobatidae; genus Allobates; species Allobates femoralis. The sequence goes on along the minus strand of JARQOC010000005.1, from coordinate 222,082,284 downwards.
TATATTTGCATATATTTATTTGTGTGTGTATATATATATATACACATATAAATATATGCAAATATATATATATATATATATATACTCTATATATATATATGTGTGTGTGTGTATATATATATATATATGTGTGTGCATATATATATATAGATATATATATATATATATATATGCATATATACAGTATATATATTATGTATGCACATACACACACATACATATATATATATATATATATATATGTATACATCCGGTATATATATATAATCTAACTATATATATATATACATATATATATGTGTATATATATATATATAGTTAGATTATATATATATATATTTGCATATATATGTATGTGTGCATATATGTATAGTTACTCTATGTGGGTCACACTGTGAAGTGGGAAGTTTCACATGAGGTCAGAGAAACACATTGCTTTATCTGACCTCAGGTGACACAGACCATGAACTCGCCCCCTTCACTGCACGAGCCTTCAAGTATTAATTTTCAGGAATCTTCACTAACGGACGGACATCTAACAGAATCCTGGATGGGTATGTGGGAGTAATAAAGATGGAGTCAAAATATGTATTTGTGTTTTTTGTTGTAATAAAAAATATTTTCTCGGGGTTGTGTCTTCTTTACTACTAAATAGGGATTCATAATGGCCGTGTCTAACATTGGCGCGACATTATAAATCTCGGGCTTAGTGGCAGCTGCTAAAAGATAGGTGGCATTAACCCCTTATTACCCAGTCTGCCACCGCCACAGGGCAGCTGGAAGAGCTGGGTACAGCTCCAGAATATTGCGCTTCTATAAATGCAAAATTTTCTGGGGCGGCTGCGGGCTGCAATTCTCAGCGGGGGTGGCCCAGAACGCTTGGGCCTCCCTACGCTGGGGATTCCAGCCCTCAGCTGCCTAGTTGTACCTGGCTGGCAAAGAAAAATGCGGCGAAGCCCCACGCCGTTTTTTTTCTTGCCAGTCAGGTACACCTAGGTAGTTGGGGGTGGATGGCAGCTCCCAGCTGCCTAGTTGTACCTGGCTGGCAAAGAAAAATAAGGCGAAGCTCCACGACATTTTTTTTCTTGCCAGCCAGGTAGACCTAGACAGCTGTGGGCTGCCATCCAACCCCTACTACCTAGGTGTACCTGGCTGGCATGATCAAACGGCGTTAGGCTTCGCCACATTTTTCTTTGCCAGCCAGGTACAACTAGTCAGCTGGGGGTGGATGGCAGCTCCCAGCTGCCTAATTGTACCTGGCTGGCAAAGAAAAATAAGGCGAAGCTCCACGCCGTTTTTTTTCTTGCCAACCAGGTAGACCTAGACAGCTGTGGGCTGCCATCCAACCCCTACTACCTAGGTGTACCTGGCTGGCAAAGAAAAATGCGGCGAAGCCCCATGCAGTTTTTTTTTCTTGCCAGCCAGGTAGAACTAGGCAGCTGGGAGCTGCCATCCACCGCAGCTGACTAGTTGTACCTGGCTGGCAAAGAAAAATGTTTTTGATTATATATATATATATATATATATATATATATATATATATATATACTATACAAAAATAGGAGCAGCAGGGGATGCTGGTTATCCCGGGTGCAGAGCGACCTCCACAGTCCTCTATGTGACTCAGTATACATACAAATGTCGCAGCACTCCTTTGGAGATGTCCATAGATGTTTATTCCAGCTTGCAAAGGTATGTGTGTGTGCATATATATATCTGTGTGTGTGCATATATAAAATATATATATATATATATGCACACACATATATATATATATGTATATATATATATACATGCGCACATATATACGCAAATATATATATACTCTAACTATATATACACATATATATATATATATAGATTATATATATATATATATTTATGTGTGTGTGCGTGTATATATATATATATATATATATATATGTGTGCATATATAATATATATATATATATATATATATGCACACACACATATATATGTACACATATATATATATATATATGCAAATATATATATATATATAATCTAACTATATATATACACATATATATGTAAATATATATAGTTAGATTATATATATATATATATATATATATATATATATATATATATATATATATATATATATATACCCAGGGCCGTATTTGGAGTTTCTGCTGCCCTAGGCACTGTTAGCGGCCGCCCCCCCCCGTCACGGCCCCTCCCTCTGTTGCAGCCCCTCCCCCGTCAGGGCTCATCCCCCTGTTGCAGCTCCTCCTCCTGTCATGGCTCCTCCCCCCATTGCGGCCCCTCACCCTGTCACGGACAATCTTTCCCCTATTTGCGGCCATCCCCCCATGCTTCATGTAGCTTCTCCCCCCACATTTCATCATGTAGTACATATAAAAGGTTTGTCCAACCACACTACAGAGACCTACTGACAGGATGTTTACATTGTGAGTCCCAATGGGGACAGTGTTGATGATGTATGAAAAATGCTGTGGAGTTCATAGTGTAATATAAGGGCAAAAAATATTATTCTTAATATGATGTCACAATACCAGGATCTGAGGATCTTCTATTTCGAGGTCAGGGGCTCTCTGACGCCGTGCCGTTGCCTGTCTCGTTGTCGTCCTCTTTTGACACTGGAGTTCGGTGGACAAGAGAGCATTAACTGGTTAATAACAAGAAGTATGGAGTGTGTACTGAACCATAAACCCTCCCATACCATGTCCAGCAGACATTGTAGGATTACTATATGGATTTTATTATTAGGGTACGGACTCACTGGCGTGAAACTCGGATGAGTGCAATGTGTGATTAATTTTTTGCATTACACTCGGACCAATGTTAATCGGTATCTGAGAGCACACTGGCGAGTGTCGGATGCTTTTTCTCTGCCAGATTCAGGATGAGAAAAAAGTCGCAACATGCTGCGACAGTATGAGATTCACGTACAAGACTCGCCAATGCAAGTCTATGGGTCCGACAAAATCACGGACCGCACACGGACATCACACGAACCATCCGAGTCAGATGCGTTTTTTTCACTGATACATTATCATTCTGCAGCTGAGAACACTGTAAAATGTTCCTGTAAATGATTCTACAGTAATAGCTGCTGAAGAAAGAACAGATTGCACATGGATGTCATCTGAGAGAAATGTCGGACACTCGCACAGCAGTTGGATGCCAAACGAACCAAAAAACGGATGTCACTCATCCGACTCTCCTGGATGAAAAACAGACCGATTTTAAGGCGGCGGGAGACAGTGTGCCACCATGTCCTCAACTCTGTGCTGTGCACAGATAGTGTAGTATCATGCCGTCAGCTCCGTGCTGTGCACAGACAGTGTACCACCATATCCCCAGCTCTGTGCTGTGCACAGTGTACCACCATGTCCTCAGCTCTGTGCTGTGCACAGACAGTGTACCACAATGTCCCCAGCTCTGTGCTGTGCACAGTGTACCACCATGTCCTCAGCTCCGTGCTGTGCACAGACAGTGTACCACCATGTTCTCAGCTCTGTGCTGTGCACAGTGTACCACCATGTCCTCAGCTCCATGCTGTGCACAGACAGTGTACCACATGTCCTCAGCTCCGTGCTGTGCACAGTGTACCACCATGTCCTCAGCTCCGTGCTGTGCACAGACAGTGTACCACTATGTTCTCAGCTCTGTGCTGTGCACAGTGTACCACCATGTCCTCAGCTCCATGCTGTGCACAGACAGTGTACCACCATGTCCTCAGCTCCGTGCTGTGCACAGACAGTGTACCACCATGTCCTCAGCTCCGTGCTGTGCACAGACAATGTACCACCATGTTCTCAGCTCTGTGCTGTGCACAGTGTACCACCATGTCCTCAGCTCCATGCTGTGCACAGACAGTGTACCACCATGTCCTCAGCTCCGTGCTGTGCACAGACATTGTACCACCATGTCCTCAGCTCTGTGCTGTGCACAGTGTACCACCATGTCCTCAGCTCCATGCTGTGCACAGACAGTGTACCACCATGTCCTCAGCTCTGTGCTGTGCACAGTGTACCACCATGTCTTCAGCTCCATGCTGTGCACAGACAGTGTACCACCATGTCTTCAGCTCCGTGCTGTGCACAGTGTACCACCATGTCCTCAGCTCCGTGCTGTGCACAGTGTACCACCATGTCCTCTGCGCACCCCCTCCATGTCCTCTGCGCACCCCCTCCATGTCCTCTGCACACCCCCTCCATGTCCTCTGCGCACCCCCTCCATGTCCTCTGCGCACCCCCTCCATGTCGTCTGCACCACACTCCATGTCCTCTGCACCACACTCCATGTCCTCGGCACCACACTCCATGTCCCCTGCACCACATTCCATGTCCTCTGCACCACACTCCATGTCCTCTGCACCACACTCCATGTCCTCTGCACCCCCCTCCATGTCCCCTGCACACCCCTCCATGTCCTCTGCACACCCCTCCATGTCCTCTGCACCCCCCTCTCCATGTCCTCTGCGCCCCCCTCCATGTCCCCTGCACCCCCCTTCAGGTCCTCTGCACCCCTCTCCATGTACCTTGAATAGTCAGTCCCATTCTTCTTGCCGGGCAAAATGTAGCTCCGCCCACCCGAGTCACATGTGCGTGAAGTCATCTCAGGTCCTGGCTGTTCCACCAGGCAACTGTACACTATGATCCCGCCGGCCGCCGCCTGCAATCAATCATGCTGTCTGCAGCAGCGGCACCACCACCACCACTCCGGCTCCTCTTCTGGACTGCTAGTGAGGTGAGGTGGGTGGGTGCGATGACTGGGGGGGGGGGGGGCAACACGGTCTCCTCCGCAGTGGGCCCCTCCTCCACTCTTCCAGCTGACCTGTTAGCTGGCTGCTGCAGGCTGGGTGAGGTGGGCGGTCCGGATGATGACGGGGGGGTATGAGGAGGCGGGGCTTACTACGACCGGCCGAGATGGGGCTGGAAAAAAAAAAAGAAAAAAAAAGAAAACATGCTGAGACAACGCCCCCCTAAGAATGGTGTCGCCCTAGGCACGTGCCTACGAGTGCCTAATGGCAAATAGGGCCCTGTATATACCGGTGTATATATATATGTATGTGTGTGTGTGTGTGTGTGCATATATAATACATATATGTGCATATATATATATATATATATATATATATATATATATATATGCACACACATATATATATATATATATATATATATACACACAAATAAATATATGCAAATATATATATATACTCTAACTATATATACACATATGTATGTGTGTATATATATATATATATATATATAGTTAGAGTGTATATATATATATATATATATATACATATATATAGTGTGTGTGCATATATAATTTATATATATATATGTATATATACACATGCACACACACACATATATATAAATACACATGCACACACACATATATATATAATCTAACTATATATATATATGTGCATCTATATATATACACACATATGAAATATGCCTAATCAAAGTTAATATATATATATGTGTGTGTGTAATCCATATATACATGTGGATTACACACACATATATATGTGCAGTTTTGCGAGGGAGGGGGCCGCCGATACTCACCTTCCGAAGACGCCGATCGTTGCCTAGCGATGCTGGGACGCAGCGTCGGCTTCTCCCGCCGCACTGCGCATGCGCGGGCCGGAAATGACGCGGTCGCCGGCCTCGGTCATGAAGAGCGGGCGGGAAGATTTGAATGGGCTCCCCCGCTCTTCAAATGGATAATGCCGCCCATTAGGGCGTTATGAACACTGCGACGCGGGGGAAGCGCGGCTCTGGGGACACCACCTTGCAGACAAGAACGCCCCACTGACACAGAAACTGTAAGTTTATAAAGTGTTTTATTCACCTTCTATAAAGCCCTATTTGGACAGGCAGGGATGGTTAGGGAGCTAGTTAGGGTCTGTAGGGGCAGGTAGTGATAGGTTAGAGGCCATAGATTAGGTGACGGGTTCCCTTTAATTCTCCCTCATATCTATCCTCAATTCTCTGCAATGTTTAGGTAACCATGGTGGCCTTTAACCATTGCAGGTACCACGGTTAACTGAGCTGTCATAGGGCAGAACTGGAGCTGGCGGCTCACTCATTCAATGTTTGAAGGCTGCGATGACAGGATGCTGTGTTCTTCATTGCAGCCTGCAATCAAGAAGATGTTGCAGAGGATCGAGGATGGGTGTGAAAAAGTAATAAAGATGAAGTCCAGATACGTGTTTGTGTTTTTATTTCTAATAAAATGTTTTCTCACTGTGTTGTCTTCTTTAGCATTTACCAAGATAGAGAAAGACCCTGTATACACAAATGCCCACACCGAGATAATATAAAAAAATAACAACTTCATTACATACATACTAACAATACTAAAACACCAATTGAAAGCAGTTAAAACGTTTGTCGTGCATTCCCTCCCTATAGATCTTTAGTACTTACTTGAAATTCTTAATGGCCAGGTCTAACATTGGCCCCACATTAAGAATTTCAGGCTTAATGTCAGCATGGCAACTGGAAGAGGCGGGTAAAGCACCTGGAATTGGAGCATTGGAGAATGAATGCACCAATTTGCAGGATGCTATTCTATAGTGTGTGGGGGGACAATAATGATGGGCCCTCACCCTGCTGAAAATACCAGTCATCAGCTTCCTACTTTATCCTTGGTTGGCAATTAAAAATAGGGCAGAGCCCAACTCTTTTTTTTCCATTACACAGCAGGGAATTCCACTGTGACCACGCCATGTTGTTTGATGCTTTCTTGGAAGCATATTTTGATCCTGAAGTCAGCAAAGTCTATAAGAGTTCTAAAGTGCTGTGCCAATGTGTAATTCTTTTTATTACAGATTTGCTGAAGATTTGGGGACAGAAAAAAGAAATCTGAACGACATGTGCAAGGAAACAAAAAAGCAAAGTTGGTACAGCACTTTTGACCTGTCCTACACTTTGCTGGCCTCAGGATAGACATACGGATTTTGATGCAGATTCTCAATCTGCGTAAAAAAACATCAAACAACACACCATGGACACAGGGCTTAAGAGAGTCCACAGTTGTGATGAAAGATTCCTCTTGCCCCCTTCCACAGAGACCTCAAGGGCAGGGATGGCCAAATATAGTCCTAAAAAAGTGCATGTTTTCTGGATTTCCTTAGCAACGTACAGGTGCTAATTTCATCACCTGCAGAAATGATAAAGCCAGCAACTTGTGCAATGCTAAGGAAATCCTGAAAACATTCACTGTTTGGGGCCCTTGAGAACTGCACTTGTCCATCCTTGTTCTACTGGAGTGGGTGTAATGTCTTGCATATCCATACATCAGACCTTCAGGCCAGTTCACCAGTCTCTATAGGGCAGTATCAAAGCACAGGTTTGCAAAAACAGCCCAGCACACAAGAAGTGAACTCAAGAAACTTTACTTTGATATAGATTCAAAGTCTCAAACACAAACATCCATATACATAGTATTTAAATATCACAAAAGTCCCACATGGACCAGCAGCAGCATACAGGCTTTTAAAGTGGTGGAAGGTCATGAAAGGCAGAGTCCATTAAGGTCTTTCAGTTGGACCCCAAAGGGTGCATGCATTCCCAGTAGGGAAAAGTGCAAATGGTGCAAAATGTTGGAAGGGAAATATAACTTTACCAAAAATACAGGCCTTGGTCAAGGAAGAACTGAAAAAAACAACTCCAACAAGTCCTTCTCTAGCCAAAATGCCAAGTAAGGAATGGGTCACTATTTCATTGATCCACCAACATGCCTTTATGAAGGTCCACTAACATTGTCTCTGGCCATTTTCAGCCATGCCCTGGATGATTGTTGCAGTGTTTCCTGGTACTCTGCTGCTGGACAGTCTTGGGGGGCCACAGGGTATACTCCTCTAGGGGCATTTTCCGCCACCACCTGCCCCCCAGCACTCACCATCATGGCCACCGCTGGAGAGGACAATGGAGGATCTAGGAGACAACCATACCCTATAGGACAGACAGGACCAGTTTGGGGAACACCAACAGGCCCTCAGGGTTTGGGTGCATCTGGCTGGTCAACCATTACTACCTTCACATTACTAGCACTGCTATAACTATGTATTACACTACATTATTCCTATCACTACAAACAGTGCCATACATCATATCTTATGACACACTATTACATATTTCAATTTACTTAACACACTATATGTAATGAAAACATCTATGTCTTCATGGGGCACAGACCTGCAGGTTCCCCCTTTTACATACCTCCCTTCTTTAACCATAGTCATCCTCGGCCATGTTGGACTCTGACAGACATTGAAACATAAAATCATGCATAAAACCACATATAAAACATTACTTACCTCTGTATTCTTACTTCAGATCATCCTGACCACAGTCCCACTAGGTTGGAACCCAGAAATTTAAATTCTGAGTACTTATTTAACAAAGCAGCCCTTCTTTTCCAAGGGCAAAACAACAAAACCAAGGAGCCAGCAGGCACATTTGGTCAACCTCTTCCTCTCCCCTTTCTGGGTGACAATTTTGTACCATGTATTCACTGCCAAGGGGCATGAGTTAGGAGTGACAAAATGGGAACATGGGGCAATGGGGCAGTCCATGGGGCAAATGGGCACTTCATAGGGCAATGGGGCAGTACATGGGGCAAAGGGGCAGTCCTTAGCACAGGATATTTGGTGAAGAGTGTATAATACCTGCAATCCAACAAAGAGTGAGGAAACAAAATATTATGCTTATCCAGCCATGGTAAAAATTCATAACACTCCTCAATGTGTGAACAGTCCACACAAAGACCTCTTCAGGACAACAGGGCACTCCGCCCAACTGAAGCTCTTATGCCTCCAACTTAAAGTCCTTAATGGGGACCCATCTAGTCCCGACTTCTTCTTAAACAGAAAAAGTTTTGGTACCGTGTTAGCCAGTTGAGAAAATATTGAATGCTCTCAGTGGGAGAAACAAGATAACGATCATGTAGTTGTGATACCTTTTAATGGCTAACAAAAATAAAATAAGTGATGTTACAAGGCGAACTTTCGAGACGTCTTAGGTCCCTTCATCAGGCATGGTATGACAAAATATTGAAGGAAACTCAAAATATATACATGCACACTAGAATGAATGGACACTTAACCAAATAAACAAAAAAAGCCTGGACATTTATCTAAATAAAGAAAGCAGCCAGGAGAGGGTCCTTAATCAGCCAGGCTTAGTAATGTGTACATTTTTATGACACTAATTTATAAGAAAACATGGTGTTTTAAGACTTCAGTGTCTTTGAACAACATTGTTCAGATGTTATAATGAGCCATAAAACCATCGCTTTCATTTAAACCATCCTGGATAGAGTCAAATGTTCTAATGTTTCATCTTTAGATGCTTCAGAGCCAACATCCAGGCCTCCAAAACAGTGGCCTTAGGAATGGGTCCACTTTACAGTCAACACTGAAGACCTCCATGCTGCTGCACTGCTTCATCAAAATGGCACCAGCAAAAATTTGTCAATATGTTTCCCCACGTTCCCTTCCCACGGCCACAGACGGTGATCCCCGTCAAAGCCCACTCTCAGAGCTGTTCTCTTTTTTCTATGCTCTCAGTTGGGCAGCACCCTCACTTCACTGGGTCCCCCAAGCCTGTGCAACACTGGAATCACTCAGATCTGTGCCTTTCTCTTTCTTCAGGTCCACTCAAAGTAGCCCACATCTGTGATCACTGTCACCTCAAATAAGTTTCCTTTTTGTAGGTCATTGGTTCTTCAATTCTAGAGTACTATGCCACAGCAACACTCTTTTCTTCTTGTGATTCTAACACACTAATTGCTTCTTGCTGACTCACTTCCTTTCTTCTTAGGGACTCGCCCCTCCCATGAGCCCATCCAAACCTTAAGTTCATCTGTCCCTGCAATCAGCCTGGCCAGACCTTCACCTTTCATCTACATTCTAACACACAGCTTGTATTATAATATCTTATAATATACTTAAGTGGTGATACATCTGATTGCTCAATTTCTTCTATTTCGTCCATGTGTTGTTGCTCTTCCAACTCAATCAAGTCTTAGTCCGACAATTCACCTTCTACGAAATTCACCAACTCCGAAACATCCTCACTTTCCACTTCTAGCATCAAATCACGTGCAAGATTTACAGTTTTGCTATTAATTTGTTGTACTGCTTCCTCTTGGTCAAACCCTTCAAAGTTATTCACAAACCTTTTCAAACATTTCTTCCAAACACCTTGCATACATTTTTCAGTCACTTCACGCCACGCGCTGTCAATATTCTTCATGCAGTGAAGAATGTTGTAGTCTTTCCAAAATTCGCGAAGAGTCATCCTGACGTTCTCCGTTGCCGTTACCACCTTACCAAAAGTAATGCGCAAATAATGCACCTTAAACGCTGCTATGGCCCCTGATCCACAGGTTGCAGAATTGAAGTCATATTTTTGGGGAGATAAACAACTTTAACATCACGATGCAGGTCATCGATATGTTGGGGATGTCCTGGAGCATTATCAAGGAGAAGCAGAATCTTAAAATGGAACATTCTTTTCAAGGCAGTATTGTCTGGCAGCAGGAATAAAGCAGGTCAGAAACCAGTCTTCAAATAAAGTCTGAGTCATCCATGTCTTGTTGTTTGCCCGATAGATCACTGGCAGTGTGTGTTTGTTCACGTTCCTCAGAGCGCGTGGGTTCTGGGAGCGATAAATGAAAATGGGTTTTAATTTATGCCCTGCCACATTTCCGCCTAACAGCAACATCACACAAGCCTTGAACCCAGGCATGTTGGCAGCTTCTTTATGAATGTATGTTCTTTCAGGCATTTTTTTCCAAAACAAACCTGTCTCGTCGACGTTGAAAATTTGTTCTGGTCGATAGCCGCCTTCCTCGATTATCTCATCCAGCACATCCAAAAATTCCTCAGCTGCCTCTGTATCCGCACTTGCTGCTTCACCATGAATGCTTCTGTTGTGTAGGCTAAATCGGCGTTGAAAGCGATGGAACCAACCTTTGCTTGCGCTGAATGTTTCAGTGCACTCTTCTCCCTCACGTGCTTTCAGCGTAGCGAAGATGCTAAGTGCCTTGCTCTTTATGATATGGAGACAAAGGGGCATTTTCTTGCTTATTTGGTCGTCAAACCAAATTGCCAGCAGTTTCTCCATTTCATGGATCAGGCCCTTGCGCTGCCTCGTGATAACAGCCTTAAATCCCACAGTACTCTTCACTGTTTCCTTCACTTTCTCTTTATCCTTAAGTATCGTTGAAATGGTGGAATGAGAAAACCCCATGCTACTAGCGATTGCTAAGACTTTCATTCCACCTTCATATTTCTGTATGATCTGCATCTTCGTGTCTAGGTCGATGGCTTTTCTAGGCTTCTTAGCAGAAGATCCTGTAGGAGTTGTACTCTTCCTTTTGTCAGCCATGTTGATGTGAGGTGGTGGAGGCTGCCAACTGCCTCCAGCCAGGCCACTGTACTGTACGTACTACTGTACTGTACAGTATACTGTACTGTACTGTACTGTTTTGGGCCCTCTTCAGGGTGGCTCCGGGTCTCAGACCTCACTGTACTGGGTCACACTTGTACTGTACTGTACTGTTTTGGGCCCTCTTCAGGGTGGCTCCGGGTCTCAGTATTCAGGTACACTGTACAGTACTGGGTCACACTTGTACTGTACTGTTTTGGGCACTCTTCAGGGTGGCTCCTGGTCTCAAGACTCAGGTACACTGTACTATGCAGTACTGTAATGTACTGTATTCTCCAACCGGAGTCCAGTTATGCTGTCCAGTTGCTGCTCCCATCTGCCCGCATGCTGTGTTCTACAGCTTCCGGCCGCCGATGCTGTACAGTCCAGCACTCTGGGGGGGCTGCGTTTAAACGGTGCACAGGAAGCGCTGGAATGTACAGTGTACAGCATGGGCGGCCGCAAGCTGTACAACACAGCATGCGGTCAGAAGGGAGCATCACAGCAAAACAGGACTCCGGTTTGCGAATACTGTACAGTACTGCACAGTACAATGTACTGGAATCCTGAGACCCGGAGCCACCAGGGAAATCACCTTTCATAATCTCAGGAGACATTCTGGTAAGTGTTGTACAGTATTTTACTGTACTGTAGTTAAGAATGGGTGAGACAGGAGGTAACCATGTTTGGAAAGAAGAGATCTCTGTTCCACAATAATAAAGCACCACTTCAGCAGGGATTTTTTGCATGTAATGTGTGACCCTAGCCTCAACACTCCACTGTGCTGCCACTCCCGCACAAAATCTGTCGTAACTTTGAAATTCGGACGTATAGCGGTCCGTCGTAACTTTGAAATTTGGTCGTTCGGAAAAAACTGACCGTCGTAAGTGCGAGTCGTCGTTAAACACACCCGTCGTTAAGCGGGGACTCACTGTACACAGTTTTTTGCACTGTCACTTTTGCACAACTTTCTGTTTTTGTTAGTCTAGACAACTAGGTCTTTTTAACATTTGAGTTCATTAAAAGTTATATTTTAACTTCTCATTTTTTCTATGCTATTGCTTCAATAACTACTATTAACTACTGTTTAATAGTACATTAGTTTCAGTCTCCAGGGATCGTGTTATATAGCCAGTAAAGCAGTGTTAAAAAAATAGGAAGCTCCTGTCCTCTCACAGTGTGTTTGTAGCTGAAACAGCACATATTTACTTTCACTTTTACAAGCTTACAGACAAGATGCTAAGATCCTAAACTATAAGAAATAACAGTTGTAAGCTATGTTATCTGTGCTCATGAATAAATATATATTCTCTGTTGAATGGCTGGACAGTACAGAAATGAATCCCCTGCCAACAATAAGGGCCCCTTTACACATTGAGACTTTCCAGCGATCCCACCAGCGATCCGACCTGGCCGGCATCGCTGGTGCGTCGCTACGTGGTCGCTGGTGAGATGTCAGTCAGATCTCATCAGCAACGCAGTAATGAAACGGCGGTTGTTGGGACTCTGTCACTCTCGGGCGTACTATTGAGATCGTTGGTCGTTGACCCTGTCAAACACAGCGATGGACGCTGCTCAGCGGGAGACTGAAGACCAAAAAATGGTCCTCAACGATTTGTAATAATTAACGATCTCACAGCAGGGGCCTGGTCGCTGATGGGTGTCACACATAGCGAGGTCGCTGATGAGGTCGCTGTTACATCTCAAAACCTGTGACGTTTCAGCGACATCGTTAGCAATGTTGCTGTGTGTGAAGTACACTTAAGTTTTTCTCTGAAGTGATTCCGAGTCAAACATTGCTGGCTGAGTTCATACAGCCAGTGTCTGATACATGCTTCCCATGGATTGGGTACTTAGGCTGCCTTCAGACTTGCAGATGCATCTGCAGCGTTTTGCAGATGCATCTGCAAGCATCTGCATGCAGACCGCGGCCCCTATGTTTATAATGGAGCGCACGGCGGTCTGCAGATGCTTGCAGATCGCCGTGCGCTCTCATTGCCCGCCATTAGTGATCTGTGCGCAGGCGGATGCCTGCGTACAGATCACACACTCTCGCCCGCACCAGAGACGCGACATGCTGCGTCCCGGGTGCGGACGCGGGACACCGGAAGGAGTAGATATGGTCCGCATCCGCACCCGAACACAGCAAATGCTGCCAAACGCAGGCACTATGCGTTCCTATGTTAAACATAGGAACGCAGTGCGCATGCGTTTGAATGCGTATGGGAACGCAGCATAAGCTGCGTTCACATACGCAAATGTGAAGGCAGCCTAACAGATATTAGAGTCTCTTTAATATCCCTCTGTCCTACTGCTACTAAACCAAAATAGTGAAACCAAGATTTGAATTGTCAAAGAAAGTGTGCTACCTGAATTGTGAGACAGGCAAGCCATATTTGTTTTTAATTAGTAAAGAAAAATATCTAAGCACTAGAATTTTAAGCACCCACAACTGTCTACTTTACAGTGTGCATGTTGTAAAACATATATATTTTTTGTCCACTTTGTTGTTGTAATAATCCAATATTAGACGAGTAAATGCCACCTGAATCCCGCTATTGTTTACAAGTAGTCACCCTCTGTCTTTCCCAGCGAAAATTGCTAGAAGTCACAATATAGGAATGTTCCCTTGATGAGCTTTTGGTGAGGTTTTTGATGTACAATTTTTGTAGCATTTCTACACCAATTATGTAAATAAGATTACACGTGTGTTTTTTTTATATGTAGTTTTTGTCTTTTTTGTCTTCTGCCGGCTGGCAGAATACACTCCACAAGGAGAATAGCTGTTGCCCCAGAACTCGTCTTAGCCTCTCATACAGCAGACCACAATCCCACACACTGCACTGATGAGGGGCAGTAACCCTGAAACGCGTCGTCTGCAGTTTGGGGTTCTGAACTGGCACAAATCGTAAGTCATATTAAAAGACTTGTTAAAGAGTCAATTATGACTTTTAGGATTGCTTCCTTTATTTGGTGACATTAGAGTTTGTCTACTTCCTCACTGAAGTGACAATTTGCATATGCCAAAAACTTTCCAAAAACTCATCTAAGGCGTAATAAGGCTATGTTCACTTGAAAGAGGTCTAAAGTACGACCCTAGGGACCCTCAAACTATTATACCCCTTCTTTCACAATTGTGAATCACAATAAATTTATTTGTCACAATTCAAATTTTTTGGAAAAACTTGGTGCCACTTGGGAATTTGAATTTCAATAATCCGCTCATCTCTAAAGTATGCAAAAGCAAAAAGGCAAAATAAATACTGGTAATCCCTTGTTCCTAATTACATATTCTGCAGTCTTTTCAGTTTTATATTCCTGGATTACACATAAAAGCACTTTCTACTCATTCCTCTTTTTCCACCTTCTTTTGTTTTCATTTTAGATATCATAAAACAAGGTTCGTTTGTCCCACGGGTATTTCGTTATTTTCGTCCATGAATGGATTATAGATATATCATTACATTAGAATTTGCAAAAAAATATTCATAGTTTTGTTTATTAAGGACCAGAGAAGAGCCCAGCACATTTAGCTGCCTTCCATAACTGCCAGCTGCTGTGATATATTTAGTCGTACTAAAATGCCTTGTCCTAAAACAACCTCCGCAAAGACAAATAAGGATTGAAGAAAACCCTGCTCAGGGAAGATAGATTAATTACACTTGTAATCTTTCAGTCCTGTGATGACAATTTTGCACTTACGTAAATGCATACTTTGAGTTCTTTTCATTGAATGACTGAGTAGTTAAACATTGCTAAGGACAGTTTTACTTTTATTTATTTTAACACGTGTGAATGAATGCAAGAGTCGGTTTCTTGATTGAGGTCACATCTCAGACCATGCTAGTGATTAGGTCAGCTGGACAATTCTGCATAATTGTTGCCCCTTTAAAAGCTCGACTTATACTTGGCCAGTTCATTTAAGGGTGAATGTGAACTTAGGACAGGAATGTAATTGAATCATCCCTTCTCATACATTACAACATACGTCCTTGTGGAATATTTTGCAATATTTAGCAAAGTTAAATATTTTCCTATTAAAGCACACATGCGCATGAAATTCTGTCCTCTAATATGCCAGAAACATTGCAGAATAATAATATTTATATTCATTTATATAGCACTATTAATTTCATAGTGCATACATTTGTAACACAGTCCCCATTGCGGCTTACAATCTAAACATTTTATATCTTTCAAGTGTGGGAGGAAGCCCATGCAAACACAAGGAGAACATACAAACTCCTTGCAGATGTTGCACTTGGTCAGATTTGAACCCAGAACCCCAGCACTGCAGGGCTGCAGTGTTAACCACTGAACCACTGTGCTGCCCCCAGATCAGGGTATTGCCGGCAGTGTACGTCTTGTATGGCACTACGTTATTGCTGTATATTGTTATTTTAAAGGGATCCTGTCACCTCCAGAACGCCTCCTAAACTACCAAAACATGTCCCTGCAGCATCCTGTCACACTCCTTTTGTCTCAGAAAAGCATCCTGTGAAAGTGGAGAAAAACATTTTATAACTTACTCATTAGTGATGTTAATTAGCAGGGGCTATATTCGTTAGCCCTTAGGGCATGTTCTGAATGTCCCTCTTCGTCATAAGATCACGCCCTAATGGGTGTGATCTTCTATTTATTTTGTATTCAGCGCCCTCCCTGCTCTGCACAGCGCTGCCTGGGCTGTAATGACGCGAATCACGTCATTTCCGGCATCGGGTGATGTCAGTACACCCGCGCAGCTCTGTAGGCTTTAAGCCCCGCATGCGCATGCAGTGCTTGAAGCAGTACTCAGCGGCGTGGGTGTACTGACGTCACCCGATGCCGGAAATGACGTGATTCGCGTCATTACAGCCCAGGCAGCGCCATGGAGAGAAGGGAGGTGCTGAATACAACATAAAGAGAAGATCACGCCCATTAGGGCATGATCTTATGACGAAGAGGGCGCACCCTAAGGGCTAAAGAATATAGCCCCCGCTAATTAACATCACTAATGAGTAAGTTATAAAATGTTTTTCTCAACTTTCACAGGATGCTTTTCTGAGATAAAAGGAGTGTGAGATTAGTGATGGGATGCTGCAGGGACATGATTTTGAAGCATAGGTGGCGTTTTAGAGGTGACAGGATCCCTTTAATGGTATATTTACTACTTATGTGGGTGCTGTATATATAGGGGGTGTATAGTGCCCCACCCTGAAGACAACTTTGTTCTTTTATATATATCGTTGTGTTATGTGGGGTATGCAAAGTATTGTAGTATTTCTGGCTGCCACTAGATATCACTGTGCTCAGCACACCTATACACACTGTAGGCATATACAGTGGTTTGGCAGGAGTTAGGCTAGGGTCACACTTGCAGTGTTTTTTTCAAATCCTGATCCGGTTTTGAGCTTTCAAAAAGCTCAAAACCGCATCAGGAAACACTCCTCATAGGAGCCCATTTTAAAAACCGGATTGCATTACATGCAATCCGGTTACTGCATCCGGCTCTGCAGCCTGCGTGAAAAATCATGCATGCTGCAGTTTTCGGAGCGGTTCTAAGCCATGCAATGCGGTAACCGCATTGCTCAGGATGTGTAATCCTGAGCAATGCAGTTATCGTATACTTTGATTATCCCGGCTACTGCCGGGATAAGCAAAGTGTTAATATTGTAAAAAAAACTTTATTATTAATGCTAATTGTGTCTATCATGTCTCTAGGGGGTGCCCACCCCCCCTAGAGACATGCAACTTACTCAGGTGGTTATATAATGGATTAATATCTAATGTACAGTTAGCCGGCTCCTGTAGGCTCTGTACATTTTTAAGAATGAAGCCGCGGCTCCTCTGTCAGCTGTGCGCATACTATACGTAATGTACGTATAGTATGTGCACTGTCCGAGGTCCTGAAGGCTTTTACAGTAGATCTATGGCGATGTTCAGCCCATAGATCTACTGTAAAAGCCTACAGGACCTCAGACAGCGGCACATACTATACGTACATTACGTATAGTATGCGCACAGCTGACAGGGGAGCCGCCGGCTTCATTTATCAAAATGTACAGAGCCGACAGAACCAGCTTACTGTACATTGGATATTAACCCATTACATGCCCACCTGAGTAGGTAGCATGTCTCTAGGGGGTTGGGCACCCCCTAGAGACATGATGGGCACAATTATTATGAATATTAAAGGTTTTTGTACAGTATTAACAGTTTGCTCATCCCTGCGGCAGCAGGGATGAGCAAACTGTACGGTAACTGGATTGCTCCGGATTACACATTCGGAGCAATCCGGTTATCGCAGTGAGCAGGGGCGGACTGGGCCGGGTGACAGGGGGGCATTTGCCCCCCAGGCCGGTGGATTACTAACACTTCAGGGCCACCCATCTGCCTTGAAAGTGAAATAAGCATGTGGGGCGATAGCTCGGGAGTCGGGAGAGCGGCCGCCTGCCGACGCGGTGCAGCCGCACTCACCTGACACAGCAGGGGGGTGGGTCAGTGCAGCGGCAGTTCCGGCACTTTTCTCAGTGTCACAGCGCTGCCGCACTTCCGGGTTCAGAGCAGGGGTCATGCCGGAGTCACGCGGTCTCCTCACTCTGCCGCCGTCTCTTGAACGTCGCACAGAGGAGAAGCCGATGCAGGTGAGTCGCTGTGTCAGCCGAATATGAGAAGCAAAGCCCTGGGGGGGGGCTGCAGAGCATGAAATGGGGGCTGCAGAGGAAGACATCTCTGAACTGCAGAGGAAGACATGGGGGGCTGCAGAGGAAGACATGGGGGGGGGGGCTGCAGAGGAAGACATGGGGGGCTGCAGAGGAAGACATGGGGGAACTGCAGAGGAAGACATGGGGGGCTGCAGAGGAAGACATGGGGGGGGCTGCAGAGGAAGACATGGGGGGCTGCAGAGGAAGACATGGGGGAACTGCAGAGGAAGACATGGGGGGCTGCAGAGGAAGACATGGGGGGGGCTGCAGAGGAAGACATGGGGGGGCTGCAGAGGAAGACATGGGGGGGGGCTGCAGAGCATGAAATGGGGGCTGCAGAGGAAGACATGGGGGAACTGCAGAGGAAGACATGGGGGGCTGCAGAGGAAGACATGGGGGGGCTGCAGAGGAAGACGTGGGGGGCTGCAGAGGAAGACATGTGGGGGCTGCAGAGGAATACATGTGGGAGCTGCAGAGGAAGACATGTGGGTGCTGCAGAGGAAGACATGTGGGTGCTGCAGAGGAAGACATGGGGAATGCAGAGGAAGACATGGGGGGCTGCAGAGGAACACATGAGGGAGATGCAGAGGAAGACATGGGGGAGCTGCAGAGGGAGACATGGGGGAGCTGAAGAGGAAGACATGGGGGTGCTGCAGAGGAAGACAGGGGGGCTGCACTGTGGAAAATGGGGGGAGAGGGAGAATGGAGGCTGCACAGCAGTTTCAAAAGAGTGGGGCGGGTATTCCAAACAAGGGGCGGTGAGGACCACATAGAGCAAGCCCACCCATACCTTTTCAGGACTACTTACCATACAGCATGAGAGAGAATAAAAGTTTATTTCTGAGCTATGCAGGGGAACGTCTCGGCATATAGAGGGGTTACAGGAACCCCAACTACATCTTTTTACAGCTGGTGGGCACAGTTTAGAACACCCAAAGGGGGTGACAGGTTCCCTTTAATATAGGGGATATACTGTTTTCGTGATGTACTGACGGTGGTTCTGGTGATGTATTACTGTATTGACAATGGTTCTGGTGAGGTGTTACTGTATTGACAGGGATTCTGGTGATATACTAACAGTGGTTCTAGTGATGAACTGACGGTGGTTCTGGTGATGTATTACTGTATTGACAGTGGTTCTGGTGAGGTGTTACTGTATTGACAGGGATTCTGGTGATATACTGACAGTGGTTCTAGTGATGTACTGACAGTGGTTCTGGTGATGTATTACTGTATTGACAGTGGTTCTGGTGAGGTGTCACTGTATTGATAGGGGTTCTGTTGATATACTGACAGTGGTTCTAGTGATGTACTGATGGTGGTTCTGGTGATGTATTACTGTATTGACAGTGGTTCTAGTGATATACTGACATGGGTTCTGGAGAGGTGTTACTGTATCGACAGTGGTTCTGGTGATATACTGACAGTGGTTCTAGTGATGTGTTATTGTATTAATAGTGGTTCTGATGATGTACTGATGGAGGTTCTAGTGATGTGTTACAGGGCGAGGCGCAGGCAGTGCCAAACTGTCTGGTGTTGTTGGAACTTGCGTCTGTGAGAGGCTGGCGATCGCCAAGTGACTGAGAAGGCCAGTCTGAGTCCCCCACTCCCTGCCGGTGCCTGCTGCAAAGTGCTGTTCTGTAAGTGCTTACTTTCCATCCATAATTCCATATCATGGCATGTATGATATCCTAGCTGCTGTGCAGGCTGTTAGTGGCCATCTGATCCTACACTGATGTAATATTATTCATCATCATATATTCTTTCATGATATATTGATCTATTGACAATAGATCAATATATCATGATGAGAAATGTGTATAGTGCTTAATGCACCCACCCCCCTGTATATACTGCACCATGTATCTTGTACCTGTGTATTATACATAGGTACTATATAGGGTGCAGTACTGTATACACAAGCATTATATACATACATGGTCCAATATTATACACATTGTATAATATTGCACCCTCTGAACATACTGCACCCTGTATTTAGTACTTGTGTATACTGCACCCTGTATCTAGTACCATTTGTATTATACATAGGTACTATATACAGGGTGCAGTACACACAAGCATTATATACATGGTCCAGTATATACATTGTTTAATATTGCACCCACTGTACATACTGCATCCTGTATATAGTACCTGTGTATACTGCACCCTGTATATAGTACCTGTGTATACTGCACCCTGTATCTAGTACCTTTATGTATTATACATAGGTACTATATACAAGGTGCAGTATACACAAGCATTATATACATGGTCCAGTATTATACACATTATATAATATTGCACCCTCTGTACATACTGCACCCTGTATATAGTACCTGTATATACTGTACCCTGTATTTAATACTTGTGTATACTGCACCCTTTAAATATACTGCACCCTGTATATAGTACCTGGATATACTGCACCCTGTTTTTACGCCATCCTGTATATAGTGTCTGTGTATTATACACAGGTACTATACAGGGTGCAGTATATACATGGTGTAGTATACCCATTGTACCCAATATAAACTGCACCCTGTATATAGTACTTGTGTATACTGCACCCTTTATATCCTTCACCCTGTATATAGTACTTGTGTATACTGCACCCTGTATATACTGCACCCTGCATATAGTACTATAGTACTTGTATATACTGCACCTGGTATATACTGCACCTGTATATAGTACTTGTGTACACTGCACCTGGTATATACTGCACACTGTATATATCACTTGTGTATACTGCACCGTGTATATGGTACTTGAGTATACTGCACCTGGTATCTACAGCACCCAGTCTTAGCTCTGTAGTGAGCTCAGTTCTGCTCCCTTATCTCTGTAGTAAGTTCTGATCTGTTCTATTATCTCTGTAGTAAGCTCGGTTCTGCTCCCTTGTCTCTGTGGTAAGGGTGTCTTCACATTAGCGTATGTGAACGCAGCTTATGCTGCGTTCCCATATGCAGTCAAACGCATGCGCACTGCGTTTGCTGCATTCGGGTGCGGATGCGAAAGATATCTGCTCCCTCCAGGGTCACCCGGGACGCAGCATGTTTCATTTTTTGTGCGCTCGGGGACCTTGGAAAATCAGCAAGCGTCCCCAAGCGCACAAAAAATGCATTGGTGTCAATGGGTTCGCAGTGTTCTGCGCTTGACAGCGCAGGAGAACGCTTCGGACCCATTGAAATCTCTCCCGGTGGCCACCGGTGATGTCACAGGAGATCACCGATGGCCACCGGGAGATCAGCTGAGCCTCTGCTGATCTCCTCGCTCGCCGCTGGTAATCTGCTAGCGGTGTCGGCAGGGAGAAACAGCTGATGTGACAGCTGTTTGAATCTTCCCGCGCCGACATCTCCTCTCGGTGTCGGCGCGGGAGATTCAAACAGCTGTCACATCAGCTGTTTCTCCCCGCCGACACGTCCCGGAGCTTACCGGTGGCGGGGAGGAGGAGATCTCCGATTGGCTGGCCGGGCTGCACAGTGATGGTCCGCAGGCGGACATTATCCGCTGCGGACACATCAAAATAACATGCTTTTGAGTGCGTTTGTGTCTGCATGCCATCAGCATGCAGTCACAAACACTAATGTGAAGGTAGCCTTAGCTCTGTTCTGTTCCCTTATCTCTGTAAGCTCAGTTCTGCTCTCTTATCTCTGTAGTAAGCTCAGTTCTGTTCTCTTATCTCTGTAGTAAGCTCAGTTCTGTTCTCTTATCTCTGTAGTAAGCTCGGTTCTGCTCTCTTATCTCTGTAGTAAGCTCGGTTCTGTTCTCTTATCTCTGTAGTAAGCTCGGTTCTGCTCTCTTATCTCTGTAGTAAGCTCGGTTCTGCTCCCTTATCTCTGTAGTAAGCTCGGTTCTGCTCCCTTATCTCTGTAGTAAGCTCTGTTCTGCTCCCTTATCTCTGTAGTAAGCTCAGTTCTGCTCCCTTATCTCTGTAGTAAGCTCGGTTCTGCTCCCTTATCTCTGTAGTAAGCTCTGTTCTGCTCCCTTATCTCTGTAGTAAGCTCGGTTCTGCTCTCTTATCTCTGTAGTAAGCTCGGTTCTGCTCCCTTATCTCTGTAGTAAGCTCGGTTCTGCTCTCTTATCTCTGTAGTAGGCTCGGTTCTGCTCTCTTATCTCTGTAGTAAGCTCGGTTCTGTTCTCTTATCTCTGTAGTAAGCTCGGTTCTGTTCTCTTATCTCTGTAGTAAGCTCGGTTCTGTTTATATATCTACTAAATAAACCGACCTGTATTTAAAGTCTGTTACCTCTGCTGCTTTAATGCAGCGGCCAGAGATAAACAGGCCAAAGGTGGTCCACCGCCGTAACTCGAGGGCCACTGCCCTGTAATTGCCCCCAGGCTGAAATGTGCCAGTCAGCCCCTGGCAGTGAGGTTCCCTTGAATCTGGATGCGGTGAACGCAATTCTATTAGCAAATGTGACCCCAGCCTTACTGTAAGGTAGCCCCGGGGTGGAATTCAGGGACTTTAGGGAAAGCTTGTGCAGGAGTTTAGAGGAAAGTGTGTAGAGAGAGCAAAGAAGGCAGAAGGTTAAACCTGTTGGGCCTACACAAAAGTAAAGAAAGTATGATGTAGAAGAATTCCTTTGGAGGCCATAATAGGAAACAATGTCCAACAGACTATGTACTTGTGGACTGTCGGTCTAGAATGAAGGGGGAACTTAAGCTGTGTTCACACTGGGCGTTTTTGGGCTGTTTTTGCTCAACAGTTTTTGTAGCAAAAACCAGCAGTGGGTGATTAAATCCAGAAGTGGTGACGTGTTTCTATTAGACTTTTCCTCTGATTGCTCTACTCCTGGTTTTGGCTACAAAAACTGATGAGCAAAAACAGCCCAAAAACGCCCAGTGTGAACACAGCCTCAAAAGCTTAAAGGTATGCAATGAGAAGGAAAAGCATGCATAAGTCTGTCTCTTCTGAGCAGGCTCAGAAGCAACACAGACCAGTAGTAGTGTCTGACATAGTGCAGTTGCAGTGCACCACATTAATCCCTGCAGCTGTACTCTGAAGTGAGATTTGTGCACTGTAGTTACAGCGAAACACATGGACTACATTTGGTTACATATGAGATACAACCAAGTCTTCATGTATTTTCTGCCTGATGGTTTCTGAAGGAGACACAGAAACAGAACATCTTCTGCCAGTTTAAATTGCCCTCCTGTACAGGTCAGAGTGAAGTAAGGAATGTTTATTGTGGAGAGCCTGTTGATGTCTGATTTACAACTAAAGTAAGATAACGTTTTAAAGAATGGCTTGAGACTCTTAATTGCAAAACTGGTGTGTAGCTGTGCCATTGCAGATGTGGTAGTGGAGAAGCTGTAGAAGTTTGCACACCCACACACTCCATGTCTGTGGAGGTAGCCAGGGTGCTTGAGAGAGCATCGTGCCTCTTGCCCACTACTATGGTGTCCCCTGGCCCCTCTCACATATGCACTACTCATGTGGACACTATGCACT
Organism: Allobates femoralis; assembly: GCA_033576535.1. Classification (NCBI taxonomy): domain Eukaryota; kingdom Metazoa; phylum Chordata; class Amphibia; order Anura; family Aromobatidae; genus Allobates; species Allobates femoralis. Next base: position 222,058,696 of record JARQOC010000005.1, on the reverse strand, counting down.
ATGTTGTCTATTACGCATTGTTTATTTAATACAATTTTATGTGGTTTGTTTGACTGGATGCAGAATAGCATTATTTTCCTGAATACTTTATGCATGATTTGTCTGTATGTGTTATAACATATTTCAATAGTTTGAGAATCAAAAAGAAGGATTAGCTCCAACCACCTAATATTCCCAGGACTCCCAGGCAAACCGGAAAGTGGCTTGGCAACCACCAGTAGCAATAGAAAAAGGTGTAGAATCCGGTGCCACAAAATTCCTTTTTTATTTTCAAAAATTTTAAAAATCACACATGCTCCAAAGGAGCTCCTGGACGCGTTTCGTGGGTCTAGCCCACTTAATCGTCAGTACAATGGCAATACAGACAGAAAGAATATATACAATTTAAAAGCAAAAAACAGCCCCCTCTCGCATGTGTGACAAATATACATTAATTATTTCTAACCAATCACATACCTGCAGGTTTTAAAAGAGTTAAAAGGAAAAATATGGGGAAGAAGAGGGGGAGGGGAGGAAAAAATAAGAAAAGAGCTGATAACAGAAAGTAAAAGAGAAAAAAAAAAAAAAAAAAAAAAAAGGGAAGAAAAGGAGGGGAGGGAAAGAGGAAAAGAGCTGATAACAGAAAGTAAAAAAAAAAAAAAAAAAAAAGGGGAAGAAAAGGAGGGGAGGGAAAGAGAGGAAAAGAGCTGATAACAGAAAGTAAAAGAAAAAAAAAAAAAAAAGGGGAAGAAAAGGAGGGGAGGGAAAGAGGGAAAAGAGCTGATAACAGAAAGTAAAAGAAAAAAAAAAAAAAGGGGGGGGAAGAAAAGGAGGGGAGGGAAAGAGGAAAAGAGCTGATAACAGAAAGTAAAAGAGAGAAAAAAAAAAAGGGGGGAAGAAAAAAATTGAAATGAAGAAATCAAAGTTCAAACGGGATCTAAATGACTATGAAAATGATACGGTTTATGCTTGGAAGCAGTTTACACCTAAAAAAACGCGTTCACCGCATTCGCCGTACACCCCTGGACCTCCAAAAACACCCAAGACTCCAGCCCCTAAACCTATTCTAAGGAATCCTGCACAGCAATCAGGTAAGAGGAATGTGAGTTTCTCCTCCCCCGCTTCATCTGGGAGCTCTGAGGGCTCTTTGGACATGGGCCAGGATCATAGCCCGGAGGAAATCCATGCGGGCTATAATACCAGATATGCTTCAGCTCCAAAAAACGGGGGAAAAAGAAAAGGAGGCGGTCAAGGAGAAAATCGGGGGTACAGGAAGAAACAGAAAAAGTAAGTGACTTTAACAATTTTGCGGTGATGAATTTATCTGCCAATATATTATCAGAGCCGCAGATATGTCTTTTGGAAAAAGGACTGAACTTTGTACCAAATAAGGACGCTGATTTCTTTCAGACCCTTAAGGATGTTAATCATTTCACCAGAAATTTGACAGTGAGAAGACATTTCTTGGACACTAGTGTGAACAGTGATGTAAATGTATCTGCTGCTAGTGAGATTACAAATAGTAATAATGTGGTGGATTGTTTTCCTTTACAATTGAATCTGAGGGAAATTCTGTCAACAAGGGAATTATATCATTTGAATAAGAATGTGGAGGTGGAGGATTGTAGAAGAGTTAAAAATAAAATTGAGGCATCTAAATTTACAGTGTCTAACCCCATGTACTATCCTATCGCATCACGAGCGTCTGCCATGGAGATTTTCCAGGTCACTATGGAAAGAGACCTGAACAGTCTCCTGGAGAATAAAACTTCTACAAGGAGCAATTTATCTAGGGATGAACAACAAGCCCTTTTCTCCCTCAAATCTAATGACAATATTGTAGTGAGGCCATCTGATAAGGGGGGTACGGTGGTAGTAATGGATTCTGGCTTATATAAAAAACAGATAGAAGAAATCCTTTTTGACAAAACCACCTACCGGCCCCTTTTGTCAGATCCTACTAAGGATTTATCAATGGATTTGGATAGATTGTTGGGGGAGGGGGTGGCACTTGGTGCAATAGATCAGAAAACTAGGGATTTCTTATATGTGGACAAACCAGTTGTTCCAGTCTTCCATGCCCTCCCCAAGACCCACAAGGCTGTGTTCCCCCCACCTTTGAGGCCGATCGTGGCAGGGATTGGATCCCTTCATGAGAGACTTTCGGGGTGGGTGGACTCAAAATTGAGGGTCTTGGTGGAGGGCACTCCAGGCTTAATAAAGGATACCAAACACTTGATGCAGGCTGTAGATGGAATGACATGGCAGGAGGATTTCAACTGGTTAACTTGTGATGTAGTGCAGCTGTATTCTACTATCCCCCATGGAAAAGCTATATGGGTATTACAAGAAACCCTGAAAGAGACGGATGTATTTACTGACAACCAAAAGGAGTTCCTTCTCATGTCCGTAGAATTTCTCTTGAGAAGTAACTACTTTACGTTTAATGAAAGCTTTTATCTACAGCTGTGTGGTTGCCCTATGGCAGTGATGGCGAACCTATGACACGCGTGTCAGCACTGACACGCGTAGCCATTTTCACTGACACGCGGCCGCCGGAGAAACTACAAGTAGGATTCGGTAACTCTGCGATCCTAGTTTTGTCAGAGTTTACTTTTTCTCACTCGCTAGACTCGCTATTTGGATAAAAACCACAGACACGGCAGCAAAAAACTGTTGCGAGTGCGGCTTCCGACACGGCAATGCGAGCGCTTTCCGAGACATCTGCAATTTGTAAATCACATATTACTTGCTATTACTCGCTTCCCCATTCATTAACATTGGACTCGCTAGACTAGCAACGAGTAGCGAGTCCCGGGCTCGGACTCGCTAGACTAGAGTCAAGCGATTCCGAGTTAGGACTCGCCCATCACTAACTACAGCTGAGGAAAAAAAAATGTGCTGGAGGTCTGTAGCCAGAACAGCAGAGCTCCGGCACAGAGCGTCTAGTCCTGGGACGTCCGGTAGGCGGAACTTGCTGGTTGGCTGGCGCAGCAGGGAGCAGCGGAACGCTGTGGGGGACGCATATCTGAGGCCCTGTGATCGCTGTCTGGAGGTCTGTCTGGAGGTCCAGTGATTACTACTGCAACCATCCTCCAGTGAAAGGTTCTGGGCAGAATCTGGGGTGTCATGAATGTGTGATTGGCCATTACTGAGATAAGTGAGGGGGAGGCTGGAAGAGGCCTGTGCTATGGGTGCCGTTTCCCGCCATTAATTTACATAAGGAACGCCATCTTGCAGCATAGTACAGACTCCATTTCACCACTATATTATTGTTGCGCACCCTATTAATCCCTATTTCTGCCCTTTCCTAAAAGACAGTTAACCCCTAATTGCCTGCAGGGCTATCTATAAATCTTCTGTCACTGTCCCTCTGATGGAGAAGCCAAAAAAACCAAGGTTAAGTAAAGGAAGTGGTAGTAGCAGTAGCCGACCCTTTCAAGAGACATGGACTGAGATGTATGGCATTATAGAAAAAAATGGCAGATCATTTTGCGTTCTATGTAGTGAAACGGTAGTAAGCAGAAATTCAGCAACAAAAAAGTCACTAAATCAGTGATGGCGAACCTGTGGCAGCTGTTGCTGTTGCTGGACTGCCACAGGTTCGCCATCACTGGAACAATTCCCCCTCCCCCTCACTTGTCTTAGTTCATGGCACCCCACACAGGTTAAATAACAGCAAGACCAACAAAAGAAACCAACTGACAGATTAACAAAGAAGTCACTAAGCAGGTAAGTTAAATATTAAACATATTTGTTATTTAAACTATAAATATCGTAAAATTAGGGTTTTTTTTTCTCAAGGTGACACACCTCGCGATTTATGCGCGTTTTTTTGGCGAATTTTGACACACCAAGCTCAAAAGGTTGCCCATCACTGCCCTATGGGCTCAAAATTTTCCCCTTCACTAGCAATATTATATATGCGAAAATGGGAGGAGAGCTTTATCTATTCTGAGGACTGTCCCTTTAAGGATTGCATACGGTGGTGTGGAAGGTACCTGGATGACCTGATCTTTATTTGGGGGGTACCATCCTGGATATCTCCCTCACCATCGCCTGTCCAAATGTTGGAATATTTCCATACAAATGATTTCAATCTACGATTTACAATGGAGGTACACGGAACTGAAACTCCGTTTCTGGATGTGTATTTAGTGGATAATGTAAGAACAGGAAAAATTACATCTAGATTGTATCGCAAACCCATTAGTGGGAACTCGGTCCTTAGAGCAGAAAGTAACCATCCTAAGCATGTGATTAAAAATCTGCCGGTAGGGGAATTAATAAGAGCGAGACGCAACTGCACCACACATGTGGATTTCAAGAATGAAGCTGATGTCATGACTAAAAGGTTACGATCAAGAGGATATAAAAAATGGATGTTAGATAGAGCAGTGAAAATTGCAGAATCTAGGAGTAGGGAATCCCTCCTGGCACAGAAAGAACGAGAAGCCCCTCCGGGACCAATAATACCGACCTTCTCAACACCCTTTAGCAACCAGTACTATGACATCAAACGCATCTTTTTGAAGAATCTCCCCATATTATATCAAGATAGTAAATTATCAGCTATTTTAGATTCAGGATGTAGGGTGGTCCCTAGGAAAGGGAAAGATTTGGGGAATTACTTGTCTCCTAGTATTTATCTGGAAAAAAGAACCTAAAGGAAGACATGGTTGAATTATAGGGGATGTTTAAATGTGGTGAAAATAGGTGCACCATGTGTAAATACGTGGATATGGGTGAAACCTTTTGCAATAATCGAACTGGGAAGCAATATAGAATATCTACCTATATCAATTGTAACACGTCCCACGTAGTATATATGGCTACGTGTAGTAGCTGTAATAAATATTACATAGGTTGCACTATCAGATCCCTTAAGGTAAGGATGTCGGAGCACATTACAGGGGCAAATCCCAATTCAAAGGCCAATAGAACGGGCCTGTCAGGTTTATCGCGCCATTTTAGGGATTTCCATGCAGGGGACCTTAAAACTTTAAAGATCAGGGGCATAGAGAGGATACCCCGTCCATATAGGGGGGGTAATTGGGAGAAAACACTACATAACCAGGAAAAATTATGGATCCTGCGGCTTGATGCACGGATTCCACAGGGTCTGAACTATAGATCTGATTTGTTATACTTTTATTGATCCTGCACCCTATGTCTCTTTTATGGTATTTGCTCCTTTGTATAATGTATATTGAGTGCACTTGCAATACGATGGCTATACATAATGTATGAATAATTCATTGGGTAAGGAGGTTTATGTTTATGTATTCTGTGAATGTAATCTTAGTGGGATCCCCCTACTGTTATGTGGTTGGAGGATTATACCTTATCTTTTGGAATGTACTATTTCTAAAATGTAATAGCCTTTCAGTTGGTAACTTACAATAAGAAATAAAGATCTTTGTTGTAGTTATCCTTAGATTTCTACACCTGTAAGTTTACCATGTAATTGCATTACTAATATATCAGTTCTTTGCTCTGTTTTTCTCTCTCTCCTCCCCCCCTTTCCCCCACTTTTTTTTTTTCTCTTTTACTTTCTGTTATCAGCCCTTTTCCTCTCTTTCCCTCCCCTCCTTTTCTTCCCCCCCTTTTTTTTTTTTTTTTTTTTTTTTCTCTCTGTTACTTTCTGTTATCAGCTCTTTTCCTCTTTCCCTCCCCTCCTTTTCTTCCCCCCCTTTTTTTTTTTTTTTTCTTTTACTTTCTGTTATCAGTTCTTTTCCTCTCTTTCCCTCCCCTCCTTTTCTTCCCTTTTTTTTTTTTTTTTTCTCTTTTACTTTCTGTTATCAGCTCTTTTCTTCTTTTTTCCTCCCCTCCCCCTCTTCTTCCCCATATTTTTCCTTTTAACTCTTTTAAAACCTGCAGGTATGTGATTGGTTAGAAATAATTAATGTATATTTGTCACACATGCGAGAGGGGGCTGTTTTTTGCTTTTAAATTGTATATATTCTTTCTGTCTGTATTGCCATTGTACTGACGATTAAGTGGGCTAGATCCACGAAACGCGTCCAGGAGCTCCTTTGGAGCATGTGTGATTTTTAAAATTTTTCAAAATAAAAAAGGAATTTTGTGGCACCGGATTCTACACTTTTTTCTATATTTCAATAGTATTTTTGTCCTTTTATGAGACTAATTATCTGACCCAAGTTATAGCGTTTGCTTAATTAATGAAGAACATTCATCTTCTCACGGCTTTCTAAACTAGAAAATCTGACAAAACAAGTAAGTCAATGGGTGCTTTGTTTTGACTACAAAATCATGTTGATGAGGCTATAGCAAAGCATGCGCTTAATACAAATTAATGCATATTTTGGCATGTTAGCCAAGAGAACGAGGCATACTTACCATTAAATCTATAGAAAAGCATAGATATATTGCAATATTATAGAGTCAACCTATTGTCGTTAGTGAAAGTGTGTGATGCAATTAGAGACTAGAGATGAGCAAACTTTCCCCGAATAGGTTCACCAATTTCAAATTTGTCACGAATATTGGTGGTTTCGTTCACCATCGGAAACCCAAGCAATTTACCAAAAAATCGGCAAGCACAGCTTTGTGTGAGAAAGTTAAAATGGCCCTAAACTATTTCCTGATTGTTCGGGGCCAAAACACATATAGGAAGACCCACTAGCTAGAAAGAACACTTAACCTTGTGGTCAGGAGTGATCCCAGCCATCGGGTCTACCGGTTTGTGTTAAGCTGTAGAATATTTTGCACCTTTAAAATAATTTTTTTAAGCTTCTTGGAGTTTGCAGGTGTTCTTGACACCTGCAGAGTGTAAATTTTGGGAAAAGTGCCAGATGTGGCAACAGCTAGGAAGTTCAGGAAGCTTACAATGTCCTTTGAGCATCTGTTTAAGAGAGCCTAATTTTTTTTTTGAGGGGGGGGGGGAATATTTTTTTATTTTATTATTTATGTATTTTTTATTATTATTATTGTTATTATATTTTTTTAGAGCAAACCTTTATTATTGCTGAGGGTCAGCAGCATGCAAGGACATCTCATCTACACGTGTGTGATAGCAGTTCATATAAAAATAGCATTTGGCCATTATATGCTTCACATACGTACATGGTCATATAGGTCTGTTCAAACTCCTGAAACACTATACTATGGATATTGCTTCTTGAAAATGTGCTATCAGTTTATTTCATTTTATTTCATATGTTTAGAATGCAGATTTTTTTCATGGGCACAAGTGTGTTATATGTATCATTAAGGTTGGACCTGTCCATGCATTGCTGTCCACTAGCCTTATGCAACAGTCCAGATGAATTGGAGGTGAGCTGAAAAAACTATTTTCTTTTGCTTATTTGTTCAATTATGTCAGGCTTTAATAATGACTCCACCCAACTGCAAGTCCAGGTGTTACCTGCGGCATTGCGAATCAGATTTGTAAGTCAGGTACCTTCTGTAGCCCACCGCATGGAGGAGATAATAAGGAGCTAGACAACAAGATTGTGCAAGCAATAATATCCTGTAAGTGATTGTGTGCTGGCGCTGGAAGAAGTGGGCCCCAAGGCAAAGCAACGAGGCATCACCACTGAGTCTGGCACCATGTTGACAGTGCTGTACAATGCAGCTTCACTGTGCTACTGTGTGTCTGCAGTATGCAGTTTGGAGACTTGATGGATCCACCCCAAGACATGCCAGCTCTGGAGGACATGATCTTCCTCACCACCCCAAGGACAGAGGGTGCTTCACCACCAGAACTGGACAGCCTGCACAGAACATGGAAATGGCCACATATGTGACCTGAAGCTCCACCACACTACCCGCATTGGGCCTGATATGCAGCGAGATCAGACTTCAGTGCTGATTTCACATGCCTGAGGAGGTCTCACCAGAATGGAGCTCACATTCAGGAGGTGAGCTATTCCCCATGCCAGCCAAGACAATTACAGGTCAGAGTCAGGAGGATCTTGCAGCATGCCTGGTCTTATTACACCTGCAGGTGGTGCCGCGCCAGTGGATCGGCAAATCCAGGAGGAGGATGAGGAGGTTAAGGAGGACGAGGAGGAAGAGGAGGAAGAGGTAGTAGGGGCAGAAGGCCCTGTTTCCCAGCCTTGTGTAGCATCCCTACCAGAGACCTTCAACTGGCAGAATGTCATGTCAGGTCCCCTACCCCCACCAATCAACTATCCTATTGAACCACCCCAGCCTGTCTCATTTCATGATGAGATTAAACTTGCAGATGCCATCACCGAAAATGTTTGCATGGGCCTAAGGCCAATGACTTTGATGAGTAAAGAACTCAAGGCACAGTGGTGAGATTTGTCCGGTACAGGGGGATTTGGGTTTGTAGCCGAAGAAGGGACTGGTCTTGTGTGCTAGGTCAACCAATACAACATGCTATGTGACCATCTTTCCTCAAGACTCCGTACACTCTGTGTTGGGGAGGAGGTCACCTTCATGAAGGAAGGTAAAGGGCAGCAAGGGGTGGTTCATGGTAGGTGTAAGTCGAGTTGCCACCGTGGACGAATTTGAAAACTGGTAGCAGGAAGCCGACATGGAGAGGATGGTGCATCGGCTGGAGTCCAGACCTGTTTGAGTTAGCCAGCTGCAGACAAACCCCAGTTCCTCCTGTCTCTCCTTAAGGGGGTGGACATCCCCTAATTTGTCCATCCTCTTCTCCAGCGGTGGCCATGATGGGGTGTGCAACTATCCAACAAGGTATCAACCACCTCATCCTCCTGTGTCCTTTGTTAAGGACATGCAGATTCCATCACCCGAGATTGGTTGTGTGGTGGAGGTGGTGGTGACAAGATGCTGTGTTCATCACAGCAGCCTCCAATTATGAAGTTGTCGCAGAGGATCGTGGAAGGTATGACTGAGGGGTTAATAAAGATGGAGTCCAAATATGTGTTTGTGTTTTTATTTCTAATATAATGTTTTCTCTCTGTGTTGTGTCTTCTTTACTATTTACTTCAAATTCTTAAAGACCGGGTCTAAGATTGGCTTGACATTACGAATTTCGGGCTTAATGCTAGCTGGCAATACAAACTTGACATTAACCCCTGATTACCCATTTGCCACCACTACATGGAAACTGGAAAAGATGCTTGAAGCACCAGTAATTGGCGCTTCTTATGAATGCACCAATTCCTGGGGCAGCTGTGGGCTACTATTCTATATCGTCCCAATAATGATGAATACCAGCGCCCAGCTGCCTAGTTTTACCTCGGCTGGCAATTGAACAAGGGCAGAGTCCTACACATTTTTTTTGCCAGCCAAGGTAAAGATAGGCAGCTGAGGGTGGCAGTTCGCAGCTATCCACTTTATCTGTGCTGAGACTGAAAAATACAGCGAAGCCCTGTGCATTTTTTTCCTTTTTTTTTTTTTTTTTACACACTATGATGCCAGGATGGTTGCTATACACTAATGTGTATGGCAACTAAGCACAGACACCATCCAGATTGTGAAAATGCAGTCTAATTGGAACAGCCAATCACAGACACTCTCAGATTATGAGCTTTGTAATTGGCTGTTTGTTGGTCAGTGAAGTTAATATGCATGAAACTTAATGGGTGGAACCGGAAGTAAATGAGAGCCTGGTAAATGAGACCTGGAAGCAAGCAGCAGAAGACTGTTAAGATGATCTGTGCGTGTATATGTGTGTATGTGTTATTGGAGCTGTGTTTGGCAGCTTTCTGACACTTTTAGGGTATGTGCCCACATAGTGGTTTAGTGACGTTCAAACCGTCAGTAAACCGGTGGAAATTTGCAAGAGCCTAGAGTTCTGAGCTCTGAAGTCTCCAGCTGTTTCCCAGCGGTTTCCCAGGGGTTTTTTCAGCGTGTGCACAGCGTTTTTCAGTCGGTTTTTCCAGCGGTTTTCTATGGAGGATTTTGTTCATGAAAACGACCAAAAACCGCTGAGAAGAATTGACATGTTGTATGCTCCTAAACCGCTAGGAAACCGCTCAACCTCTGGCAGATCCGCTCACATAAACCCACTATATGTGCACAGCGTTTTCTAAATTACATAGGGTTACTTGTAAGTCCTAACGCTGCTTAGGATTTACATAAATTTAAATAAAACCTATGCTAAACCGCCGGCGGTTTTCGCTGCTAATTCGACGTTAAACTACTATGTGGGCACATACCCTTAAAGGCGTTTTCTATGTGGTTCATGTTGCCTGCCATTGACTTCAATGGTGTTTGTAGGGGTTCGGCAAACAAGTCGGCGAACACTCTGCCATTCATCTAACTAAACCGAATGTGAACATTTATGGTAGGTGTTTGCTCATATCTAGTGTCAACCCCCGTAGTCAGGCAGGATACAGTTTCCTATTAGAACCTGAGTAGGGCTGTTGAGCACATAGGTCTCTTTTGATACTGACTTTTCTTTTTCTAATAATTACGGTATTATCTTTTCCTAAATTATGCAATGCACTTTATTGGTCTTGATGATCCTGTCTTGGTGTTTCAGTTATTGTTTGCACTGATTTCATTATATCTCTTATTGTGGATTTTTAAATACTCCTTCACCGACGATTTTCCAGTTTTCATTTTTCGCTCCCCTTCTTCCAAGAGCCATAAGACAACATATGAGGGATTTTTTTTTGTGGGATGAGTTGTATTTTCATATGAAATAATTTATTTTACCATGTATTGTACAGAAAAATGGGAAAAAAATTCCACGTGCGGTGAAATTGCAGAAAAAGTGCAATTAATTTTTTTACACAATGTTCACTATATGGTACAACTGTAATGTCAGTATGTGAGTTTGTACATAGTAAACATGTATAGTTTTATTGTTATCTATGTGGTTAAAAAAAATTCCGAATTTTTTAGAGAAAAAAAATTGCACTTTTGTCGCCATTTTCCAAGACCCCTAGCATTCTCATTTTTTGGATCTGGGGCTGTGTGATGGCTTATTTTTTGTGTCTCGAACTGACGTTTCTAATGATACTTTTTTTGTGGTGCACCTGCGAAAGACAGAGTGGCTGAGTTTGCAGTCCAGCAGGTCAGTGGGAGTAATTAGTGTTGGCAAGCCCGTCGATGTATGAGTTCAGCAGACCTGACTGGACTTTTTTTTAGGGTTTGCGTTCGGGGTCGAGCTGTTCGCGAACGTGTGCCTGAACCCTGAACTCTAGAATTATGAGACAAAAAATGTGCATAGGGTCTTATCTCTTAGCAGAGAGGAACAGATGCCCTATGAGAATTGCTCACCTGGTCTGGTTGTGTAAACCCACAACCAGTATATGCACTCATACAGCTGCTGCTGGATCCACACCTCCACGTGCACTGTGGCAAACAAGTGGAAAACAGGACGAAGTGTTGGTGATCCGTGCTGCTGAAGGAAAACCAGGACCTGAGAAGTTTGGTGCAATGATGTTTTTATTCTGATGCGTAGGAGGAGAGGGGGTTGCAGTACCATGTAAAGTGATTGTGTTGTGGATTGAGAGAAATTTGAGCAAGAAACAGATTGCAACATTTATAAATGAAGCAAGTTCATTGAAAAAACACAGTCACTTTACAGGGTACGACAGCCCCTCTCACCCTCTTTTCATTTTTATTCCAAGCCTATTCCATTGAGAAATATTATATTTATAGTAAATATAAGTGAGTTTTTATTCATTCTACAACCTGATATTTATACATGTGTTCTTGAAAGGAGCCAAGTGGCACAGATATGTTCATGCAGATAAAGGCAGAATGAGGAAGGTTGCTGCCAGGCAAGTTCATCAGATTAAGAGAGCAGCTGCTAAAAAGGCCTTACAAACCAACAAACAGATATTTGAAGCTGCTGGTGCCTCTGGAGTCCCTCGAACCTCAAGGTGTAGGATGCTTCAAAGGCTTGCTATAGTGCATAAACCTACTATTCGGCCACCCCTAAGCAGTGCTCACAAGCAGAAACAGTTGCAGTGGGTCCAGATATACATGAAGACTAATTTTCAAACAGTCTTGTTTACTGATGAGTGCCGAGCAACCCTGGATGGTCCAGGTGAATAGAGTAGTGGATGGTTGGTGGATGCCACCATGTCCCAACAAGGCTGCGACGTCAGCAAGGAGGTGGAGGAGTCATGTTTTGGGCTGGAATCATTGGGAAACAGCAGGTAGGCCCCTTTAAGGTTCCTGAAGGTGTGAAAATTACCTCTGCAACATATACAGAGTTTCCAACTGATAACTTTCTTCCATGGTACAAAAAGCAAAAATGTGCCTTTAGGAGCAAAATCATCCTCATGCATGTCAATGCACCATCTCATGTTAGAATACCTCTGTGCCATTGGCTGCTATGGGCATAAAAGGAGATAAACTCATGGTGTGGCCACCATCTTCGCCTGACCTCAACTCTATAGAGAACCTTAGGAGTATAATCAATCAAAAGATCTATGAGGGTGGGAGGCAGCTCTGGGAGGCTATTCTGACATCATCCAAAGAAATACAAGCAGAAACTCTCCAGAAACTCACAATATCAATGGATGCTAAAATTGTGAAGGTGATATCAAAGTAGGGTTCCTATGTTAACATGTAACTTGGCCTATTATGATGTTTTGGAGTTAAATAGCTTTTTATTCCAGTGAATGTGACCTGTTAATGCTGAAAATTCAACAAATGAGCATTTTCAGTTCCTTCAAACATATCAAATGTTTACAAACTCTACTGTGCGTAATAATTTGAAACAGTGCTTTTAGGGTTTTTTTAATTTTTGAAAATTATACTGTTATCATAGGGAGATTTTTTCAATAAAATTTGATGTATACTCTAACAGGTGATGACTTTTATTACACTGACTGTCATTTGCACCAACCATTTAGAAAAATCAGAGAAAAAGAACATTTGCATAATAATTTGGAACACAGTATATATGCTCTTAATTTATGTATTGAATTACTGAAATAAATTATCTTTTTGATAATATTCTAATTTATTGAGATCTGTATGTGTGGCGCCCCCGATGGTCAGGTGTCCCACCGGGGTATTACACTCATAAAAGCAATGTAATTTTCCTCAACTGCAAGTGGATGCTGGGCTGGTGGGTGGGACCCATTCCTGCACTCCCACACTAGAGTAGTGGTGAGAGGTTATTCCTGAGAGAGATATAGTCACCTCTAGGGGGAGTAGAAAAGTTAGAGTTAGGCTACGTTCACACATTGCGTATTTTGAAGTGCTTTTTTGCGCGCGCTTTTCAAAATGCGCAATGTGTTTTGTGCCTGCCAGCAAAGTGAATGGGAAATTCACTTTGCTGTGCAGACTCTGCGTACAAATACGCAGTGCTTTTTCTGGGTGAAAATGCAGTTGCGTAAAGAATTGAGATGTCAATTTTTTACACAGGAGCTCTTGCGTTTTCTCTTTCTGACATCACAGGGGGGAGGAAGAATCCTTCTTCTCCTCCCCTCTGTGACATCTGTGACCGCCCATTAGATTTCGCAGTGTATTAATATACACTGCGAAATCTAAGTTAAACAAAGCCAAATGTATGTAAAATAAAAAAGAATGAAATACCTCTCCGACACCTTTTTCCGGTGTCCGGTGACGAGGCCAGGGGATGTGTGTTCTGCCAGGACCTGCTGTGATGTCAGAGAGGCGTTCCAGCGCTGATTGGCTGCTCGTGGTTATGTGATACATACGCCCCTCTGACATCATGGTAGGCTCTTGCAGGACACACATCGCCTGAGCTCGCCACCGGACACCAGGGAAAAGGCGTCGGAGAGGTGTTTCATTTTTTTAAAATTTTACATACATTTGGCTTTTAGACATGAGCGAGCACTAAAATGCTCGGGTGCTCGATGCTCTAGCCGAGCATCCCAAGATACTCGTGTACTCGGCCAGGGCACCGAGCCCGATGTAAGTCAATTAGTGACAGGCTCCGCCCACATACTTCCGGTTATAAAACGATTATTTCTGGAAAAGGGCGGGAGGGTGGGCTTTTTCAAATCACCGCAGAATATAACACCTTGCTGTGGCCCCCAGAGGGATCCTAACAATCAATCTGCTCTCTGTGAGGTGCCAGCTCACTGTGTGCACTGAAGGGAGCAGTGTATTTGTGACAGACTGCTAATTATTAGCGAAGAGTCCGAGCATCTCGGCGGTACTCGGTGCTCGCCGAGCATCCCGAGTACCGGGATACTCGTGCGAGTAACGAGTAGCGCCGAGCCTGCCCTCTGTGACATCACCTGCGCTTTCTGGGGTAAAGAAAGCGGAGAGTGTGAAAGTCCCTGCGTATTTTGTTGCACTTTTTTGCGCGTCCGGAAATCGCGGCAAAAAGGGCGCAAAAAAGCGCAACAAAATATGCAAATGTCTGAACGTAGCTTTAAAGAGTGAAGGGGAGTCAAGGAGGAGTGTGGAGCGATTCGGGAGGTCTAAAAGGACAGCTCCAGGCTAATCCTGAAGAAAGATGAAAGGGGATCCTGAGGGGATCCTGAGAGAGGGTGCCTGACACGTGAGTCTGGGCCCGAGAAAGAAAGGGGGAACCCAAGCATGGAGCGACCATACTCCAGGGAGCTTCCCCAGTCCACCACGGGAACGCTGGAACTGAGGACATGGCCAGAGTCCATCTCTAAGGTTGTCAACGAGCTGCTGCAGTCTGGTCACCGGCTGCAGCACCCTGCCACATGGAGCGGTCCACCTGCTTCTTCACTGCGAGGTATGGGAGCCCATAAAGCACCTTCAATGACTAAATGGGTCAGGACTAATACTAGGCAGGGAAGAAAGGACACAAATTCGTCAACTAAGGCATGCCACAGGTACCTCCATACCACCTGGCATCCACTTGCAGCCACACGTAGGGCTACCTGTTTGTTTACTGCTGCTGACTGTTTACAGTAAAGTACCCAGGAGAGTGACTTTGCCTCCGTGTCTTTGTGCTTCCAAAATTCACACTTTTTGCTTACAGCAACGCTGCCCCGGAGCACCAGCTCCACCTGTAGGGAGCTTTGCCATTATTGCCGCAATACCATCACCCTCCGGAGGACTGTGGCGGCGCTGGTGATCCATCACCAGGTGCTACAGGTGGCGTCACGAGACAATAACTCTTTTTTCCTTGTACATAACCCCTTTTTGAAGTGTCACCCAGGCCACGGGCTCAGGCACCGCCACCCGTGACATCCCCGTGAACCCCTCTGAGCCTGATACCCGAGTACCCCCCGGGCCTGGGGCTCAACATAGTTTCTGGCATCACGAACAGGATCCCATGCTCAGTGTTACCGGGTACTGTGCGCCTTGCACTTTTGAACTGTATTGAAAAATAACTTTTCCCGCCATTGCTTGGTGCCAAAAATGGGTTCCCACCATCACTGCAGGAGGACCCAAGATGGCTCCATAGCCATGTATTAGACACCATGTGCAGGCTCGGGGGGGTGCTTCAGCTCCTAGAAGAAGGAGGGCCAGGATGGATGCGCGAAAAAGTGTGGCCGCCCCGATACCATCAATCAATCAGGGGGGCGGCCCACATGAAGTGCTCTGGGAGAGGCTGCTGATAAAGATACAAACTGGAAGAGAAGGATAGAACGAGCAAGGATCCTTCATACCTGGCAGCATGGTGGCACCCCGTTTGAGAATCATCATGCGTGAGGTCGAGGAGCAGGCCAGAGCCGCACGAGGAGACCTGGCAGCGGCATCCCATTAAACACTAGAAGGGGATGCTGACTACTGGAGAGTCGCTTTCTGGTGGCTCCGCCAAGGCATGGAGGAAGCCTTGGAGTGGGTGTGTCGGCGGTGGAGCGCTGATCGGACCTGTGAGCTGCTGATGATGCAAGAGGACCAAGAAGTGAGAGAGTCAGCCGTGGCAGCACAAGCGGTAGTGGAGTACCGTGCCTCTTTGCCACCCATACCGCCACCCGTCCAAACCCGGGATGCAGGGACCCAGACTGGAATTCCTGTAGAACCACCGTCCCATACCCACAGCTGTCTTTGGATAGAGCCAGCGCGGCTGTCCCCAGCAGAACCAGACGTAGTCGTGGAATCTGAAGAAGTGGAAGATGAGACAGACTTCGAGGAGCCGGAGGACGTTGAAGGAGCCTCAGGAGGGAGCACCCCGGAGGCTGCATGGTGGTCTGCGTGGCAGCAGCGGCGGCAGGGCATCTCCATCACTGTAAGAACGGCAGAGACCAGAGCGTCACCAAGAGTCCCAACCGGCAACTCACCACCACCAGAGTACCAGTCGTCCCTGAACCAGCGAGACCAGCAAGACCAACAGACAAGACAAAGAAGGAGAGAAGAGTGGTTCCAGAAAGAACTGGCTACCCAGCGACTTTGTGATGAAGCAAGAGCACAGCCCCGCTTCAATTGGAGTTACGCTGCCAAGGAATTGTTGTTTCCTTCTACCAAAAAGAAGGATGGGGATTCATCCGTCAACCCAGACTACAGGAAGACATCTTTTTTGCAAGAAGAGACGTTGAATCGTACCTGCGGCGTGGACACCCGGATCATGACTTGTACCGAGGTGAGCAGGTTTCACATGAAAGGCATCCAGGCCCTTAGGCTGGTTTGCAATACGCATATCCTGCCAAGAATAGACTCCCATTGTAGAGACTATGAGTGTAAATAGCCCCTTTTTCCAGCTTCATTTCCCTGTATTATGAACAGTGTCCCTATTTGTCTTGAACTTTGATGAAGAGTTAAAGTCATAGACTTCCGTGCCGAACTTTTACTTCCTTTTGAGTCGATGATGTGTGACATATAGCGGTCCGGCGGTGATAACCCACACTGGACTGTGCTGGACAAAATGTTACCCGCACAGTTAGTACCGGTCCCCGTTGAGCCGATGTGAACTCTAAAGTGTATTATGTGCAGAATAGTAAAACCGAAGAGTAAGATCTTGGCCAGTGGGTGACCCGAGGACCGTGGGGTCTATAATAATTACTGAAAATGTTGGTAACATTATAAGAAAATGTGCCTCCTAGAAATAGGAAGAAACTGAAGTATGCTTGAATGTATATAGTTTACTCGTTAATATTGTTACTGAATATAAAAATGCTTTTCACTCCCCGGCTTAACAGGTACCTATACTCGAGGACGAGTATGTTTCATCAGGGGGGTATGTGGCGCCCCCAATGGTCAGGCGTCACACCGGGGTATTACACTCATAAAAGAAGTGTAATTTTCCCCAACTGCAAGTGGATGCTGGGCTGGTGGGTGGGACCCATTCCTGCACTCCCACACTAGAGTAGTGGTGGGAGGTTACTCCTGGGAGGGATATAGTCACCTCTAGGGGGAGTAGAAAAGTTAGAGTTAGAGAGTGAAGGGGAGTCGAGGAGGAGTGTGGAGCGATTCAGGAGGTCTAACAGGGGAGCTCCAGGCTGATCCTGAGGAAAGATGAAAGGGGATCCTGAGGGGACCCTGAGAGAGGGTACCTGACGCGTGAGTCTGGGCCCGAGAGAGAAAGGGGGAACCCCAGCGTGGAGCGACCATACTCCAGGGAGCTTCCCCAGACCACCACGGGAACGAACGGAACTGAGGACACGGCTAGAGTCTAGCTCTATGGTCGTCAACGAGCTGCTGCGGTCTACTCACTGGCTGCAGCACCCTGCCACATGGAGCGGTCCAACTGCTTCTTCACTGCGAGGGAGGGGAGCCCCTAAAGCACCTTCAAGGACTAAATGGGTCTGGACTAATACTAGGCGGGGAAGAAAGGACACGAGTTCGTCAACTAAGGTATACCACGGATACCTCCATACCACCTGGCATCCACTTGCAGCCACTTGTAGGGCTACCTGTTTGTTTAACATCTTGCTGAACTGTGAACATTGTATACTGCTGCTGACTGTTTACAGTAAAGTACCCAGGAGAGTGACTTTGCCTCCGTGTCTTTATACTACCAAAATTCAAGCTTTTTGCTTACAGCCTCCATCTGTAGGGAGCTTTGCCATTCTTCCCGCAATACCATCACCCTCCAGAGGACTGTGGCCGCACTGGTGATCATTCACCAGGTACTACAGGTGGCGTCACGAGACAATAACTCTTTTTTTCTTGTATATAACCCATTTTTGAAGTGTCACCCAGGCCACGGGCTTAGGCACCGCCACCCGTGACATCCTCGTGAACCCCTCTGAGCCTTATACCCGAGTATCCCCCGGGCCTAAGGCTCAACATATGCATCTGTATGTCTATCTCTGATTTGACCTTAGCTTACCTGACTTTGCTTTTGATTGGCCTCCAGGTATCAAACTCCAATTATTCTTCTGAATACAGTATTGAGTTTCGAATCTGTCCATGGTTCTGTCCCTTCTTTAAGTGGCCAAGATATTTTGACTATCCTTGCCTCATGCGTACTTCCACAGTCAGCGTGTAGCGACCGGTGGTAAGGCCGCGGGTGTGTGTGTATGATCTTTCTCAACAGAATCCCCATACTCAGATTTAACCGGTAGTAACATTTCTTTACTGTAAAACATATCTATAACACAGTCAACTGATCTAGCTGCACACATGTATATGGTGGAGTCTCTGGATCTTCACTTTATCCGGGTGCGCAGCAAGAAGAAGAAAAAGAAAACACACAAAATGGAGATATCTTTCCCTAACTTTCCCTCAAATCACGTACCAGTCTATCACGGAAGAAGATGTTGCTCCCACGTGGCAGGCCTGGGGTCTCACGATGACGGGTCCCGGTGCAGCGCTGAAGGGGGGAATTCCTCAGTCCTCCTCTTCGGTCTTCTTCCGCAGGTAACAGATTTTTGTTAGTCTCTCTCTTTGTCCACACCGATCAGCAGCAAGGAGATCACATTAGCACAGATGGCTCCCTTATGTCGGTCACAGCCCCTGCACATGTAATCCGGTGGCAATGTCCTGAATTCCGGAGGCAATGTCCTGAATTTGAGTTGGACCCTCGGTAAGACAAGGTCCTGCAGACCGGGGGTTGCAGCAACGATTTTCACGGGTTATTTCTCCCAAGAATCCGGCTGCAAAAGAGCCCTATGTCGGGAGACACCACACACAGGTCTGTCCTTGCTGAACTCTGAGTCTGCACAGCTCTGTTTCTCTTCCTGGGTAAACAAAAGAGATGGTGGGGGATTTCCACCCTCTGTGATTGTACAGTCCACTAATGCCCCCTGGTGGACAAGTGCGGAAACAAAGTCCAATTCTATGTCCATCTCAATGCGGCAGTCTGAATTGTTCACCTCATTACAAGCGGCTACTCTGTGGACTCAGCCTAGGAGGCTCATGTTAAATCGAGATCCCTTTATAGGGACAGAAGAATGAAGACTGTGATTCTTTTTGATGCAGTGGCTTACACCAAGACAGAAGTAGCCTTTTTAAGCTGATCACCTCAGTCAGAATTTACACACAGCAGTGCATGAATAAGTCATCTCATAACAAAGTATTACAGGTTGTGGGAATTATTCAGTGAAGCCTAAGGGTAAGAAAAAACACATATGGAAGGCAGTGAGGTTGGCAGGCACTGGTATCTGCCATTTGACAGATTTGTAACAATAATCTTGAGCCCCCTAATCGCCTAGAGTGGGGGCTGCATGGGCACGTGGCCCCCAAAATGAGTTGTCAGGTAACATATTGAGGTATCTGTTTCTATCTAACATGTGTTTGTCATTATAGGCGCCTTAATATTCAAGAGGTATCCTCATGACGGATGGTAAAGGGTTAAGAGTCCCTGTGGTGAGGTAACAGAAGCAGGTGATCGCTGTGATTGGCCGTCCTGCATGTCTGATAAGTTTGCACCTGATTGGTTTGAAAAAGTGCGGGAGAGTGGAGTAGTTATGCCCCGCCCACAGGGCGTTACCATTCACTCTGCAAGACCCGAACTGCCAGAGATGCCTCGAGGGCAGGAGACCGAGATGGATCCGTGGGATACGACGAGTCAGAGACAGGTGTCTAGACAGTGGTTTTCCCGGCTTGAATACTCACAGGAGGTGTCTATGGTTCAACGGGCCCATGGTTCTGGCAGGCAAAAGACGGAAGGAAGATGACCATGGAGGAACTAATACATCGCAGGCCGGAGCTTCATGGGATTCCTAAATATCGTGGGACGTCCTGGCGGCGGGATCCCATCAGGTGACAGATGGTGGGCGGTGGAAGAAGTCGGGGATGATGCTACGGCGGTTGAGCTCGCCCCTTTTTCTACGGATTGGGGTGACTGCGGGCACCCGCACGCTGCAGCAGCGGCACTGGGATGTTGCAGGGCTAGGATGGGGCACAGGCCAACAGATAGTCACTCCTGGCCTGTCCATGGAAACCCCCAGCAACACAGCAACTAAAGCCTGGGATTCATAGGGCAATTTCCCAGGCGAAGATGCCGGGGAGTACATGACTGTGAATCGCAGGGCCTAACATGGGTGCACGGACAGCGAACTACCAATCCCAACTACAGAGGATGGAATGGGTGAGATTTTATTTATAGATAATGCTGGAAATGATGTTCTGTTTGCTCACAGTTTACATGAGACAGCAGTGAGAGAAGCGCTGGCTGGTTGCCTGGCAACCTCCAAGCCTAAAGGGCCTGTTACATGATATTGTTAACGATATCATTGGTACATCACGGCTTTTGGGGCGGTGCAGCGACGTCGTAACGACGTTGTTGCGTGTGACAGGTAGATACGACCAACGATAAGTCGGCTGACTAGGACCATAAATCAGTGGTTGCTCGTCCATTCATCCTCTAGCATCGGCGTGTGTAACACCTCAATAACGATGTTCTTTACGACTTCGCCTATTCAGAACTGAGGAACATAGGCATCTAAACAACTGCTAATATCGTTGGCTTGTCACAGAGTCGTTGCTGCGTCGTTCATAATATCTGTACGTGTGACACCTCACTAGCGATCAATAAACGATGTTCCAATGATCTCAGCCAGGTCGGATCGTTGGTCGGATCGCTCGCACATTGAAGCGTGTAACGGGCCCTTTAGATCTTCCTGCTTCAGCTACGTTAAGGTTTTTTTTTTGCAGAGGCCCTGCTGAAGGAAGGCATCTAGGTAAAATATCCTCCATCGGCTTTCATTTAACTAGTGCTATGAAGGACAAAATAAGGCAGCATGATTAAATTGATATTTTTTTGCAAAGCTGCCGAGTCTTAATCCTGTAATTACGGGTGTTAGGAATGAATAAAAATCAGATTTGAATGTGGAGAGGAGAAAGACCTACAGGTTGTTCCACTTCTGGTTTCAGGCTTTCTCTATGTAGGTCGCTTATTCCAGCACCTCGATATTATTCTCGAGGTATATATAAAATTTGGGGACTCAGCATGACTGAGCTACGATGAGGCATTTCAGCAGAAAGTGGCAGTACGTCCTAATGTATGTTGGGGGATTGAGGATGTAGGTATTTGGATAAATTTGATGTTGCCCCAGCAGCACAATGCTCTGAGGATGGCATCTCCACAGTTCCTGAAGAAAGGTACCGTATATACTCGTGTATAAGCCGAGTTTTTCAGCCCAAAAATTGGGCTGAAAAGTCCCCCCCTCGGCTTATACGCGAGTCATACAGCCCCCCTCATATTTTGGCGCCCCCACCTCACTTGCTGGCCCCCCCCCGCATGCAGCGCTGCGCATATACATTACCAGGATATCAGCTGTCACCCTCCGGTGGCGGGATCACGGCTCCTGGGCTCCGGGCTCCATCTTCAACTCTGTCTTCCTGCTTGTCACATGACCGGCTGGCGTCGCGATGACGTCATCGCGATGAGCCCGGCGGCCACAAAGGAAGACAGAGATGAAGATGGAAGCCGGAGCCCGGAGCCCAGGAGCCGCGATCCCGCCACCGGAGGGTGACAGCTGATATCCTGGTAATGTATATGCGCAGCGCTGCATGTGGGGGGAGGGGAAGGCCATGTATACCGCACTGCTGGGGCTGTATATACCTGTGGGGCTGCAATATACCTGTGGGGCTGCAATATACCTGTGGGACTGCAATATACCTGTGGGGCTGCATATACCTCTGGGGCTGTATATACCTCTGGGGCTGCTGTATACTACCCCTGGGGCTGCTGTGTATACCCCTGGGGCTGCTGTGTATACCCCTGGGGCTGCTGTGTATAACCCTGGGGCTGCTGTGTATACCCCTGGGCCTGCTGTGTATATCCCTAAGGCTGCTGTGTATACCCCTGGAGCTGCTGTGTATACCCCTGGGCCTGCTGTGTATACCCCTGGGCCTGCTGTGTATACCCCTGGAGATGCTGTGTATACTCCTGGAGCTGCGGTGTATACCCCTGGAGTTGCTGTGTATACCCCTGGGGCTGCTGTGTATACTTCTAGGGCGGCTGCTGTAATAGTGCTGGGGTCTGTATATACCACTGGGGAGGCTGCTGTATACCACTGGGGCTGCTGTATATACTGCTGGGGCCTGCATACCACTGGGGAGGCTGCTGTATACTACCACTGGGGGGGCCTGTATACCACACTGCTGGGGGCTGTATACCTGTGCTGGGGTCCCCCCCGGCTTATACACGAGTCAATAGGTTTTCCCAGGTTTTGGGGGCAAAAGTAGGGGGGTCGGCTTATACACGGGTCGGCTTATACACGAGTATATACGGTATATGTTTTTCATTTAACGATGCTGGTGTACATGGCCGATTTCCTGCCATTTTTACACTAATGTTCTTATTGCTTCACAATGTTTTAAGAAACAGGGTGCCACCTCACATCTTATCGGACTCCATGCTACTAATGCAAAAGTTACGAGTGAAGGTGTCAGTAGTGGGCCCGTTGTTAGAAATTTTTCCCGACCGGGCGGAAGTGCAGATAGTAACAAGCAGATTTGAGTAGGGTTTTTCTGCGTATCGGGGTCCGGGCTGTCACTGTTATGATGATTTGGCATCTGTTTATTGTAGTTCCCAAGAAGTAGGCTGGGGTTGTTTCGAATCTTCCACCACTTATCATAACCTGTTGGTTCTTCCTTGAATTATGAGGTAGCCTCGGATTTGGCATCAGTATCTTATACATCAGTGGCTGTGGCGGTTGGAGTGTTGCAGAAAATTCGGGGAACATTCCCTGATGGCGTTTGTTGAGATTAAATCAGTGTTCCAGATTTTGCCAGCTACCCTGGCGGGTTTTAACTCCTTGACTCTTCGTTTTCAGCAGATGTTTTGTTGTTGATAAATGCTTGCCATTCGGCTTTGCGCTTTCGTTTTTATTTTGAAGCTTTTGCGTTATTTTTACATAAGGTCACACAGTTTACGGTTCGGTTGAATGGCATCTTGCACTGCCTCAACGATTTTCGATTTTTCAACTCTCCTAATTTGTTGGAGAACATCCGGGTAGTGCTAAATTTTCAGGATATTTTTACATTGTTTTGAGATCCCATTTGTCATGGAAAAGTCGGTTGGACCATTTTGTGCCATTGACTTTTTTGGGAATCGTTCTCGATTCTGAGTTTATGGAGGTGCTCTTTTCTGAAGAAAAAGTGGGAATGCTTGTGTGCAACATTCAGCTGGTGTTAGCTAGAGAAAAGGTAACCCTTCAGGAGCTGCAGTCCTTATTGGGTAGCCTTAACTTTGAGTTACGGATTATGCCCATGAGGAGGGTTTTTTGTAGGCGCCGGCCCGTTACAATAGTAGGAAAGGGCTGTCGTCGCATTTTGCACACATCCGAATCACTTAGAGATATGCTTGCAGATATGCTGGTTTTGCTGCAATTTTTATAGGAGTTCAATGGGAATTGCTGCTTTCAGACCCCTTTTTATTTCCTCAGTGGATCTGGGCCTGTTCTTAAATTCAGTTTCAAAAGTTGATTGTAATGTGCAGTTCAGAAGGCTTTGTTTTTTTTTTCCTCCTTCTCTACCAGTCAAGGGGTAGCCGGCAGCAAAAGCTGTAATGTGGTGAATAAAGTGATGGCTGTATTAGTCGAGGTGACTGTCTGGGGTCTGTAAGGCTAGGGTCACACATAATCCCAGGATCTGTTTTTGGCATCAGTTTTTTTTTCTAAGTCCAAAAACTGATGATAAA